>CM022486.1:25572407-25597373 GCA_011952105.1 Coreoperca whiteheadi | reverse complement strand
GGGGGGGGGGGGGTTGGAAGGAGACGAAGACGACAAATACATGGGAGGGGAGCAGACGATGACAATGGAATACAGACGGGAAACGCATAAAGAGGAGGAGAAATGAAAGATTAAAAAGGAGAAAGGATGCGTGTATGCTCTAGAAAACAAAAAAGGGAGCAGAGAATGGCAGACAGTAGTGATGGAGGTTTACTTTTTGTACATGCATTCAAACAGGTGAACCACAGGAATCGAAACATGTTGGAATCGAAGCGAAGTGGGAGCCGGGAAGAACAGACGCATGCCGTTTTCATGCAGCCCTTAACCAGTAATGCCCGAGTGTTCAGCTAGGACATGACTCACACACATTTCGAGTGAATTAACACGAGGGCAAGTGGAAGCTGCTGCAGAGGAGACATTAGTAATATGCAGGATGCTGGTATATCTTTGGAGAGGTCAGCTGCCGCAGGGGAGGGGCAAAGGGAGATCTCTTGCCAATCCTGCATGCAACAAGCAGTACAATGTCACATTACTTCAACAAACCCCGCTTCTCACTCGTGTGTCAACAAGGAATTGGAATGCAACGAGAGTTTTATTTTAAAAGTCATGTCACAAAATGCAGTACAAAAATCAAAATTTGGTTGCAAAGTTAATCATTCTATAACACAGAATGCCAAACAAGTACACAGACCTTGTGTTACTCAGGTTGGACGTGACCCAAGAGTTAAGTCACAAACGACAAGAATGGTAAATACAGACGTTGAGTTAGAGGTTATTAAGTTTGAACACAAACACTGCCACGTACCAACTCTGGCAAAAACCAGCGTTAGCTCAAACACCGTTTGTCCACTGGCATTTGCGCTCTGTTTCAAATTAAATCAAATAGTAATTTCTGCTAATTTATAATACAAAGATTAAAGAAAGCATATGTAACTTTTGGCTACAAGTGACATTTACGCAATAATGGTAAATGCTAAGACATGGCTGTCTCGGCAATGCCCTTTACAAAGCAAGGTCCACCAAATGTTTTGCTAACATTAGCCACTGAAAGCTAATGGTCTTACTAGAACAGCAACAGAACCCCTGAGTGTACTAAATTGAGAAAGGGTAGGTTTTATTGTTTATGAATTGAAAGTTTCATTTGTAGAAGGAAGAATGTGTTCGCCCTTCTTTCAAAAGTTACATAGTCCGGCTTTAAAGCCATAACGTCAATGGCTGTATTCACACCCACACTGTGTGTGTTTATACTACCTTCTGATGTTATTAGTTGGTTAATGAGGATCATTCAAGCTGCCCTTCTGCTCAGCAAAGAGTTTGGCAATACTTGCTCAAGGATACATTCAAATTGAAAAGTGAAATGTTGAGAAAATGACTGCGATTTGACATAATTGGCCAAGTTAAAAGGAGCAGTGTGTAGGATTTAGTGGCATCTAGCGATGAGTTCGCAGAATGCAGCCAACTGAACGCCGCTCGCCTCACCCTCCCCTTCCAAGCGTGCAGGAGAAACTACGGCGGCCGCGAAAGGCCCTGTCTAGAGCCAGTGTTTGGTTTGTCCATTCTGGGCTACCGTAGAGACATGGCAGTCTCCGTGGACTGCCATGAGGACCCGGTAGATATAAAGGGGCTCATTCTAAGGTAGCAAAACACAACCATTCTTATTTGCAGGTCATTTATTTCCATATTCTGCAAATAGATCCCCCTAAATCTTACACACTGGTCCTTTAAAATGGAAACAGTCACAAAAGATGTTGGATGTCGAGACGTAGTAGACTGAAGCTATTCAAATTCCTCAATATTTACAAACTAATGTTACCTAGTTCTGCGGTGTATTCCAAAATAGCTCTAGCATTTGAAATAATAGTCACATATCAAATTTATATAAACAGGTTTATTTTACTTTTTTTATACCAAAAAATAAAATGTTTAGCCCTAACACTGACAATGCAAAGTGGAAACATGAAACCACTCTTAGGACGTGCATCAGTACAAATCAAGAGGAAATAAGAACACATCCAACTCCATAGGCTTGATGCGGACTACCTGTACGCTGGCGGCCAAGCTCTTTGCATGAGTGCAACAATTGGTCAGTGTGGGCCACGGGGGTTTGCCAGCGAGCAGCCGCAGTCCCGGCCAGTGTGAAGCATGATAAGTTGGCAGTTTCTGACTGGCTCGGGTTGGGCCGGGCGAGTGGCGTCGGACGCGCCACACCACCTACCTTCCTGCGGACATCCCGTTCAGGGCATTCTGGGAGGTCTGAACAGAGGAGCCCACTACCGTGCTCATGGCTGTGGGCTGACCAGACAAGCCCGTGAGTGGGCTGCCGTCTCCCTTCAGGATGCCTGTGCACTTCCAGTTGTCCATGTAGTTAGCTGTGGAGGGACACAGGCGGTAAACTCAGTGCTCACGCTTATATTGATTTAGTTAATAACATGACAGCACTTAAATGTGTATTCTTATAAGTTAGAGAACAATGTTTGTGCAATTTCTGTTTTTCACCTTTATGAGGCAAAAAAAAAACTGGCTGGTAAAAAGTCAATGTGGCAGGTGGAATTTTAAATCGACCTGCCACATTGGCTGGTGGTCAAAAAAGTTAATTTCAGGCCCTGACACAGAATAAAGACAAGACCAGTAAAGTACAGCCACAAAGCATCTGTTACCACATAAATGAGCTGCACACCGGTTTTCAATACACTTCTAAAACACAAACAATATTAGCAGATCAACTCCAAACTATATCAGAAATGTGGCACTCTGCCCGATTCATCATTCTGAAACGGACTGACACCACGCATTGGCTGACGCATACCATAACAACGCATCTGCCAAAATCACTGAATACCTTACACACAATGACGGACAGCTTTCAGTATAGCCCTCACTAAAATGAAATGACCACAGATGAGCGGTCATTGACAGTAGCTACCAATAACCTCCCACCTTTCCAGAGGCGAACACAGCCGTCATCCCCAGAAGAGGCCAGCAGGGTGCTGGTGATGTTCCAGCTCACACGCCACACCTGGGAGTTATGGTTGTCAAACTGAGCCACAATCTGGACCTCGAACTTGGTGGGTCCGGTAGAGGTGCTCTCCTTCCTGTCAGATGGATCCATGATATAGAAATTTCACTTACATAGTGGCGGGTTCGCAGTTCTGTCATTTTAAACGGCAGCAGCTGCCGAACTACATCTGTGAAAAATCTGCATATGCAACATGCACGAGAATTATACGAATTCAGTGAAATGTGAAACGCGGGATTTCAGTGACTACACTGATCTGGGTACTTTGAAACCCATCATACGACAACTTTGACAACACGGGGGGGGGAGAACTGAATTAGTCACCTCATAGGAACAAGCTTGAAGATTCTGACATCTTTTGTTGCAATGGCGAGCACGTGGAAAGATCTTCCCAGGTTTGGCGCAAACGCAATGTCGTGGACTGCATCGGTGACGGTCATCAGCGTCTCCGCTTTAGCGTATTTCCTTTTTAACATTGGTGGGGGGGGGGTATAACGACTATTAAAGACTTTTGCAAAAAAAAAAACTTTGCAATTTTGGATTTTTTTTAAATTGGTGTATTTATACATGCACAACACCACAGGAATACCTACCTCGTGTTTTCATTGTACTCATAGATCTGAACTTTCCCGCCGTACGTTACATTACCGTCGTCACTCCCCACTGCAAACATTGGCGGGTGGGCACGAGAGCTGAGGGGTGGGGAGAGGAGAAGAAGAAAAAAAAAAAAAAAAAAACCCCGTCAAAAGATTACACTGACCGATCCTCAAACAGGCTGGTGGCAGGTCACAGTTTTAGTTTTAAAGTTCAGCAGGGGAAACCTTGCCTTTAAAAAAAAAAGTTAATTTAACACTGGTCTGCCAGAATGTGTGAAACTACCCAAAGTAGCGAATGTCACATATTTGACCAACTGTTTTCCTTTTTAATGTAAAGATGAATGACTACATGAAGTGTCCAGCTCCTGAAGCATGCAGCAAACAAAGTACTAGTTAATGAGGCAAAATTATTGGCCACTGCCAGAATTCAGTACAAAGTTTGTTTCACTTCCTGCTACTACTGTAGAAAAGGCTGTACAAAGATTCACACTGAGCTATACTTTTTCATTGTGTGTATTTTGACTTGTGCTCTGCAGTATATTTTGTGCCGCAATGTTCTCCCACCAGGTTGCTGGAGGGCAACAGGGGCTTTGTGAGCGGGGGAAGTTCCAGGAGATAATAAGGGTTAGAGAACGGAACCCACACCAAAGGCTTTTACCCAGCAGACGTTTTGACTTGTCGTAGAAGGAAAAGCACAGGTGATGGCTCTGTTCTATTCCCAGTAAAACCATGACCGTGAGCAAAGCAAGCACGATTCCAGGAGCAGCAAATTCTCACTTGGAGAATCTGGAGCCATCAGGTGCTTGTCGTTCCGCCTAAGATGACTTCAACGGCGAACAGGATATCAAGATAGCTGCCGACTAAGTCTCGGCCGATTGATCATGGGGAACGAAACGAAGAAGAACTGTAAATGTGCTAATCTGTACATTTCACCGTCACAGCCGTTTTTGATAACGCAGTTTAAAAAAAAAAAAAAAAAAGACACGTGGCCCAACCTTGAGGGGTTCCAAGAGATGCAGCTGCAGCTGAGCTTGCAGGAGATCTCGTGCTGCAGGGACCACTGACTCAGGTTCATCACATCAGGAGCCTCGTAGATCCTCACCACGCCGTCCGCAGAGCAGGTGGTCAGCATCAGGCCCATGTGTTTAGGGGCAAACTTCACGTCAGTCACTGAGGTTCTACTGTCCACTAGTGTGGTTCTCTTTATCTACAACAGAGCAGCATGCAATACCTGGGTCAGATCTTGTAGCAAACAGAAGACTTTGGCAAAGTGACTATCAGCGGTGACCCGCCAGTTGCACTTACCCAGTGGCTCAGGCCTCTCTGCTTGTCATTGGACTCCCCTACGATCTCCTCCCAGACAGCAGCTGTCCTGTCGAAGGAGCAGGAGGCCAGAACCTGCCCGAATTCTGGATGAGCCCAGGTCACTCTCCAGACTGATCCACTGTGTGTCTGCACAGAGGATGACAAACACCAACACTAGCGTTAGATGTCAGATTTCAAGCTGGAGCCCACAAGAGACACAAAGTAGGGCATGCACAGTAAAGGACAAATGCAATGTGCTGTTATGCATGCAGGCTGGCTGATAAAATAATATTTGACCAGGAAAGCCTTTACCAGTTAAAACGGATCAAGCAGCAGCAGGTGGTTTACCTTCCAGCTGGCTGTGCAGTGCCACTCTCCATTCTCACTTTTGTCCCACACCTGAGCGACAGAAGATGTGAAACAATGGTAGGGAACATAGCTAAAATTAAAGTATGTGTACACACTCGTTAAGCTAGTAACATACTCCGTGACAGCCCTGAATGTATTAAACATTAAAAGCGCTTCACTTTGAGATCCTGAATTGGTTCAGCTACAAATTATGTTAGATTACGCCGCAGGTGTTCCAAACATTCAATGGTGATTTTATTTCAAATGTAGATTATTCAGCCAACGGTGTTTACCCTAGCTTGTATGCTACAGGCACCATGGCTAGCAAACTAGCTGACTTCAATAAGATAACTTCGGGAGTCAGAATTAGCTGCAGATTTACCAAACGGTCTGGCGTTAAAGTCTGCCAACAACTGGTGGAAAATGAGTCAGTTAATTCAACAGTGAGCGAGGGTTGTTGATAACGCGGGCGATGCTAACAACATAGCCGGGACAGCTAACGCTGCTAACATTAGCCAATTGGTGTCTACTTAACGTTAGCTAACGTTACCTTGACACTTTGGTCACTGGAGCAGGTTGCCATTCTCCGGCCGTGGAAGTCATACGACACATCATGAATTAGATCTTTATGATCCGCGGCGATACTACGCGCTACAAACATGATTACAAGTGCGATATGCCAGCACCACTAGCTAAACTGGTGCCAGCAGGCCTGTTATGCGCCCACGTTAGTGTGTGTCTGTGTACGTTTGGCGGGTGCTTGTAGTGTGCGCGCGGCGCCGGTGTCGCCCACAGAGGGGCGCATTCACACCAATTTCAAGTAACGTCAACGTTAAGTCATGTTTTGAGTTACTTAACGAAAACGTTTATGCTGACACGTTTGTCATGTCGAAACATGTCGAAACGAACAGCTAACCCGAATGCAATTTGAAAAAATATGAAAACATGTAGCGGTCATATTAAAATTAGTAAGTAACCATCTTGTTAGAGTTTTGTTGACCTGCCCTCCCCTGGTCACAGAGGGTTGCCAGGTTTAGTAGAATGTTACCTACATTTATATCGACAATCATATTGAACACTTTTACACGAGGGGGGCTGTCGACATGAATGTTTGATTAATGTTTATTTTGTCCTGTATGCTAATGTACTTGCTATTCTAATGTTGCCTACTGTATAAGGTGAGATAAACAACAAACGTTTTTAAATATTAAAACACATGTTGGTGTCGCTTCGGCTAACTATAACAATTCTAATTCAGTTTGCTGCGTAATAAAACACCCACAGAGCGGTAAATGACCCGAATTGTGGTTTGTTAGGTTGAGAGGAACACGTAACTGGCAACCCAAGTCGGTCAGCGTGCATGCAGGATTGTGCATGTGCGCGAGGCAGGGGCAGGAGCAGCAGAGTCCACGCAGGGATCCCCAGGGTTACACACACACACACACACACACACACTGCTGCTTAGATGGCTGACTGAAAGCAGTAACTTGGTGAACGGTGCTGCAAACACTCTGTGATCATCCAGCAAGTGTCTCGGGGCACTAATTACGCCATAATGGAGCAAGAATTTGAAGACATCGATTCGGCCGGGAAATGGCAAAACCTTTACAATGTAAGTCGGGACGCCGGGCCTCTCGTGTTTCTATGACGATCGGTTGCTAACTTATTCGAGCTAGCTTATTCGCTAGCTAGCCCGTTAGACACCTTTCCCAATAATTGGTTGCTTTTAGCCTCCTATGCGACTCGTTTATTATTATTTTTAACTTACAGGCTTCATTACACTGTGTAGGGGCTCTTTAGTGAACACGATTGAGAAACCAGCAACCCGCGCTAGTAAGTCGCGGACTTCCGTAGCTGGAACGCTTGTAACGTTAGCTAGAAAACGTGCGGCGGCACAGTCTTCATAGTTGAGCTCAGTTAGCTAATGCGGGCTGACGCTAAGCAGACGTCAGCTGCAGTTTCTGAGAACTCATCAGGACTTCCAGAGAAAGCCGCATGTGTTTCACCACCGGCTGTCTCAGAGAGCCCAGCATTTAGCTTGTAATATTTCGGTTCCGGTTTTACTTCGGCTATGACCCTGTAATATGCAGCTACTAACTGGAGGACAACGTGTAACATGTTAACTGGGGATGTGTTGTAGCTGATGTAACCGTTGGAAGTTACGGAGAAACACTCAAAATACAGGCGTTACGCCGTGAACAGTCAGTTTCAAGATGAAAGAGGATGATAAATCTATGTCATAGTAGCTTGATATATTTTGTGTTTCATACGGGAAACAGTTGGACAGACAGAGAACTAAAACAAAGTAGGGCTCTACAGCTGTTCAGAGTGGAATTTGTAAATCCTGAGAAGTGGAGTTGTTTTTTTTTTGCTTTTTTTAGGCTTGCTTCAGTGGTGTCTGTCAAAGTCCAGCGTTTGTCTGTGGTTGCTTTTATTGTTATCAGTGGTAGTAGTAATAGTAGTTTCTGTTTATCTAGCACTTGAAAAGAAAGAGATAACTAAGTTATTGTCCAGCACAGGCTTGGGGATCGGCCTTGGCCTCACGTCGTGCACATACTCGAGACTAAAGACAACGACACACAGCAGCACAATACAGTGAGTTGACAAATGTCAATTAGAGCAAAGCAGGGAAGCACATAACAGCGATAGGTGACCGTTCCAATCAGTGTAGCACAAAACACACACCGTATTCAAGGCCTTATATCTCTGTGTGTGGTATTTACACTAATGCTGTCTGTATTGCTGACCACTACTTCAATCAGGCAGGAGGTGTATGTCATATGCATGCGCCAGCTTGTCTCACAATGTGTCTTCCATCACTGCTCTCGTCCAAATCACCACAATGTGACGCTCCTAACTACCTACTTGTCTTCGTGTCTCCAACAGGAGATCCGTAACCAAGCCAGTGAATATTCTTACAAGGTGGCGAAACTCCCAGTGAATCGGAACTTGAACCGCTACAGAGATGTCAGCCCATGTGAGTCTTGGGACAAATCGAGTTGTTCTTGCACACGTGCGTTACCGCGAGTGACGTCTTGATGCGTAATGGCTTTGTGATCTCATTCTGGTTTCAGACGATCACAGTCGGGTAAAACTTGAAAGCTCTGAAAATGACTACATCAACGCAAGTTTAGTCACGGTGGAAGAAGCCCAAAGAGCTTACATTCTTTGTCAGGTACGGTGCAGCCCATGCGATGTCAGTGTCTGCATAAGTACATGTTAAATTAATCTGTGGCCCATTTGAAGAAGACTGCGCAGGATTTCACTTTGCTGTTTCGTGAACCTTTGTTGACGACAGGATTGTTTTCGGTGTACATTTCCTTCTTGTGCTTCCACAGGGGCCTTTGAGGAACACCTGTGGTCATTTCTGGCTGATGATTTGGGAGCAGTGTTGCAAAGCTGTTATAATGCTCAACAGAATCATTGAAAAGGGATCTGTGAGTAGACCTCAGCACCTGCTGACCATTGCTTTCTTAACCCTTGCCCTTGAGTTTTTATATATGAGCTGCTAATTTGACTCAAATTAATCCATCCAAGGACAGACTGTACCATACCTTGTTTTTTTATGTTTGTTTGTTTTTTTAGAAAAAAATTGCCATATGAACTTGCTTATTCTCAGTCATCTGTTGCTTTTTGATAAAAACGCTCCACAACAAGAATACTTCAGCATTACACTTCATCACACCATAATAGCTATTTCATGAGATTCTTTTAATCCCTAAATGCTTGAAGATCCCCTCCAGACATTTTTTAAGACATATATAAATGCTCTGCTTTGAATATTAATATGTGACTGTTATTGTTTGTCGACAAAAAATGTTGCATAACCTTGTTAAAAATTCTTCAAATTACATCTACTCCTCTCTAGTTGGAAAATCCAGAATCTATGAAAATTCAAATTTCTATATATCTATCTTCTAGATATCCAATCAATGTGCATTTATCCCGCAAGATTTCAGTCAGCTCGTCCTTCAGAAGACTGGGAGCATGTGGCTTCCTGTCCAAGACTAAGTTCATTCATTTCTGTCTTAACAGGAAAAGTGTGCACAGTACTGGCCCACCACAGAGGAGCTACAGATGTCTTTCACAGACACAGGGTTTGTTGTCAGGCTACTTTCTGAGGAGGACCAATCCTATTACACAATCCGAACGTTAGAACTGCAAAACACAATGGTGAGCACGAGTGGCAGGCTATTAGATAACACCTTTTTTTAAATGTGCAGTTGTGCGATATCAGAGATGATGTTTTGTGATGGGAAAACTGCTGTGTGTTTCTAGTTCTGGAAAATTGCAGTCCATTACTGTGGTAAAGAATAGGTTATTTCCATTGCTTTGCTTACCGGTTCTGAACATTACCTAACTTGTTTTATCTTGACTAATTGTGCATTTTATAAAATCCAGCATCTAAGTCTAAATGAATGGAGATAATAAATGCTGTGATTTCATGGGGTGTGTGATGTTTTCCTAGTGACAAATCAGCCAAAAACAATGTCCCAATCATGGCGGACATCGCATGCTTTCTGTTGTAGACGGGGGAGTCGAGGGAGATCTACCACTTCCACTACACCACGTGGCCTGACTTTGGTGTCCCAGAATCCCCCGCCTCCTTCCTCAACTTCCTCTTCAAGGTTCGGGAGTCCGGCTCGTTGGGCCCGGAGCACGGGCCCTCAGTGGTGCACTGCAGCGCTGGGATCGGACGCTCAGGGACCTTCGCCTTGGTGGACACCTGCCTGGTCCTGGTGAGAACAGGGAGGGGGAATGTAACCCAGTGCAGTCAATGTTAAAGGGGAATGTTGCCTAATGTTTAAGTTGAAAACAAAGAGTTAAAACATTACTCAAGAGATTCAAGTTATGGCAAGAGAGTAAGATGAGATGTTCACGTTATGATTATACTTAATGACAGCTGCAAAGGGAGAAGTCTTAGCATGTTAGTATGCTACCTAAATGCATAAAGCATTTTTAAATGTCAGTGAATACCTGAGAAATGTCTTCTCCTTTTTTGTTCCTTTTTTTGCCATCCACAGCTTTTGTTTCCCTGGCTTGATACACTTTAAAATGAAAAAGAAAAGTAGAAAATGGTGGAAATACAGGATGTTATGGTGTGGCCCAAACTACGCATTTTCTGTGGTCTTTTGACCAGTATTGACATTTGTTTCCGTGAAGAATAATCTTCATCCGTAGAATGATATCGGACAGTTGGTAGGGCAAGATGGCCATAAATACTGTTATTACTGCCTTCAATAATAGGCACTGGATACCAGTCAGAATCTTCGACTCGACTTTAAAATGATTTTGAAAGGGATCCTGGGGGAAGTAGACCCGTTCCAAAACTTAAGCTATGGGTCGGATCAACCCAAGAAGATCTGAATGGAGAAAGGGAGTGAGAGAGACTGTGGTGGAAGAAGTATTCAGATCCTTTACTTGAGTAAAAGTATTGGTACAACAGTCTGAAAACACTCTACATTATGAGTAAAGTCCTGCTTTCAAAATCCTACTTAAGCAAAAGTGCAGAAGTGTTCAAACTAGTTCTGCAGAAAAAATGTCCCCCGTGGCTGATATATTATTACAAATGAGACTGTTAATACAGATGCTCCAATGCACATTTGGCATTTTACTGTTGTAGCTGGTCGAAGTAGAGCTAGTTTTAACTACTGTGTATACAGTATACAGGTAGTTTTAAGGTCATGGTTCCCACCTAGGGGTCGGGGTCCCCTCCGAAGGGTCACAAGATAAATCTGAGGGGTTGTGAGATGAGGTAGGAAAGAAGAAAAAAAAACAAAGTGCTGCAACACAAATTTATCTTTATCTTTATGCTTTTTTTAATGAAATATTGGAAATTTTACCTATTAAGTCTCAAATAGTTTATTTTATATATATATATATGTATATATACACTTATACACCTTTTTTTCACTTACTTGTATTTACATAATGTTATGTACACATACAATACATAATGTTTATTTTTACCTGCCTTTGTTGACCATGTTTTAGCTTCCTGTAACTTCCTGTAAGTTGTTCTTGGAACTGTGTGTAAGTGCACTGATAGCGACTTAAAACCCGAGCCACATTCCTTGTATGTGCACACATACTTGGCCAATAGAGCTGATTGTGATTCCGCAACCATCAGAAAAGTTGAGAGAGGGGAAGTGTCTCTTTGGTGTAACTACTTTCAACTCATAGACCTCTGGAATGTTACAAGGGGCCCCAACTAGACATTGCGTTTTTTGTTTGTTTTTTGTATGAATCCACAAGCCAAAAAAGGGGTTGGGAACCACCAGGTTTAATCTTTAACTATGCGTTGTATTTTATAAGCTTGTCATATGTTGTCTTTTTTTTTTTTTACATATCAAATCTTAATCTGAAAATTAAACAGTAACTATAGCTGATAAATGTAGTGGAGTAAAACGTACAGTATTTTCCTTTGAATTCTAGTGGAGTAGAACTATGAAGTAGCATAAAATGGAACTACGCAAGTAAAGTACAACTACCAAAAAAATGTTACTCAAGTACAGTACTTTGAGTACTGGAGATGGATGCCTGGCGATGGCTGTTGCATATGACAAACAATTAAAGAGCGGCAAAAAGTGAGAAGATCGTGTCCATAACTGTCAATCTGATGTCCCAGAACTAATGTAACCAAAAACAGGTAACACGTTGGACAAACGTGATATTTTATAGAAATAAGTGGGGAAAGCCATTTCAGAGGTAATACAGTTCTCAAGAGTTCAAATTAAAGGAACAGACCTGAAGAAAACGCGTGCAGAAGCAAACCAAACGCAGATGCTTCCGTGCACCAGGGCTCACTGAGGGGTTTGGTGAGAGAAGGATGGGAGTAAAATGCTGCGGCCTTCACAGTCAACAGATCTCAACTCCGTTTCACACCCATAGCAGATTTTGGCCCAACATGTAAGACAATGCTCTCCACCACCATCTCCATAAGACCAAATGATATAATATAAACTTCTGTCTTCAAATCTATTTAGAAATGGCTGTGACTGTCCCTGATGCGACATGTCCTTTTTGTTATGTCTGGCTAGGTTTGTTTTTTCTTTCTATCTGCTGTACTCAGGTCTCACTTGATCTCAATGGCCTGATTAAATAAAGGCTGTATGTACAAATGAGGGAATATGTTGTGGAGGAATGGAGTTCCACAGATTTGGCAAGGAGCACTGAAGCTGTTCTGGAGGCTTGCGATGGCCTGACGGCCCGCTGTATTGCACTTAATGACACAAAGACCTACCAAACTGAATGGGACGTGACCCATACCCAGTCACAGATAATGTATCCTTTGGATTCAGTCCCTTATTGGGTATCAGGGCTCACGTGGACCTGTGAAAACCCCAAACAGTAACCCTGAACTTCTCCTATACTGTACAGGATAACTGTAGGCTTACATCTGTATTCTAAACATGGTATTGTGTTTTGCAGATGAACAAGAGGAAGAACCCATCATCAGTGGACATACAGAAGGTGCTGCTGGATATGAGGGAATACCGCATGGGCCTGATCCAGACCCCGGACCAGCTCCGCTTCTCCTACATGGCTGTCATCGAGGGAGCCAGGCTCATCTTGACCGACAACTCCGCAGCACAGGTAGCTCAGTCACAAGGCTGGGGAGTACGACTGCACTCGAAAAATGTCTCGGGCTCGTGCCTGGGCTGTTACGAGATGATTCACACCTTGTTGGTGAGCTCCAGTGTCAGTGAAACACTGACATCTGAGACTAGCCAGGTGACTGCCAAAGTCTGCAGCTTGATTCCATAGAATACAGGCTGTTACTGAAACCATTGTGCTGTCTATTGTATTGTAGTTAATGGGATAAAACATGTTGTAGTTTCAAGCTTTCGATTTTACTTTAAACCTGCACAGCAACTAGTTATCAAGCTTGAAATTCTGCCAAGAGTAGCTTCAAATGTAATGTAAGTATTATATACCTGAGCTATTAAACATTCTGCCTTTGTATTTGCACATTTTCCATTGCTTTTCTATAAGTTTTTAGTTTGTAAACTAAAAATGTATAAACACAAAGGTTAATTTGCACATAAAGACAGTCACAAGTGAGGAAGTAATGACGATCTTGGCCGGTCTAGCATGTTTCCGTAGCTTGCCAGAGTTTGTTCTCTCTGTCATACGTTGGGAGAAAACTAACGTTGCTTTGTGTGTTGTTGTCTTTGTGTCTCGTCCCCCGTAGCACTGCAAGCAGAGGGTGATGTCTAGAGATGACTTGGAGCCAGATCTGCCCCCTCCACCACCTCCACCCAGACCTCACCTCAAGGAAAGCAGGCCCAACGGTCAGCCCGGACCCTGCCTGCAGCCAGAGGCTGCCTCAGAAGACCACCTGCCGGCAGGAAATCCAGACAGCCAAGACCACAACATGGCAGAGAACTCTGGGCAGTAAGTAACCGCTCAGTGTCTTTGTCAGGTTCACCGTGAAGAAAGGACACAGTTGTAGAAAAGTACAAATGCTGCATTTGCTTTGGACTCCACGGTGTGAGCGGGCTCGATGATTGTGTTTCCATCTATGCACTAAAATGTCACCTTGAAATTACTTTTAGACCTCAGAGAAATTGATCTCTATCCCTCTTCTTCCTCCTCCAGTTTCGTTTGTTTATTCTTATGTAATAATTCTTTCTTTCTCTGGCACATCCGGGGCACTGCGCACGAGATTGATGGGAGTTTGTCACTGTTGTTTGCTGACTATTTACCCATACCCGACTGTTATTTCAGTGTGAGAAAGCGACACCGTGAGGAGAGGATTTCCAGCACCTCCCAGAGGGTCCAACAGATGAAACAAAGACTGACCGACTCGGAGAGGAAACGAGAGAAGTGGCTGTACTGGAAACCCATTCTGCTCAACCTCGGTGCTGGGGCAGCTTTGGCTGTCGGCCTGCTGTTGTGCTGGATGTACTCCCAGTGAAGCACTCTGGGTCACTTAAAACTGACTCTTATTTTGCACCAGTACCTGGAATTAGGTACTTCTCTAAGTAGATTTAGATGGTAACGTGCATAACTGAGGGTATTTATTTCTTAAGGTCAAAATGCAGGAGCGCTAGATCAAATGATTGTGTGTGTATATTTTTAATGTAAGATCTTAACAAAAATAGTAACATCTCAGGATCTTGGTGCCAGCACGATGATTTGATTTCCTTTCCTTCTTGTCGCTGTTGATGAATGTACTGTATCATAGCAAATTGCTTTGAAAGAAACTTACTAAAGGTGCAGTACAAAGCAAAAGAAAAAAGAAAAAAAAAAAAGAGACAATTCTGACAGGTTTGTTTTTGCATTCTTTATTTGTAATGGTCAGATGTGTGTTGATCATCTGTAGAAACGTTTTACATTTTGGTTTTCAAAATGGCTTGTGTTGACTGTCCATCCTACCGTAGATACGTAGGAAGACTCCAGAGCCTAGAGGCCATCTTTGGCGTTTGTTCCTGTTTGTTTTTTCTGTAATGAAATTTGCATTTCATGCATGCATTTAGAGGTTTTCCAGAGCACCACTTGTTCTTCCATTAACATTTAGCAGGGCATCCCAATATGGCCAGATATATATTTTTGTGTGACTGGACACTTCATGGGGAGCTGCCTTGCTGATGTTTCAAACTCTGCTAGAATGTTAACCTTTCTACTTTCTGTTATATGAGCACCTTTTTTTATTTCATAGGTTTTGGTTGTCACGTGGATCATACAAGCTGTCGAGTCGCTCACCGCATAGTGTGTGCATTTACCCACTGGATGGGTTAGTGTGTGTGTGTGTGTGTGTGTGTGTGTGTTTGCGCGTGTGTGTGTGTGTTTTCAGGTTATCCCACTGTTGTTTTTGAGGAAACCAAAGCAAAAGCTGTCTGTTTTTTGGTAGGTAACAGCCAGGCAAGCTGTTTAAATAACCTTGTGCTCCCATCATGTGGAATGTATTTTCTGTTGGATCGCCGACATAACTGACACCTACATTACAAAATGACAGTCATAGTAACTTTTGCGTTACGCGTGACTTCTTAATTCATTTGAACTCATAGTATCACCAAATTGGTTTTCAATTGACTGGGATCAATCTAAAGCTATATTAGTGCAATTTAGAAGTTGGAGCAGAGCACCTTGGATACAGTTAGGAGAGCGGGATGGCATACACGTCTTTACCCGTTTGTTTTTTTGGTTGTTTTTTTTTGCTGGTTGAGATAGCTTTTAATGTGCCTTGAAGTGAATTACATGGACTGTGTGCTCCAAGGTTTCCTAGCACAATCAGTACACATAAAGGTTTATGTGAGCTGTTGTTTCCCACATAACATGAGTAACATGTTTGCACTGCATTGACCGGTTTTGAGTAGCTGGAGGTGTGATACGTGAATTGTATCCGAGTTGAATGCACACCAACTGTGTCATTAGCATGTACTGACTCCTGAGATGAAATGATGTGTTCCCGATTGGCTAGTTTACCACTGTTGGACATTGGCTTTTGCTCCGTTCTCATTTAACCCAGGAGAGATACGTTTGGCCCCATAACATTCCATTTATTCTTGTTGTCCACATACAAATTTCAGGGGAGTTTTGTACACTGCTGAGCCGCAGTGAGAACATGACAGATGGTGTTTTTGGAGGGAGAAAAAAAAAGAAAAAAGCTAACAAAACACGACGTTCTTCTTGAAATAAAACATTCATCTTTTTTTACCAAACCCCGCTCGTCCGCTTGTGTTTTGTTTTTTCTGCCAGTGTCAGTAAAGCAGTTTTTCAGCGTCCACCCACAGCTCTCGCCATCCCCGCAATGCTGTGCTCTGTTAAAAGTCATCATTTCATTCTGACCGTGAGCTAAATCAATGCAGCCAGACTGGAGGCCTCTCACTGTGGATTCCAGGAATTGATTCAATATTTCAAGAAGAGCCCTTGATCATATTGACTGCTGTAGTAATTTAATTTTCTCTTGTCTGTGGGATGGCATTGGCGTGTGTGGAGGAGACAGTGCTGCATTTGTTGTATGAGCTATATCCACTAAAAGAAACTGAAGGCAGATTTGTTTCTCTGTTTCTTGAGTACTATAAAAAGAAAAATCATAGAAATAGTAAAGCAAACTCTAAAGGGCCTTTCAAACAACTGGTTGATTTGAACTAAAAAAAAAAAAAAATAGTAACAGGTAAATAGCTCCTAACGGTCCTGTAAATGCAAACTACAATTTGGACTACAAAAGGGTCCTTTCCTGGTTGACGCAGGTCGTGACGGTAGCAGGGCAACCCATACAATCCCTGAATGAAATGGCAAATACTTCAACCTAAATCAAATAAAACGTTCCCTAAAATAAAGCATCTCGTCAGGAATATCCCACTCGACGTATATGACTCTGTTCTTGGACAAAATCGTTGCATACCTCACCAGGTTTGACCACAGGCCGTTGTCAGGCAGCAGTGGAGCCGTATTCCCGCCTGCTTTTCCGCCATAGTTTAAACTGGCAGCTGTGAGCATCCATTGGCTCTCGTGGAAATGTAGTTGTGTTGCAGACAACACATGTTTACAGGGATCAAATATTGCTCAAACAAGACAACTGCGGTTTGTTTATCCTTCCTGATAGCACCCGGCTACCAACGTAGCTAGCCATTCTTGCTCAAACACGGGCCCGAGCTCATCGCCCGTAATGTGTCTGCCTCCAGAGAAAGCCTCCGAGCTGAAGCAACTCATTCACAACCACCTGCTCAAGGTGAGCAGGCTGCAGAGCCTTTATTTCCACACGTGTGTGCGTTATTGAACAGTGTCCGCTTGTATGCCGTGAAACGTCAGATAACGTGGTTTAACAGTCAGACCTTGGCATTCGTGGGACGCCGGTTCGCCAACTGCCATTCAAAAATATAGCAAATGAATGTCTGCATGTGTATTGGCCAAAGTACACACATGATAAATCATCTTTTAGGATATAGCACCACTAAACCCCGTCTGTCATTAAGTTCGGCTGTAGTTATATGGGTGATGTCGTTATTAATCGGTTGTTATTTCCTTACTAGGGCGCTTAACTTAACTGTTATCCTCCTAAATACCCTGCTAGGACCTGCCTGTACAGCCTACAGAGGTCTGTAGGCTCTCTGAAGTACAGTACAAACAGGTCAGATGAGTAGCAGCTGGTAGAGATGCACTGATACATGAATGGCCAGTACTAGAATTAAAGTAATATTGTACTGGTCCCGTAGGATTTTCTTCCTAGTAACTTAACCGGAACCACTGTTTTTGTGTTTACGTCAAGATGTTCATGTCTGAAAAGCATATTCTATTTTGATCCTGCGTTTACGCTAAGATTCGAATTAAATGGTTATCACGAGACAACATGGGTGGGGAAATATTTAGCCTCCCAAACACTGGTTGCTGCAGCTCTTTGACCGCAGTTCAAACAGTGCTCCCTTGGATACCTTCTTCGAGGTCCACTGATGTGTAAAAACATGTTGATGGGGGAAATCCTTTCTCAGCAAGATGTTCAAGACTTACAGCACTGCTGCAGTTTGCCCATGACTCTCCCCAGCACAGTGACAATTTTTATTAATTGTGAATTTGCTATGGGGTGGGGGAAGCCCAAGGTATACAATTATCCTTAAATGACAAGGAGTCTGCCTTAAGAAGATATTCAGCTGTGTCAAAGATCACTGGTGAGCTCTGAGACGTCCCTTTGCGACTCTCGTGTAGGGCGAAGTGCGTGGGCGCGGGGTGTTTATTTGGGTCTCTTCTGGTTATCAGATGGATATCCACGGTAAGATCCGAGAGGTGCTGGCTGAGACTGTGAGGGATGACCAAGGTCCAGCACATCGGTCTCTGTCCGAGGCGGATTTCCTACGTGCTCTGCAGCGCAGGGGCATCATAGATGACGTGATGAAGGACCTACACTTTACCCAGGTCGGCCAACCCTTTGCAGGCGATTGTCAGATCCATATGCTTGATGATTAGGCTGACCGCAGTTCACTTGAATGAATTTGAAAATAGATTTGTCCTAACTGGGCCTCAGAAATAACAACTTGCTTGAATCATTTCAGCGTTTAAATGCTAATTTGAACCCACGTGCAGGTAACAATTACGCCGCTGTATTTGGATAAGTTCACGCACCTGCTGACTGTTGGCACTTCTTTCATGTTGGTCTTCTTTTGGTAGGAAGTACCCACCGATGCAGAAACAGGATCTCCTTCAAAGCCTGCTACTCGCTTTGTTGACAAGAATATTGCTCAGCTGGAAAAAAGTAAGAAGCCTCATTTACAGCCCCCGAATCAACCAGCATTGTAGCATGGCGTGTGTTCCCTCACTCAGGTTGTCCTTGTTCTTTTCATTCTCTCAGCCAGTATTGACCCGTCCCGGCGGTATCTGTATCTCCAAGTGCTTGGCGGTAAGGCCTTTCTGGAGCACCTCCAGGAGCCAGAGCCTTTACCTGGTCAGGTGTGTTCTACATTTACGCTCTACCTGCACTTCCGCAACCAGAGGTTTCGCTCAAAGCCAGTGCCCTGTGCCTGCGAGCCTGACCTGAAGGAGGGCTTCCTCTTGGAGATCCACAGAGATGGCATGGGTACGTGTAGGTCAGCACTGTTAACTGTGTCAGTCAGTCAGGACCAACGCTTGTCACGCCATTGCTTAGTGTGTCATCAGCACTGAGTTTGTCGTTTTGTAATTACTTTTGGCCCTGCAGGAGAGGGCAGTAAAATGGCGGATGCGACCACCATGCTGTCTATGTGTGACCCGGTTCACTTGGTGCTGATCAGGACGGACACCTCCAGTGAGACAACGCTGGTCTCGTCTTACTTCCTGGACTGGAGGACAGTCCTCGGCTCGCCCAGGGGGAAGACCTGCTCTGCTGTGGAGCTGATGGGCGTTGGTGAGCGAGGGGGTGATTCTGCTGCAGTGAATGCAAGAGTGAATTATTATTGTCTTTATTTTTCAAAAGGTAATATCTCTATGGCTACAAGAGGGAAGAATGTTGAGAGCAGTTGATTGGTGGAGTGGAATGGTTGTTTATTGTGTCATGCACATACAAATTTCGATGATTTTGCTTACACATTCACACAGCCGTCGTGTATGTCGCTTTTTAGAAACCATTCTGAATTACACTACTGCACTATTTCATATATTTTAGAGTATATGCTGTTTCCATACCCGTTCTATTTGTAGCTGATCATCCCGGCTAAACCTTTTTATGGGGTTTTCTTTTCGCGATTAAAATGTATTTTCCTACTAACAGTTGAACCTGTTTAACTGTAAAGCATTTGGTTCTCGACATTTCTGACCGGTCACCCCTTAAAACCAAGCAGCGTCTGCTTCTAACCCCTCCCCACAGGCTGAATGTGTCTATGACATGTGAGTGGTTCAACCAAAGACTGGCTTCTTTCTGGGGGTTTTTCTCTAAACCTCTGAGATGTATGCGTTTGAATAACGCTGAAGGCCCAGAAATTCTGTAGTATTTCGTAAGAAACAAGCAAAGGTCAGAGAACAGTAATTTAAAATAATCGGTGTGCAGTAAATTAGCAAGCACATGCTAGAAAAATAAGGTTTATGATAAACATCTGCAGTTTGCCTGTCTCTTCCCAGCTCTTAGTGATGTGGCAACAGCTTTCAGTAATGTGTGTGTGTGTGTGTGTGTGTGTGTCACCAGGAAGTGAATGTAAAGTCCCAGCTGGAGTTTTGACTCTCAGTCTGGAGCTCTACCCTCCTCTCACAGAGACTCTCGGCACTGACATCATCAGCACACAGGTCAGCACACTGGAGTCTCTTTATCCCTCTGTTTATTCATCTGCTTCGTTCTTCATGAGTAAAATAACCCCATGAACTAATAGTGAATCATCACAACAGAATGCCATTAATGCTGTTAAGATATATATATATATATATACACGTCTCGTCAGGCAGAGTTGATATAAAGGCAGCATTGAAGCTCTATATGTAGTCGTTGATGTCACCGTGTATTCCTCATTCAGCAATCACTGGAGAGGCAGAGGACGGCAGAGAAGGAGAGACTCTTCTTGGTTTATGCCAAACAGTGGTGGAGGGAGTTCCTGGAGATACGGCCATCACACCAATCCAAAATGGTCAAGATCTTTGCACAGGTTCGTCTGAATTCACATGTGTTGGGGAGGGGTGTATTAAACCTTTTATATGACGTAGTTTTTAAGGACATTTATTACAAAACCTTTTTTAATCAGGCAGTTCCTTTACGCATTTTTGTTAACAATAAGAATTAATGACATTTAATTTTCACTCCATTTCATACGTTATATCCACGTCACATTGTCCACAACGGGAGCGCAGGAGGAGATGGCGCGACTACATGTGATACAGAATAGCATGAAATACCCTTTTTATTAGAGAACTGCAGAACACGCTGTAAAAACGAAATATTTTCCTTAATGTACATTAAGACATCATAAAATGTCAAAGTCTGCAAATACAGTCATGAAGAAGCATGTGTTCACTGGGCCTATAACAGCTTCGTCTTACACGCAAATGTCCAGCGTTAACGATTAAACATCTGTTTAACCTTGCTCCTCTAAGGTTTCAGTCACGTCAGTGTCTCCCTCCTTTTCCGACACAGTTCCACACACGCTGACCTCCCCAATTATAGCCGCGGTTTTGCTGTCCACTGATGTGAGATCAGCTGTACTCGGGCCCCCACCTGTTGCAGCCACGCTCTGGCGGTGGGAGGACAGTTTTTTTTCTTTACTTCTGCAACTGTCTGTGCACTGTGTTTCAATCTCAGTGTCTGGGAAATCAAGTTTTTTTTCCTCTTTTCTCACCTGTCGCCATTATTCAACTTAACAGAAATACACGTTGGATTAATTAATTGGGTTGTTAATTAGTGGGACTTCTCATATTGCTAACAAGTTCAGGGACTATTGAATCCTGAACCCCTCAAATTCATCTCTGGCTCTAAGCTGTCCCATTACCTCTGGGCGTGTCTCTGCAGGACGAGAACGGCGTCAACAGGCCCGTGTGCTCGTACGTGCGTGTCCTCCGGGCGGGCCGGCTGCTGGAGAGTCCTCGACAGGCGGCGCGCTTCGTCAGCCTGCTGGCCCACGAGAAGGCCCCGGTGGTGGGAGGAGGAGGAGGAGGCAAGCAGGAGCAGTGGTGCACGTTAATGGCTTTCCTGTGTAGAGGGAAGGTAAGGGGAACTGGGCCGGCTTCCTGGCAGCCACAACGGCGATGGACTCGTTTTCCCAATGACAATGCACTTACTGTACTGCCAGATCCGTAGTGGCAAAGACGGAGACAATGGCAGGTTTATAGCTTTGCACACCAAATGTCCCGTAAAGTGGCATGTGTGTTTTAATTCGCTATTCCTAAATGGAAGTCATTTGTTTGTAAAGTGTCTGTCACTTACCCAGCTGGCTCTCTGGGTAACATTTATTTTAATAATCTATGTACGCACTAACTCTAAGGATGTGGAAGACAAATGTCAGAAGACACTATTACTTTCTGGGATTAAGCATCTTGTTTGTGACATTCTGTCTTTGAGTAAGTGCTGCAGGGCCGTCGTCCAAACCCTCCATTTGGCCACTCTTGAATAGCACTGTCTTCATGTTATTATTAGTATAACCTTTCCTTTGCTCCGTCAGACTGTACAAACAGTTTGAACATGTATGTATAGGGCGAACGAGTAAATCTCTCTGGAGATAATTATATTGCTACGTGTGTGTGCGTGTATGTGTTGTTTATATGACAGGTGGAAATAACTGGATCTTAAAGTCAGTGATTATCAAAAGGGGAAACAAGCCTCGACAATTTGTATTCCAGTTCTTTCTCAATTGTTTTGATGCTTGGTTAGAGGCCTGTTTTGAGAAGAGGCGATATGAAGTCCCAACCTTATGCTTCCAAATGCATGCTCCGAGCGGTCTCCGCACACCTCTTTGTACAGTCATCAAAATCACATACTCTAAAAGGAACATACGGTAACGCAACGCTCGGTCAAGACTGCAAACTGACAAACGTCCTTCTTGCTCAACCCAATCATCACAAGATCAAACCTGCAGCCATTTAGTGGCGATAAACAAACCTGAACACTAAATTAACAAAATGTTTTCGGCAGTCTGTTTACTGCTCTGGTCGTAGACCCCCCCCCCCCCTCCACTCCCCACTTCCCCGTTGCAGAGATGAAATAAAATCCAGCCTGGGAATGACTACGCTGACCTCATCACGGGGCCAAGTCCATGACCTCTGGAGTGTGACGTGGGCACTTTTGCAGCCTTAACGTTCAGACGTGTTCTCGGATTTCTATGGAACCGCTCACCCGAATGGCTGCACTGCAGTCTGAACCACCTTCCATTCACATTCAGATTTATTGACTCTTAAGGCCCACGGTTACATGATATGGAGTACAAACAAAATACAGAATACGCCCGTCATGACAAAGCAATGGCACCCGGCAGTAAAGAAATAAAAAAAAAAATAAAAAAGTACAACATAAATTACTTAAATAAAGTAGGAACATTCCTCGAGAAGGAGCCTAATTTAATCACAAGATCGCCTAAAACATAGATGGATGGTTTGAATAATCCTTTGGCAGGTTCATTTCCCTATTAGTCGTTATGTTCACGTTCAAGCAAAATGTGATTCTCGCGGTTTAGCTGCGTTTACATTTGCTCCATTTCTGAGCACAGCCGATGGTGTCATTTCTGAGGAAGAAGGATTCGTGCGGAGCGGACCGACGGATGCGTTTTCATCTCTCGACTAGATAGCGGGGAATTTCCCAGACCACCACAGGATAAATGTTCCCTGCCTCTGCTCCGTGAGCGGCTGGCAAGACAGACACAACCCAACTCTCACAAAGTGGCCCCTGTCAGCTGTGATTTACGACTTTCATTCCGGGGAAAATTAATTCAGCCTCATCAGTCCCCAGCCTGTTTCGATGCTGCCGTCCATAGTAGCCCTTCTGGGGAACATCTATCATTCCGACTTGCCCCGAAGCCCGAGCCAGCACGCGGCGGCGGCACGAGCCGCCAGCAAAAACCCCAGGCCTCTTTCCCGGAAAAGTTGTACGAGTGAAATAAGAGTTGCTTACTGTCACGGACAATTTGATGGCTACAGAGATAATTTCCTCTCCAGCGGGCTTTTCGTATGTGTGTTCAACACTCCTGAGAAAGGCTAGCCGTGCGGTGAGAGCAGGCTGTTGTATTTCTGTTCAAACGCACTGTTGCAGTGGCACGATGAATTGGACAAGCAACAGGGTGGGGGTGAAGACGGCAGTGAATCTGTCCAAATATAGGGACTGAACGTACGCCAGAGTCAAACTCCATGCAGTCGCGGGGTAAATGATGAAGTCGCCCTAAACGGGGCTCACACCTTTACTGTTTTTCGCCTGTGAGTTTATTTATTATTTTAACAGCCGTTTCTAATTTTGGAGAGCGTTCCAGTAAAGGTTGACGTGGTGTGCGCCGGGTGGCTTCTTCAAGGCGGCCCGAGCTGAATTTGAATGCCCAACATTGCAAGTGCATTTTTACGAGCGCATTATGCCCAATGTTGGGTACATTCCGTCGTAATATATTAAGATAAAAGTTGTAGAGTTTCGGGAATAAAGTCCTTATATTTCAAGAGTAACTTAACATTTCGAGAATATTTATTTGTAGAGTAAAATTGTAATAATTCAATATGCTAATACTATAATACTATTTTGCTCTGTACCCAGCGTCGTAGTGAAACATAGAGGCTAATTTGAAACATGGGAAGCTCATTGAGCATGGAAAAAGTTCATTCACCAAGGCAAAAAGGTGTGCATGACCTAAACTGAACCAGGATTTAAAAAAACTAAAAGTCCTGTTGCTCTTGAAGTACAACCGACTTTAATGTGAGAAACAAAAGTGTGTTGGCCTTTTTTATTAAGGTTACGAGAACTCAAAACACTAAACATGATCGTTGATCATCTAGATTCCACAGTCTAAACCCTCCAGGGGACCAGAGCTCATCACAGTCTGAACCTCCCTCCAGGGGACCAGAGGACCACGCCACCCTGCTGTGCAGCCTGCTGCTGGGCTTCGGCCTCGCCATGCGTACGTGTGCGTGGGCACCAAAGCCAAGGGAATGGGCCCCACACCTGGGTCCTGACCCGCGGTACTGATGGGAGCATCACCTTCTGGGAGAGTCTGACAGCTCACAGGTCTGTTTTTGTTGGTTTCCCTTTTTGTTGGTATTCAGACACCCTGATAACGTACGCATCACAGCCGCTTCTGCTGCTCCCCTGTCGCACGTTGGACATGTGAGGAAATGCAGCACATAATCAATATTAATATGCGTTGGATACCTATAACATCGAAGGTATGGAGAAGATTTTAACGAAAGATATATCTGCGTATGTGGGGAAATCTTCTTTCGAAAAGTCCAAGAATTAACATTTTGAGTTTTCCTGTAACCGCTAAAACCAAACACTGTCTAAGAAATCAGTTGAACTACATGGCATTTTTTTGCCCTCACTTAGCTCATTAGACAGTCTTTGTGTGTTTGTCAGCAGGATATCTCAGAATCCCATGAATGGATTTCCATGAAATGTGGTGGTCAGGCTCTGGGCCACGGAACAGTTGATTACATTGCGGCCAATTATCCAGTTCTGGGATTTTATTGTTTTTGGCCATAACTCACTGCACGGAGACAGGCTTGATTTCATATCTTTTGTCAATGTACAGTAAGTCAGGCTTGATTTCATATCTTTTGTCAATGTACAGTAAGTCAGTGAGAGAAACTAGTTCTGTGCTTACAGCAAGATGTTCCCCACCATGTAGCGTTGAGCTAATTTAA
>CM022486.1:25315477-25571475 GCA_011952105.1 Coreoperca whiteheadi | reverse complement strand
ATACGCTAAACGGCCGAAGTAATCGTTGCTCTGCTGGGGTATTGGGTGCCCGTTCCCTTCCTTGTTTTTTTTTTTTTTTTTTTTTTTTTTAATAAAACAAACAGAAATGTTATTTCCATCCCGTTTTTCCACATGATTTTCCAATCGTTTGAGGTTTGACTGGCACTCTTTGAATTACTCTTAATTAATCTCATTGCTCATAACAGTAGTGGATGGAAACTTGACTAACGGCCCAAATATCCCATTTCAGAAAGGTACGACATTTAAACGTGATCAAATTGAATATGATCATGATGTGCACTGCAGAATTTGATAATAAGATAAGCAGTAAAGGGTAAATACTTTACATTTTTATCATAATGTATTACTGTGTTCTGAATTGCATTTAACAGACTGACTGAATAACTAATTTATTTCTATTATTTTTCAATATAATGGTTGAATGCATCTATTAACTTGCACAATATGAATATGACACCACTAGGGGGAAGTGACAAAGTATGTTTTTTTTTGTCTGTGTGTGTGATTTGGGTGAACTGACCTTTTTCAAGTGCCATTGACCGATTTGCGATTACAGGTTGGGTGATGTCTCTTGATATGTAATGTAACAATTCCTGAGCGAAGTGTGGGCCCTGTGGTGCTCCCTCCTCCAGGACCTGGAGCTGGCGACCGTGTGGGACGACCACCTGTCCTACCTGCTGTCCTCGGCACTGTCGGCCTACGAGCTGGAGCGTTTCACCGGCGTCTCCTGTGGCAACGAGGAGTTCCAGGACGCCGTGAGGAGGGCGGTGCCAGACGGACACACCTTCAAAGGCTTCCCCATCCACTTCCTGCACCGCAATGCTCGCAGAGCCTTCGTCACGTGCCTCAGGTGAGCTGGTGGGCAGCATGGGTGACGTGCGCTTCAAAAACCCCTCAAGCTGTAACTTCATGTTGGCAGGCGTCTGTTCTGTTTGAGTGTCCTCGGGGCACCCACGCCTCCATAAACAAGGCTCAGTCAAGAGTCAATGCTTTTATTGCCATTTCAACATAGTCGATGGGGAGCTGGTTGGGTGAGCTCACGCAAAAACTAAACAAAAACAACAGGCGCACACGGCTCAAAAGCCGCGCAAAACAACAACTCAACTATGTTAAGAGTATGACTCTATGAAAGTTCACTGGAAACAAAACCTGACAGCAGTCAGATACGATTGTTGACCCCATTCAGGGAACGATGTAATTTGTAGCGGTGAAAGAGACCGTGTGAAAATGTCAACAAATTCTGGAAACTAGCCTGTGCATACGCCAGTGATTGAAGCCCAAGGCAGCTCAGCAACCCCGCCGTTTTGCCTGGGAGAAGAGTTAGTTTGCGCTATACCTCAGGCTTATGGCAGCAAATCCCTACCAGCTGCTGTGTATTGTGGCAGATCCTGACCTCCCTGTAGAGAGCGAGAGAGGAGAATCTCTCTGTAGGGACCAACACATGTGTCTGTTTCTGTAGGCTGTGTGTGTTTTTATTAGAACAGCACAGAGCGTCCAGCACGTGTCCTGAGCTCCTGGCAAAGGAAATTAGACTAACAGCATAGTAAAGTGGCTCAAACGTCCCACCATCCCTCTCCTGTCTTTACCGTGTGTGACTTGATAGTTTTCATATTTCATGCTCTGTGTCTCCTGTCACTTCCTGTGCAGGTCTGCGTTCTGTGAGGAGATAGTGTGTTGTCGTGGCGACCACGTGAGGCTTGCGGTCCGTGTCCGAGTGTTCGTCTATCCAGAGAACGCATGTGCAGTGTGGCTCATGTTTGCATGTAAATACCGCTCTGTACTCTGACCAGCAGACAGGTGGTACCCAAAAACTTCCAGCTTATGTTGCACATTGAGCCCGGACAATATTTGAGCTCTTCGCAAGGACGCCACAGGCCTGGTTCTTACAGTTTGGTGCATGTACATTGCCGTATGAATACCCACGATGAGGCTAAATGGAAGTTAACTTGTACTCCGTGACATGTGCGCAGGCATGTTTGTCTCTGCTGTGATGCTCAGGGCTTTATTTTGTAGTCCAGTAGACTCTTCATTTTTAGACATTTGCACTCAGAATTGTATTTATATATCTATTTTCGTAAATAAATGAAACTTTGATCATTTTACTCTGTGCTTTTTCGAGGTCTTATTGAAGACATTTTCCAGCAGATGACAGCTATGCTTTTGTGCTATCATAAATATTTACAAGGACTGTTTTTAAATGACTTCAACTTAAATTGCAAAAGATTTGTCTGAATAATTCTTGAAAATGCAGCACATATTACGACTGCTTTGGCTCAGCTTTCACGTTAAAAAATTGCGAAGCTCCTAACATTTGGGCCTCAAAATATCACGTAGCACACAAAATGAAGACAGCCGCGTAGAGTCTGACTTTATCGTAAACCCTACACCAGACCAAATGACAACTGTGACTGTTTCTGTTCCGCATCTAACACAAGGTTTTTGTTCTTCAATTGAAAATCCATACACCTAATATGAGGTGCCCGTATTCTGAGGATTACTGTAATCACATAAAATACAGTAAGCTACGGTAACACAGTAATGGTGGAAAGTATAAAACATTAAACCATATTTTACACTCAATACATTGCAACATTTTGACAGTAATCAAAAAGAAAGACATGGTTCCAGTGGTTACATGTCTTTTTTTTCTTTCCACCGAAGTGAAGTACATAGCAATTATTTTGCAATGCTGCTCAACAAACACATGTTGCATTGATTCAGTGATCAGTACGCCCAGGAATAAGCATTAAAACTTATATGAGGTGGTTGTCTTCTGAGGACTGGACATGTGATTTAGTGGTTTGCGCTTTGTACTGTATGTACGGAGAGCGTTATGCGTTTAAAGGCAAGAATTTAGCAGGTCAGTTTGACGCCTTGTTGTAATACACTGACACAGCGCTAGATGGCGTGTGAAGACAAGCGTTGAGTCACCGGAGGCCGCTGCAGCTCTCTGTTTCACTCTGGCCTGTTTGATACAGTAGACCTGTATGCTTACAGCTATTACATGACTGCGGCCACTCCGCTGGCCCGCTCCAGGGCCCGCCGCCTGTTGGAACCTGATACAATCAGCGGGTGCATATTTAATAGAGGTTTTTAAAAAAGTTGATGCAAAAGGGGCAGAATGATGGGGGGGGGTGGGACTCTCACCATAGTGGAAACTAAAGAATGGAATTTGATTTACTTTATGTTGCAAAATCCTCAAGATATGTTTCCCTTTTGGTGCAGTAGGAGAAGCCACAGTAAAGCCATTATTCTGGCTTGAGAGTCACTGAAAGCCCACAGGCGAGTGCTGACTTCTAATTTGGGACTGGCTGATTGTGAAATTGCAGAGAGGGCGAAGTGACAGCCGCCTGGTTGAGTGACTTATTGTGCGGTTGGGAGAAGTCAACTCTGAAAGTTTTGCGCTGATTGAGGTGCTGTATTAATCGACACGCAGAGGGTAGTTTTGTTTTTGTGGAGTGCCTTGCTCTGCTCCTTTTGTTTTTTTCCGCTCCGTGCCACATCGCGCAGTGCTGTTTGGAGTTCTGAGGGAATCGTTGACACATCAGCCCAAACTTTGACAAGGCGCCTGTGAGGATGGCCAATTAATTAGATTTTTCTGGGAGCTAATTTGCAATTCTGCGTTTGCCCCAGAGTTGTTGAACACGAGGATCAGGAGGGAGGCGGAAAGAGCAAAATAGAGAGCTAATGAATAATTCCTCCCTTTTTTCTGAATGTCACACACACACACACACACACACACACACACACCTCCGCTCTACTCGTTACTGTATAGCACAGGAAGAATGAACAGCAAAGGAAGTGTTTGATGCTGGGATCTCAGGTATGATTTCAGCTCATATTAAACAGCAGCGCTCAGGTGTAATTGACTAATAGGTCCTGTGGGACAGGAGCTGCACTATATAACAGGACGAAAAGAGAGGGGATGCTGGTTTTCTGGCAAAACTGAGCGCAACAAAACCATCACTCACCTGGCATCTCAACACTGCTGCAGACATGCGGCGTTTGCATTCAGGTGAGACTTTCAAGTTAAACATTTCGGTAAAAACGGTTGCTTGGGTGTGTTAGTGCCACCTTTGGTCCCTAGTTGCATGTGTAAAGAGAGCGTTAATTTTTATCATGAACAAAACAATGAATTTACTATGTCAGGTTCACAGTATAAATGGCTTCGCGGCCTGTATTTGTGTTCCAATTCCGCTTGAATCATCGAACATGCACTTTGTTTTTCACACGTATAATCATCTTCCTCTTCTGAAGTGGCGTTGGCTGCTAATGAGCGTTTTCCAACCGTAGACTTCAACTGCAGTTCACAAGTGTTGTCAGTGGCTGCATCATCAGTTGTTATCATGGTGTTGATTGGGAGAAATATAGTGTAGCCCGCAGCCATCTTTAGCATATAACTGTGGCATGTTTGTTTATTATGCCTCGCAGTCAAAAAAAAAAAAAGAAGGAATTGTCATTGTTCATTGAGAAATAATGGGTTGGGAAAAACAGGTTAAATACTTTTAATAATTTGAAAAGAAATGTTCATTTGAAAAATATCACTGGTACTGCACTGAGGTTTTCACAAAATTGTTATGTGGGTTTCATTTAGCTCTCTGAGACAGTTTAGCACATCACAGCAGGGTGCAAGACGCAGGCAGGAAAGGCGTACATGGAACGGCATAACCAAGTGGCTGGCCTAGTGTACAGGAGCATCTGCCGTGAGTATGGGCTGGAAGTCCCATGGTCAGAATGGAAGACGCCTCCTAAGGTAGCTGAGAACGGCCGAGCGAAGACCCTGTGGGACCAGACATCGGGCTGATTGACAAACAGCAGAAGGAGGCAGCGGTGAGAGATGTAGCAATCCCAAGCGACAGCGACATCAAGAAGGAGGAACACGAGAAGCTCAGAAAATACCGAGGGCTGAAAGAGGAGCTAGGAAAGATGGAGAGGTGGAGAGCAACCGCAGCAGCGGTGCCGGTGGTAATCGGAGCGCTGGAACTGGAAGAGTGGCTCCAGCAGATTCCAGGTACAACATCTGAAGCCTCTGTCCAGAAGAGTGCAGTCCTAGGATCAGCTCAGATACTGGGCAGAACCCTCAAACTCCCAGGCCTCTGGTAGAGGACCCGAGCTGGAGGATGACACATACCACCCCACGGGGGGTGAGGGGGGGGGATAGAATTTTTTAAAAATATATTAACATTTTTAATCAAAGGAAGGACATAATGTAATGCTGAAGCAACCGGTCCAACCAAACTAAAACAATACAAATCCATGTAGCATTACTCTCCCTGCTAATCATTTCCAACGGTCCTTATCCCCGATAGTGATCCAGACAAAAGCCTCGTCTCTACACACCCAGCACAGTTGTATCAGGTTGCTGTTTCCTCTGTTCGCAGCAGTAAGAAGCCAGTTCTCAAGGCCGGTCTCCCAGTTGCAGAGCCACCTCATTATTTTGTTGTCACTAGATGAACCTAATTCAATGTATAGGCCTTGGGCTCTGTTAGGGTTTGTCAAGTAAATGAGAAGACTAATGGCGCATCTCCTTATCAGTGGTGTTTTTCAATTGCACTAATACATCTACTGACAGACACTGATGTATCAACTAATTACCGTATTTTCGCCATAAAAAAAAAAGGCGTGTTTAGACGTTGAGCTGTGCAGGGATTTTTATTGCGTTTATAGTGTGTGTGTGTGTGTTGCCATTTGTCATCTTTGACAAACATGGGTGCTAATTAATTAAACATTTACTGTAAATAACAGAATGGATGTCAGAACCACATATTCCTTGTTCTACCTCCGGATTATTTAAAAAAAAAAGTGTACTTTTCCTGCGACACCCACACAGACACTGCTTATGCATCAATGACTTGAAGCAAATTGTTAAAGTAGTCGTTAGGGGGTACCTGTAACGCCATATCTGTTCAATTATTATATTCCTCATAATATGTTCCTGCCACCCAGCGCCTGGTCTCTGCGCCTCTCTTTCTCGTGTCTGTTTCTCTTTTTGAAATGTAAAAACTTCCTGCAGGGGGTAAAAGAAGGCGTGGGAGCGAGATCGAGAGAGGAGCGCTGGGCACTGGAGAGAAATGTGTTGCATGGCCCGGAGCCTAACGGGTAATAAAGTCATTAATTCAGCTGATTAAGTTGGCCTTTGGGTTAAAGAAAAATCATATCCGTCTCCCTTTGAGATGTGACTGGGGAAGCACAGAAGAGGGAGAAGCCAGCTAATTAGTGCTGAAAAGCAGGAGGGGGGCCAGGGAGGGAGACGGGAGATGGAGGGAGACAGAAAGAGAAAGAAACTCTGTGTGTGTGTGTGTGTGTGTGCAATGGGAGGGAGGAGGGGTGCAGATAGGTGTTTCGACTGAACTACTAATGAGGCATGTTTAGGGTGACGGAGTGACAAGCTCATCAAAACGCCCGCTTGCGAGGCTAGCCGTTTCTCTGAAAGAGTTTGCCCGGCTACCTTTGAGCCTGACGCTGCCACTTAGCGACGGGAAACGAGAAAGGGCGGGGGAGACGTTAGGGTGGAACGTCAATGTGTGTGCCATTTAATGAGCTTTCCGTTGGATGCAAGAGAAGAAGCATCCAAGCACCCCCACCCCCCATTCTCCTCGGAGCGATGACACCACCTTGATGAATGCATGAACTTGTGAAAGTCTAGTGTTGGAATGTTTTTGTAACTGTGGGGCGCGAGTGTAAAAAGAGCAGCATTTGCAACGTCTCAGATTCAAACTTTGATATTGAACATGATACCTATCTTTTATTTTAAAGAATGTTGAAGGGCAGCTCTACAAAATTGCTAAAAACTCAATTTGACAGACTTCATTGTCACTAAGGAAGACATTTTTTGGCCCACAGCATTGTAAGGTAACACACGGTTGAAGACAAGACTCCACCCTGTTTCCTTTCCGGATTTCTTTTGGATGTCTTAACCTGCTTTACTTTCTGTTCCAACATTTCCGCAGAAATATTATCAGCCACGATTTATTATCCTGGAATATATGAAATCAGCGGAGAATGTCAGTCGGCAAAACAGGCGTGCACACGAGTCATAGTAGTACTGGACAAGTGTTAATTTTGTCACCTTTTTTTAATTTAGTCTTAGTCTTGAGCCCTTGTTAGGTTTAGTCATATTTAGTCATTCACATATCTTTTTTTGTTAGTCAAGTTTTAGTCGACTAAAAGTCTCGTCAGTTTAGTCTAGTTTTAGTCAAAAGAAAACTCAATATATCTTAGTCAAGTTTTAGTTAAAACATTTTTGTCTTTTTTAAAAGAAATCATTTCTGACAACCATTTCAGTCTACTAGTGTTTCACACATCTCAAATATTGGTTAAATGTCATATACACATATACACAATGCAAGTTATAATGGTATTGCACACACCATGATCGACGCTATATGGAGCAATATTAAATGTAATTGTTGAACTTGAATTTCCTTACATAGAAATGAGCTTTAGTGCCTAATATATTCATTTTTATTATGATGTGAAGGCCCACACTCGCATGTGGCAAAATAAGTTACATAACCTGCATAATGTATGTGCCACAACACGATAGCTAACTGGTTGATTTAAATTTTTTGTCCGCGGGGGCTTCCCATCAGTTATAATGACACATTCTGACTTTTTGGCAATATCACTGTACGTAAAATGTGACCAGATAGAGTCTCTTCCTTCTGCCTAGCAACAGGAGTATGAGAACTGCACTTGAGCGACAGCGCAAACTCATTTTGAAGGCGTGACAGCTGAACATTCTCTCCTCGTGATGAAAAAGTCCAGACGATTGTAGACGAACATTACGAGAGAGTTTATCTTCGTTTTTGTTTTATGCAAAACATTGGAGTCTCGTCTTTTTTCGTCAACAATAATGCATGTTAATTTAGTCTTAGCCAGCGTGTTTGGACATTGGTGAAGTCTCGTCATCGTCGCGTCTTCGTCATGTAAAAAAAAAAGGTCGTGGACGAAACATATTTATTTCGTCTCGTCTCGTCTGACGAAATCAAGACTATACTGAACCAGTGAGCGTCCATGTGGGAGGCAAAAGCTTGCAGTGTTCCATATGAAGCTGGGAAACCACCATTTATTTTTCTTTACTATTCTTTATTCGTACTATATGCAAAGCACAAAGCCATAAACATGTGAACAAAAGAGGAGCTCTCCCTGTCTCAGAAAACACAATCAAAGCAAACAAGGGACATTAGTGAATGAAAACATCCTAAACCGAGCAAAAGTATTAATCATCCTAACTGGAACCAAGATGTAGAAAATAAATACATAGCCAAAAGACAGACATCGAACTAAACTAATGAACGGAATAAAAAGGGGATTGCTCCCAGCAAGACATTGCTGGATAAATAAAGGTACGGTGAAAATGAGCCCTTGGTGTGCTGTTCGACTAGCTTGACTTATGCACACACAAACAAATGTCCAGTACGTTGTTGGATTGTTGCTTAGAGAAAAGCTAAACTCCAACACCGCCGACAAATTCCGTCATTAGAAATGAACTTTCACAGCGGCATCGCAGCGCTGCCGTATCTCTATTACATAAAGACCCTGTCGTCACTTTCTGCTCCCCTATTGGTCAGAGAGGCGCCACGTCAGAGAAAACATTCGCTCTCAACTCACGAGGGAGCCGCTGACCCCTGCGTGACTTCGGTCCAACTCTGGATTGTTTCCTATTGTGTGCATCAAGCAGCCGGGACACAGGGCTGCACTGTGAGCCGCTGGCAGGACTCAAGCCTTTAATACTGAGCAGGATTGTACTGCCTGTGAGAAGTGAGGAAGAAAGGGCTTCTTAATGGGACAAATGATGATGCCTTAAAAAGTGGGATTATCCCGTGTCTTTTATCGCTGCATGACTCATTTGGCAATTACTCCTGATTATGTGCTTTGAGCAGGTTATATGAGTAGTTTTATGCTTTGAAAACAATGTAGAATGATGGAAGCAGGGGAAATGTATCAGCGTGCTAATTAGAATGTATGTATTTATACCACTGTGACTCTGAGTCTCATCCACGATGCCTGGGGATGAAGCAAGATCTGAGGAACACGTTCAGGGGAAGAAAAAAAAAAAGTCTTATTTTCAATACACGAGGCTCTTCCCCCATCCTTGACAATGGGGTGGGGGACAATAAATGGCAAGAAATCTCCCCTTTCCATAGAGTGCAATTCCAAATGTATCATTCGGCAGCTTTTGGTTTCACCTATCAGCTGCTGTCAGCTCGGTGGCGTTTGGCATAAAAAAAACATGTGTAACATATCAAGAGCAACACTGTCATGGCCAGTTTCATGGACATGTCGGTTTATAACAAGATCTGTGCATTGTCTTGTGCAACAGAGCGCCACAGAAAGTCATTACTGCCGGTGGCCATCAAACTCTTTAACGCCGCCCTCTAAGTGTTACTCTATATGACCCTGGTGCAATACTTGACATAATTGTGCGATATTCGGTGTTAATGCTACCGTGCAATCTTCCCTGTTTTCATATTTAATTTATTGATATTTATTTATAGTTCTAGTACGGCTCTGCAATATTCTCCGTCTCATTATATTCTTAATAAGCTACACGTAACTTGACAGTTCACGCACTATTACTTTATACTGTAATATTATCATCACCCGGTAAACCCACTTTGTACTTTAAACTTGTTTCAATTTTAAAATCTTATACTTGTATCCATTTGGTATTTAATTTGATCAATAATGTATGATTCTGATCCTGAACCTTGTCAACAATACTGTACAACAGCCCTGTAATAAATCTCTCAGATCCATCTGAAATCTGTCTGACTTTTTTTGAGCGAGGCGTTGATTCACCTTTCTTACTAATAAGGTGTTTCTGTTCTGTATTCAAATTGGAGTGAACAAAATATTTATTTTTTTAAAAAGCAGCCACCCTTCGAAATACTGCGTCAATGCAGTCGGCGCTTCGTCTCAGGGCAAGGATTTATGAAAGGGCTGTTGCACTGGGTTGCTTCAGGTTGCACAGGTAAACCTAATGAACTTAACTCAGTGTATAGTGGGACACAGGCAACGCCGCTTTTCTGATGTTTGGTATTTTAAGCACTTCAAACTCAGTGGCATTACGGTAAGCTACGGTATCCAAACCATGAGCTTTCCCTAAACCTAACCAAACCTTAACCATAGAGTGGTTCCATCATAAAACAGATTTATTTTTCAACAATTTTTTGTATGGTTATGGTTATGGAAGGCTCAGACAAATGCTGTCGTCGTGCTGACAGGGGCGTCACATCAGAAAACGCTTGTATGTGTCGTTGTAGAGGGCGTGAACAAACTGCGCATTTTGTTGTTTAATCTGGAGGACGTGTTGGGGACAAAGGGCCATGAACTGTATATGTAGTCCATGGTATTGGCATTTCTCCACACAACAGCAGCGTGTGGGCTGTCTGTGGAAAGAAAGCAGGTCTCACCAAGACTATCCTCGCCGGAAAACGGCAGCATTAGTTGTTTGTTAACGCGCCTAAAACAACCTATGGTTATACCAACCTGACAGGGGCCTCTAGTGGCCTCGTGAAATACGACTAGTTTGTCGGGAACAAAAGTGGAAGCAGCGTGACGTTTTTAGTGGCGCTGCAAAACAATGTTCACGGCAAAGCACGTGACTTGCCCACATGAGACTGCTGTTCCGTTAGTTATTGCACCTAAACCTAAATAACCTTAACCATAGCAGTGGCAGGCAGTCATATGACTCATTTGGTTTAATGGCTTTGGAAGGCACGAACAATAACCAATGTTGTCCTGCCAACGGAGTGGCCAGATCACGAAACGCTTATATGGGTCATTTTGGAAGGACCTGTTTTGTTATTTAGTTTGGAGGGTTTGTTTGGACTCATCACTGTTACATCTTTTGCCCCCTTTCATCCTTTTGGTTTCCTTCTTCACAAAGTGTCACAGCCCAACCGCGTGGGAACGCCCGACACGGTGCAGTGCAATTTAGTGACATCACCTTACATGCTCCATGTTTACCGGGGATCAGGTTTTTAGTCACCTCTCCCTGCCATTTGGAGCTGCCAATATGCAAAGCTGCGGAGTGTAGCTTTAATGTCCTATAGCAGGAGGAACATAAGGGCTTCCAGGGGTTAGCATCCTGTCTACTGCGTGGGTACATCTGGTCCCATGGCAAACACAGAGAGACTCCTTTGTCAGCGTCCACAAAGGCAGCGAAGGAGAGAGGAAGGAGAGAAAGAGGGACTCTGCTGGCCTTCTTTTTAAACCAATTCAAAGGACTCTCTCTTCTGGAGTCCATTAGAATAGCAGAGTGTCTTCTTCAGTTGCAGAGAGGGATAAACAAATGTGCTCTGTGGCGGCTGCCAAATAACCTTGGCCACTGCTATTGAAATGGTGGTCAATCAAAAGAAATGGAGAGAGATCGGAAGGGGAGCGAAAGCTGTGAAGCAGCAGAGTGGAGCGAATGCAACGGGGAAAGAGGAATAAATAAAGAATAAATAACAGAGGGAAAATGCGAAGGGGGAAAGAAATAGAAATTTAAGGGAAAGGTTCAGATAAAAAGCAAGAGAGCAATTTAGGAATTATCTGGAGGAAAAGTCAAAATGAGTGAGGTTTGATAATCCCAAAAACAGGTCAATCAAGGGGAGGGTCAAGGGTCAAACACTCCTCCATGAAACCTTTAAGTCAACCTAAAATTAAGATTCCTTTTTGCTAAGTATTCAGTGTATTGATCACTGGTGTTTGGTCTGTCTTGTGTAGGCCTACTTATCTGATCAATCTTGTTAATACCAACGAAAGGAAATTCGAATTTTATTTATCTTTCTGCACTCACATCACCCCCTACTTTTAGCGTTCGCCAGGGGGGGGGGCGTACATCTTTGGTTTCCGATTGACGATGCCGGAGCTGTTGTTTGACTGGAGCAATGTCCGTGTGGACGGGCACTGAAGAAATAGTCTGTAATGTCGCTTTAGTTCTAGCGGCAGAGCAAGCTGTGGGGTTAGCGACGTCGTTAGAACAGGAGAGCCTCTCGGAAGCGTTCACTCATCGTTCCAAGACGGTTGCTCTACTACTTACTAGCATTGTGGTCACATCATTTAAATAGCCTCATTTGGCCACTTTTGCTCTGTTGCGTATTTGGAGCAGTTCCGTTACAACGCGAAAACCAGATACAAGCAAACAGTGTATAGCTACTTTTAAATGAGCTAAATCGACGGTATTACTGGTAATATTTGTCTTGAAGTTGATATAAAACGGACAGAAAGTAATGTCTGGTGGGAATCAGTGCTAACATGCTAAGCTAACTAGCTTCCACTCTCTGGGTAGAAGCTCCTCCTTCCGTGTGGAAAACTAACTTCGCCGCACAATGCGTCCTCCCAAATGTCGAATGTTGTAAAGGGGCATTTGGCTTAAATTGCTAACGCTATGTGGGGTTGTTGTAAAACGGGGGGGGGGGGTGTGATGCCTTGTATGAAAGTTTGTGGAGCTACCGAGCTTTGACCTGCTTCACTTATAGCACCACAGAAGTTGCCAGCATGACTCCTACACAGAGAAAAGAGAAAAGGAGAAATGGATGTGTGTAGAATCCCAATGGAAAGTGGGGGAACGAGCCCGCTAACAGGTGACGGTGCTGGTTAGGGGCCAGAGATGTGCCAGCCTCAATAAAGGGTCAAACCAGCAGGGACAGAAAAACTCCCTGTGGCCCTGTTTACTGAGAGAGAGAGAGAGAGAGAGAGAGAGAGGGTACCGGCCCAGAAGATCAATAGATGCCCTGAAAGAAGTTCCAACAGGCGCTGGCATCAGAGGAACATCAGTTGATTTGAAGCTCTAATGGAAGCCTTAAAAGGATTGGCTGCAGAATAAAGGGGCAGATGGAGAGAGAGAGAGAGAGAGAGAGAGAGAGCGAGAGAGAGAGAGAGAGAGAGAGACAGGAGAACTGGATGGAAGGGAAAGGAGCAGTCAAGTTGAGAGAAATAAAAAAAAAAAGGAAAGAAAGAAGGAAAGAAAAAAAGCTGGGATTGTTGAGGAAAGTGAAATTTAAAAGTGCTCCGAACCATCCGCCTTCCCTCTGCTCGCTCGCTTCCCCACTCCGTGGCAGAGGGGGGGGAAATGGGGGGGGGGAACGTTAATGGATGAAAGCTTTCAAATAAACCTGTTACAGCAAAGTTGTTTTGCTCGGCCCGGTTTATATCCTCCTCACCATCCCTGTAAGAGTTTACTACGGCAATTAGGGATTTATATTTGCAGGGGAGTTTTAATGCCATTTCAAAGGAAGAATTAATTAACAGTCAGCTTTAGCATTTTTTCACCAATTTCACACACCTACAGTGACAGTAATTGCTTCAGGGTTATATGCGAAATGTTCAAAGTACAATATCTTGTCATATAATTAAAAAGGAGTCTATTTTAGTATTCAGGCATGCAAACTACTTTCTTTTTTTGTGGCAGATGTTTGTTCTGTGTGTTTATTGATGTGTGTTATGTATGTGTGTAAAAGCGCTGACCTCGTGATTCCTGATCACCAACACTGGGAAAAATCAGTCCCATCCTTTTTAATCCTGCTGTTTTCTTTAAGCAGCATCTCCTCAAATACATTACATACAGCAATTTATGGTTTGCTATATGAAATCATAACAACTTCGTCAGAGATACATGCACTAGGACAATGCTCTCTTGCTATAATAAAGGAGGGTGTTTATGAGATCAATACTTGGGCCACTTCTTGCAAATATAATTATAACTGAATTGCAACAGACTACTGTGTAATCTACTGTACACCTCTTGCAGGAAAGGACTCATATGAGTCTAGGCCCATTTTTCGACGATAACCTGACCAGAACATCTGATTTAGAGATATTTAATTATATTTGATCACATATGATTCATTTCCTGGACCTCACCTTCAATTGGAATTTTTTTTTTAAATGTGCTCCTTGGAAATACAGAATCTCATGGCTCACAAGTCGTGTGTCTGGAGCCAAAAAACTGTAGTAGTACTTCTCATTTAAAATCGAGACCTTTGCCTTATTTGAAACTTTATGGCGTGGAATGGATTCCCCAAAAAAAGATTCTAGGAAAGATCATGGTAAAATTGTGTTTGGAAAAACCTTACAGAAACGGATTAACAAGACGGCTTGTCGTCCAGAGAGATCCAGCACCTAAACTATTTAAAAGTTCTGTTCAAATGTCCTGGCTGTAATACTGATTGTAGGCAAAACTGACATTTTGGGAAATGATGGCGAGTTAGATGAGAAGATCCATACCACTTTCATATTTGTATGTTAAATATAAGGCTGAAGCAGGCAGCCAGTTAGCTTAGCTTAGCACAAAGACTGGCAACAGGGGGAAACTGCTAGCCAGTGTGAAAAAAATTCTTCATATGACAATTAGCTGTTTTACAAAGGGTTATGAGCCATAACAATCTGCGAATGTTGGTGTTGTATGGATTCAATCAACAAGCTATAACGTGTTAATCAGGGAGCTTTAGAGGTGCTGGTAGGCAGATTTTGTTACCTTTGGACAGAGCAAGGGTGGCTGTTTCCCCTTTTTGTGCTAAGCTAACTGTAGCTTCGTATTTAACAGACACAAACACGAGAGTGGTATCAATCTTCTCATCTAACGCTCTGCCAGAAAGCAAATATGCTTATTTCTCACTTTGTCAAGCTCCTCCATTAAGGGAAGGCGCAAGTGGACCCGACGCTGCTCTGTTTGAACATTTAACATTGTGTAAAGACAGGGACATCCTACTTCTTAAAAAAATCCATTTATGTTTAAATGTTAGTGCGGCTCCTGTTTAAATACAGTAAGTCTGACAGGAATTATAATATTGTAATAAATATATATTTCAGCATCACAGCATGTGATCCTATATCCAACATTTTAAAGCCTAATTATTACAAATTAATCTAATTTCTTATCACAAATCTTTACAAAAATCCAAAGGTTTATCGATCTCGTAGGTTATCAGCTCTCCTTCTCTTGGTCCTGTTATTTGGAGACAAAAAAAGACGGCAGTTAATAGGACATTTTTTTCCTGATCATCCCAGAAGAATCCAATTACAGCACTGTTTGGAGATCAGTGAGATTACAGTGTATCTTAGAAAAAACAATCAGAGCCTATCTGATTCCCAGCTTTAGCAGGAGACATGTCCCTGTAATGAAGTCTCTTATTTCTCCTCTTTCTCCCCCATCTCTCTTCTTTCCTTTATCTCCTTACCTCCATCGTTCTCTCTCCTTTCCTCCCTAGTTTTGTCTTTCCATTTCTCTCTCTGTCCTTTCTTCCTGCGTTGGATTTCATTTCCCCCGTTTGTCTTTGACTCTTTTTCCTCTCCTTTTTCCCTTTTCTCCCAATTGCTTCGCTTCCTCCACATCGGCTCCCTCTCTTTATTTCCCTTGCCTGCCCTTTCTCCTCTCTTTGCACTTTCTCCTTTACTTTCTCTAACCGACACACCTCCACACACACACACACACACACACACACACCAAAAACCTCCCTCTTCCTTCCGCCCTCATGCCTACCACATAGTGTTGCCACTGGGGATTGCTGCGGCAGGCCTGAAGGTGGCGCACATGCACAGAGAGCGGAGTGTGGCGGAGCGGGCGTTTTTCACCTCAGTAATGAAAATATCACAGGAGACCCGGTGGGTGGCAATGACCTTTGGAGAGCGATGCATTTTCGCCTCGCTTGCTCGCTCTCTCGGAAAATGCCCGGCCACCCGCCTCACCCACCCCCTTCCTCCGCCCCTGGGCGATGTGGCTCAGCGACTGCAACGCATTGAGAGCTTGTACATCTATACTCGGTGTAAATAATTTATCACTGGCTGAAAAGCGGAACGGGAGGGAGAGCAATGCTGTGCAAAGAATGATGATGATGATGACGGAGGTGGAAGAGAGTAAACTGCTCCAAGTGGCTATAGGAAGATTATAGGATTACTGGAGATGAAAAGATGTCATAAACCTAAATAAAGTCTCAATAGTCTCACAATACAGAACTTTCCCCATATGATAGGATAATGAAATGCTTAATATCCATCAGTGAAAAGAAACAGCAAAAGGCTATAAAACCCATATTGTGTCCTTTCACCTTTTTCAGTCTTCTGTTTATCCAAATGCTAAAAGTCAAATGTTCCCCATCAAAAACTCCGCAGCAGCTTGAGGTACATATCACGATATCACTCCTATCCCATCGTTTCCTGACTGCTGGTCCATAAATGGCGAACCGACGAATGCATTATTGGCAACATGTTGAAATGTCAGCGTGTCTCTGTGCCGTACAAAAGAAGCATCGCAGCACGTCCTGTCAGCTATCCTCCAGGTAATGAATTGTGTCTACAGTTCAGATATGTCACTGAGGCGTCAGGATATATATACTGATCCACGACGTTTCTACAGCTGTTTGTGTTCTTCCGTGCATCTGATCATCTTGCACTGTCTAAGTCAGTCTTTTCCCTTTTATTTCTCGAGTGTGTCACTTGCATACGGTTTGACTGATTTGAAAGATTTCACGTTCTTGTATTTTGCCGCATTAAAATCCAAATAGCAATCTGAATAACTTGCGGGGTGTCAGATGTCCTCACAGTCAGTTAATTTCAGCTTGAATGTCCTGTTTGCCAGGGTGTCGACCAGGCAGGAAATGTACTGCTGTTAATGATGCCATGGTGATCTTTGCAACATCACAATATGAAATAGAGACACAGACAAATTAACCTGGGTGTGAAAAATATAATAAAGAAATATAGAAAGAAAATAGAAAAATATCATCACACATGACTAAATCCCTGATGAGAGTGCCAGTCGTCTCACCATAGCAGTTACTCTGCTGATTATTTCCTCGATTAATCGTTAATTCTTTGGCCTATAAAATGTAAATTGGGAAAACCAATCGCGATCGCCCAGGGCCCAACTACATTTAAATAACATGTTTCATCTGACCAACAGTCCAAACCCAAAGGTACTCACTTTAGAAGCCTAAAAAACTAGCAAATACTCATATATATTTGCTCCCAAAATGTCAATTAATTGTTTATCATATCTCTAGCTTTCAAACTGCAGTACCTTGAGCATAATCGCACCTTTTCTGTTATTAGCACCATTCCATTTATATAATTACTCGATTTTAGTAATGTTAATAAATCACCACAGTACCAATCCTCTTTTAATCCAATTTGCCATAATCCTGTTCCATGCAATCAGTTCCTGCCCAGCCTCAGTGACCTCGAGAGATTGATTGTCGTACTGAAGCCTGGCTCCTCCTCCGCTGATCAATGTGTTGTAATGTTGATCAGTGGGCTCGATCAGTGGTAAAGGTCAGGGGTGGAGGGTAGTCGTCAGTGAGAGCTGATAGAGACCAAAAAAATAAAACCATCTTGACTTGACAAGAGCTTCTCTTCTCTCCTCTTCTCCTCTTCTTTTCTCCACCCTTCTCACCTCTTCTCGTGGTGAAAGGGCCCCCTTTTGAAAGCAACCTGCTGTGAGAAACGCAGCTCGTAACCACATCATATTTGCCGCCAAACATTTCACCCACACAAAAAGACAAGCATCTTAACACAGACAGATCTTAATGCAGACTTTGATTTAATGTCCACCCTTGGTCTTAAATCCCTTCCTGACTGCACAGCACAACATATTGTGTGATGCCGGGCTTTATCCCTGGGTAGTTATCCTCCATTACTGTGTAATGATATTCATGAGCTGGGCCCACCATACGGCTGTGTGAGTGTTGTATGTGTTTCATGCTATAGATGCAGCCAACGTCCCCTCAGGGCCATTTGGCTGAGGCCTAATGACCGAGGCCGAGCTAATCCCCCGGAGGAACACCCACCGCACTCTCCTTTGTAAGGGAAAGGCTCTGATGAGGCCTTTGAAGGAATGTCACACCGGTGTCTCACTGTATGTCGCCTCTGGCTCACCCTTACCCCATCCACACACACACACACACACACACACACACACACACACACACACAGACAAACAGACACAAACGGCCAACCCTGCAGACATATAGACAGAAATTCACACAAATACGAAGGTGAACATCTCTCTCTCTGTCTCTCTCTCTCTCTCTCTGTATTTGCATCTAGACACATTCATAGACAAATACATGCAACCACACACACGCACACATACACAGTGGGGCCCTCACAGTAGGGGCCGCAGTAATAGGCACCCTGCCATCTGGAGACCCGGTCCAGGGGGCCGTAAACAATAGAGCCCACTCAGTATGGCAGAAGACATCATCAGTGTACATGAATGTGTGTGTGTGTGTGTGTGTGTTGTTAATATAACAGGGGATGTCACCGGATCTTCCCCACCTAAACCAATGTTTTCTCACCCCCTGCATCCACCCTGAGGCTGTTAGGTACTTCTGCTCTTAATGGGGAGATAGGCACATACATTCCGAATAATGTAGAAAGTCATTTATTGAATACTTAAAAGCTGGGCAATGTGTGTGTCTGGGTTTGAAACATGTTTGTTTTCTATGTGTGTGTGTGTGTGTGTGTGTGTGTGTAATATGTACTGATGATAACAACTTTCTGGGGCTCATCTCACCTTTTAAGTGTGTCGGTAAATGAAAATCTTTTATTTCTGCCGTTTCCATGAGTTTGCTACAATCTGTTTCTATGTCTCATATGGATCCACTGAAGAGTGCTGCACTTGCAACCATGGTAGCCACTAATTGGAGCAGAAGAAGCCTACCGCAGAAGACCAGTATTGAAGAGCGCCAGGTGCAGACTCAATCAGTTACATGGAAAAAAACACCCAGCCTGCGTTGCTCAGCTCTTGTCTAATATGGATATTGAGCAAGTACTGTATTGTTGAAATTCTACATCATTTTTATATTTTCCAAAATATGTGAACGCGCAGTATTTCACATGCTTGTTTTCTTATCGAATCTAATGTTTAATTTCCCAAGTGCCACATTCAACAGTGCAATAATGTGGCCGTGGCTGTTATCTGCCATGTCTCGACATTGTCCCACATATTCAAAAACAGCAGCGTCCCTTTGTATTTTAAGACTCAGAGTGGGATCTTTTGCCGGTTTCCTTTAGAGTGCAGAATACTAATATCCATTTATCCTTTGTCCCTGTTCCATATATGAAAAATAATTGTCATAACCAAATCCCCTCCTTCCCCCGAGCCTTTTATGAAAATCAGATCTAGAGAGCGCCTAATTAGGCGTGATTCTCTGTAAAGGAAGGGGAAAGAGAGGAATGTGAATAAATTGAGACCAGGAGGAGGAGAGAAAGGAGTGACAGACTGGTGATTAATGTGAAGGCTGTGATGCACGTCAATGGGGAGATAAATGAAAGGATGGGGAGAGATGTTCTTTGAAAAGGGACAGAGGACACAATCTAGTAACGTTTCAGCCTCAAATCTGGCCAAACCCATATATACAGTGCCCTATTATCACTTAGATCAGGCATGTATCACATTAGAAGCTCTGCATGTATTTTTCATTTGCCAATAAGCAATATTGTTTTCAGTTCTTGCGTAGAATACTGGAGGAATCGTCTTCATCTTCAACCAAAAGAGCAATTATTGCCCAGCTGTTTTATCTGAATGATCAAAATTAGAGGCCTGGAAATGTGAAACGATCCAGTAATTCACGAGTATAAAAGCAAAGACTAGAGGGGCGTTTCAAGAAATGATTCCGATTTTGTGTGACGTTACTTTTCCCCCCTGCTATCTTACCTTGTTATTCAGCTCATGAACACGTTTGTCTTGTGACCTCCCAGACCCCAGCCTGGGAACCACTGTTCTAAACCACAGGCAGTATTTTGCAGTTTACTGCAAACTGGGAAACCACATTTACAATCAGAACACATGTGTCTGATTTATTCATATCTACTGTTTCTTTACAGCAGAAGCCTCCAGAGCATGCAGGGAGGGCTAATTAAAATGGATCAGTGTTATGAGCTGACCATCTCTCAGTCTGGCTGATAGCATGGCTGGCAGGTTTCTAACAAGCCTTGCTAATGGACTAACTGGCCGCGTTGCGGGCTGTCCTGCTGGCTGACCAGCTGAACACTCAATGACTGTGGACGCCTCGGTTTGGTGTGTGAGTGCGCTGAGTTTGCGTGATTTCCGCTTTTTGTCGTTGCCCCATCCGGGCCGGCTGAGTCAAAGTCATCCAGGAACTAAGCTGCCGTGTCGACTGACTGAACAACTGGCTGGTCGACCGGCTGGTTTTGCTGGCTGGCTGCAGCTCCTCCAGCAATCAGCAGTGCTCCTCTGGCTTGGCTGCAGAGCTAATTGACGGAGGAAACGCAGGAGTCCTCTCCCCCACCACTAATGGGAGTCTCTCTCTGATCCCCCTCATTATAAAGCACAGAATGTGTGTAGTTCCAGGGAAATGTTCACATGTTTCAAACAGGTACCTGAGCTATTGTTCCCCTCCAATTGCTTTTAGATGGGATATCGAAGCTTCAAATGATTCCTTTTTAGAATTTTTTTTAAGGCAGAAATTGGCTCCTAGGTAATATGGAAATGACCGTTGTACTGTTGACTATTCATTATATCATATTCCAGGGGCAGGGTGGCAGTTGGGAGGACTGGTGAAACATCCTGGTGGGCTGCTACTTGTTGGCTAACAAAACTGAACCTTGCTGTGGGCTGAGCTGACAGAGGAGTGCGCTTGCGTTTCCATCCTGTCTCCGTATTGAAACGCAGACACAAGCGCAAGTCTACAGTACGGGGGGGGGGGGCTAAACGGCACTTCCCCAAAGTGGCACGGTCCCTAGCTTGACCTGACCTGTCGAGAGATAGGGAGTAACCTGCTGAATTTCAAGTCTCTACACCGCTAACTCTTTAGTCCCGTCTCGACAACGAAAACAATAGCTTTTATTAAAGATGTATATTCAGCGTCTCGTCATGGATAAAAGACTATAATAAACAAACAACTGACAGATGTAGTAGGCCACCTTTTCTGTCGTTAAATCAGGAACTTGTGTGGAAATAATATTACAGCCGCCTAAACAATAGGATCCATATGATGGAGGCTATTTAGACCTGCAACAAGCCCAGCGGCTGCTGACTCAAACCTCCGAACCTGAAATGAACACAACATCTTGGACTTGCAGGCTTAACGTGTACCGGCTGATCACCCCTTGCTGTGTGGTGTTTTATTCAACACATTATTGATGGTGCGCCATGTTTCAGAGACTGCAGAAGTCCACCTTCTCTGTCCGCAGGATCAGCAGCTGCCAGTACTTTCTCCGCAGAGCGCTTTTCTCTCCTTACCTCCACAGGGCGACAGCGGGTCAGTTGCTGCTCTGCGTGCGCGGGAGGACGGCCGAGAATCCGTTTCAACAAAATAAGAAAACACTCGATTTACAGGCAAAGGGCTGCCAGGTTCAGCATACAAAACAGTTACAATTCTGCATAAATGCACCTGAGGATGTACGGATAGCGTGCAGCCTCACTTAGGAAGTTATATTTATGTACTTTCGCACTTTCCTGCGCTAATGCTGGGACCTGGAAGGTGCAGTGTACAGTCGTGGCAGAAAGCGGAATTTGCAGTTTCGTGAAAAAATGTATTTTCGTTACATGCAAAGAGCCACGTGATGATGAGACAAGGGCAGGGGGAAGAAAAGAGACAGATAAAGGTATTCGTCAAGATTTTTTGGTAACGCTTTACTTTAACCCTCCATTAAGCATTTATAGGCCGTATAGAAAGCTTTAATATATGGTTTATAACACAATATAATGTCGCAAGCAGATATAAGTGTTTATTAAAGTATTTTTTAACAACTACAACTCCTCCTAAGTGGAAGCTGGTAGATAATGAATGACAATATAGTGCAACACTGCTGTAATATTATAAAATATGTCTTCATAGGAGAAGTTATAATTGTTGGTAATTGATGAATTATCTGGAAGGCATGAATTTATTAAAGGAGGGTTTTATTTACACATTGATATAGGAGAAAACTACTTACAAAATACACAGCAACGTCCTGGGCCCATAAACAAGGTCAAAAGACAAACGCTACCAACTAAACTCCAAATGAAACAACTACCAGTCTAACAGTATAAATGGTTTAGCAGTTACAACAAAAGCACCAGCAAAGTAATATACTCCATTAGTAATATACAAAATCTCCAAACTCAAAAGTCCCAATCCCCATCTCCTAAGAAATACATTGTAGTATGTTATCAACCATTTATTAAGTATTAGTATGGTGTTACCGGTTTTCTGAAGATAACGGATGGTGAGAATTAGGAGTTCATGTAGGTTTAGAAGTTATTTATTCAGAGGCGAGATATTTTTAGTTGCTTTTTCCGTCGAGTATCGTGTTCGTTTTGGGTGGCGCTGTGTCAGATCAGAGGTCTTCTTGCCTCCGCGCCACACTGTACGGTTACACCGTGGCCTGTCACATGACATGAGGCGGAGTTTGTAAGTCGTGCGATTTTTCAATTTCATGAATTCGATTGGATCTTTGCCTGCATCCTTTTGTTCGAGCGGTCTCTCCCTCTTCAGTACTGTGGGGTCACACTCGCTGCTGCTTGCCCCGCCTACCCACAATGCCTCCGTTTTCTCTGATCAGCAGCAGGCCTCGGCGTTCGTTAGCAGTGTGTCGCTCCTCTGCCGTCAACTCCAGGGAGTGATCAGTGTTCCTTTTCTAGGTCACTGGCTATGCGACGCGCCGAGCCACTGGGAGCCACTCACATTCCTATTCTCCCTCCGCAGGAGAAGCCAGCCACATCTCCAATTAAAACCGCCCTCCACCAGCTACACCCGCCCGCCATCGGATCTGGAGCAGTCATCTCGCATTCAGACGTCTTCCCTCACACTCTGTACCCAGAGTCCCTGAAGATGCCGGGGAGAGACAAGGAAAGATTGTTTGCTGATTGCCGGCAGGAGGAAAAAGGGGGAAGCTTTTTGAAATATTTAACGGCGACGCGGTCTCGCTGGAGCGGGGAGGTTTTGTTTTGTTTTATATTTGATGTTGGTAAACTTCGGTGCTACACAGGTCTTCCATTTAAATCACAGAGATGTCGCAGTCAATGAGAATTCACTGTGACTCCGCGCATGACTTTTTCATGGCTGTTACGATTTGGGAAAGACGGGGGAATGCTTACATGAGGGAGAGGTCTAATGTATGCAGCAAGTTACTGTTCAGCTCAATGGATCAGAGCTTTGGAACTTTGAAATCTGTAGATCAGACTAAACATAGTTTTGTAGACCATGCAGCTGTCGTATACTGTAGGACAAACTAAACATTTGTGTAATAATGACACATTGAGATTAACAGACAGATCAGCTATTAAGGGTCTTTTTTTTTTTCTCAACAAAATCTCGCATCGGGTTGCGCGAAGTTGTGTAAACAGCAAGGCTTTCTAGACTCAGTATGTGTCTTAAATGGTCATTAATTATACAGGGAGACATACACCACAGAAGGGGCAGAGAGCGCTGACAATACCTTCGGCACTCCATGCCCACTCCACCTCTGTTTGCATGCCGCCATGAAGCGTTCGCCATACTGGAAGTGGACTTTAAAACCCTCTGGGAGTGAGTCTGCGTCGCCGCGGAGTCATGATATTTCAGTACCTGTAAGTTCCGTCTTGCTACTTTCTTAAACCTGCATTCATATATGTTTTGGGCCACGTGGGGACAAGCGCAACAAGCTGTGAACACAACACGGACATATTGTCACCTTTGCTGAAGGCATCAGTGCACCCCGACAGAGCTGCTAGTCGGATGGCCGAATAGCTTGGGGAACCCCCTCCCACTACGCCTTTGTCTGATCATTTCTGTAAGTTTACGAACGCGACTATCCGTCATTCACACCCACTTCACACCGTGATTGACCAGCTGTGGTGAGAAACGAGCCTCTCTCTCAAGCTATCTTTTTTTCCGTCTTCCCTCAACTATTTGTGTCGCTTTTCATATGAACACCTGAGTGCAACACGATGAATGCCTTCCAAGAGAGACTGTCTGAAAATGTGCTCTGTTATCCCCATATTTAACCGATTATCGCGTCTCCCCCCTCTCTGAGTTGGCCGACTTTTCACAGTTTGGCTCGAAACACCAATCGTAGGAGAGAAATATTTGTCTCTTTCGCTGCTAGATGCTCCGCTATGTTCACCAGCTAGTCGCTAACTTTGTTGCTGCATTTCTTTCAAGCTTTTTTGCTGAAAGAGTGCGGTGAAATCAGTAAAGTTGTGGCCCGTAAAACCAAAACAACGAGCTGAAAGATGCCAAAATGCTCCATAGGGCCGAGGTGACCTGCAGATTTGCGTGATAATTCGTCACTGCGAGCAACTCCTTTCACATTACACAAAGGTACTTGATCCATTGTTGATATGAAAATATTGATTGGAGCAACTTTAAATATCGCTTTGCTTACGCGCATAAACGTTTGTTACATTTTTAACACTCTATTTTCATGGTGGCCACGGCCATGGCCAGGATTTTTGAAATACTGAGGTCGTCCTCAGTGGTAGCTACGATCCTGCATGGTGGCTTTAGACAAAATCAAAGCGTGTGTAGACAAGTTAACATTAAACAAGATTAAAGTGGCATGATCCGCAGCCACAAAGCTATACGCATCAAATTTAAAAACAGAGACAACAGCTGGGTGGGCGAGGCGTAGGTCAGTAACCACGGCGACGGCTGTTTCCTGCTCATGGTGGAGAGTGTGTGGCAGACTGTGGCTACCTGTTAATTTACACCTTCCCCCTTGATACGGAGGGCCCTTCACAGCTGTGAGAGGGTGACTTGTATGTAGACTGACACGCTGTATTGAAGCGTTTTTAAGTAAAGAACGTGACATCACTTCTTTGCTACTAGAAATTTCTGTCTGCGCTATCGTGTCGAAAGTTCATGTCTGCCTTCTCAGGGTTGGTGAAAAGGTGCTTCGGGGAATCAAGCATCTGGTAGCCAGTGGGCATCACTGATCATCTGAGTGTACATATTCGGATTAGTGTTATTATGCCGTTATCACTTTAAAAACAGCGGAATAATTGTAAAAGCAACATCATACATGCAGGCCCTGAGAAAGTTGTGAAACAAGAATGTCGACAGCGCCGCTGTCGCATCAGGGAGTTTAGTCTCTATCCTCTCTTCACCTCAGCTAACCTGCAGGAACAGATGTCTCTCCTACACACCGTTTGGAGTGGGCCACTTTTTCTTTTTTCTTTTTTTAAATCACCTGATTGTTATTCATTTTGGAAAGGCTTCAGATGTTTACTCAGCTTCAATTCCCTCAAACTGCCTACTCTCCAATAAGTCTACTCAACAGTGTTTGACAAAGCCTCGGGACTTTCTGCTGTCTGTGGCAAACTTTCGCCTTTGAACTTACACAGCATTAAAGTCGCACAGGTAAATCATAGTGTGTTGCCCTGATTAGCCCACTGCTATTCCACAGCCACACCTCAGCGTTAACCACTAAGCAGTGGTGAAAAGTAACCCCCATTAACTACATTTACGCAAATACTGTACTACAATTTTGAGGTACTTACATTTCCATTTTATGCTACTTTACATTTCCATTCCAAGACAAGATTTCAGAGGGAAATATTGATATTGATATTGATTGACTTCCTTTATTTGACATAGCTATGGTTACTTTGTAGATTGAGAGTTTACTCAGTGCTTCACAATGCAGTGCTTACACTGATCATTTTAGCGAGTATTTGTGTGTCTATTGTTGAATGCTAAACTGAAAGTCTTATTTGCCTTTTTTTTAAGTAAAGAATTCTGCAACTAATAGTGCAAGAGGTCTTTTCCGAAATCAAGTGACTTCATGAATTTGCCAAAATCAAATGTAAAGTATTGAAAAAAGTTCATTTCTATTGGAAATGGGTTGAAATGATCTCACTATACTAACTAGAGATTATTTTCCCCCTGGTTTTTTAAGAAGAAAAAAAAAGACTTGTAGGACTTAATGACTTATTAATAATTACTTAATGAAATGGATATTTTTTGCAGTGGAAAACGTTAACATGTAATAAATATGACATATTGTTATGGATTGAATACCCAACACTATATAACATAGTTAAACTATGAGCGTTCCACATCAACCAGATACAACATTGCTGCTTTAATGCACTGGTGACAATCCAATTATATATCATATTTAAATATAAAAAAAACTTTATAATGAGTATGTTTACTCTTGATACTTTTTTGAATACATTTTGGTTATAATAAATAAGTAAAATCGTGTATTTGTACAGTGTGGTATTGCTACTTTTACGTCAGTGAAGGATGTGACTATGCACCCTGGGCCAAATCGCAATATTACATAGCAATATATTATATGTTATATTGTCTTGATTGTCCAAATGTATGTTTTTTTCTGTTATCACAAACTTTTAATTGTATTATACTAAATAGCTCAACATGATGTCATGTCATCTTCTTCGGGCCAGTTATCCACAGGAATAGAAAAAATATGCCTACACACAGCAAACTGAACCCATAAATACAAGGAACATTTGCAGTTTTTTTTCTTTTTACAGTGTTGTAGACCTTAAAGAAACCTGCACTGCACAGCATGTTATAGCTGCACTACAAACAGCCGGAATCCTCGTCTCCCCTATTAGAGAGGCTGCACGGCTGTGGCAGCAGCAGAGATGAAGGGCCATCAGGGGAATTCAGCCCTCCATCCAACCATCCATCCATCCAACACTACTGGGGGGAGGCTGCTTTTACTAACAGCCTCTGAGGCAGGAGCAGGGGCTTCTCATCTAAATATTAATAATGCCTCAGTGGTGCACATTAAAAAAAAATTCAAGCAGGGACAAGACAGGGTAGAAGGGCAGAATCTAATTAAAAAGCTGGCTAATAACTTCAGCATTCTGATATCATCCTGACGGCCTCGGCCATGACGGCTCCGAGCAGGCCCATAACAGAGGGAAAAAAACCCAGGAGTGCCCGGCGTCACCAGCTGAATGGACTGAAATTGAGCGCAATCTTGCATTTGTAAACACTTATAGTAAGCATAGCATTGTATGAGCGGGCTCTGATTTGTTTGGTAGCAGGTGGGGAAAAAAACATGTTGTCCCTAAAAAAAGATAATGGGGTTTTCCATTTGTGAGCCACTTATTATGCTAATATGATATGCCTGTATCTGTCATTTACTTGGAGTGTTTGTCTTTGTACTTGGCAGTCTTTCTATGTCTGTGTGTGTGTGTGTGTGTGTGTGTGTGTGTGTGTGTGTGTGTCAGGTAGTGTGTATGATTGTGTGCATGCGTGCACATGCAGAGGTGAATGCATGTAAGCCCTTTTATGTGCATGCCAGTGTGTTTTTGTGCTCCGTGTGTAGGTTGCGTGCCTAGTTTCAATCCTGTTTTTGGGCCATTGATAATTCCTCCATTTACTAACTGGAAAATAGCTAATTAAAACCCACTTCAACTAACAGGCTGTCTGGGACAACGCTAATGTCGCTGTGCGCTAATGCCTGCTTGCCATTTCCGCTCCTGTACACCATAATCAGTGACTGTTTCCCACCTCCCTGCGCTGCACATAATGATTAGGATGCAGGGAATACTGCATTGTAAGTACATACAGTAATAAGGAGTCCATTGTCACTATATTCCATCGTGCTATTGCCTATTTGTGCCACTCTTCACCATAATCACTGAGTTACTTAGTCTTTAAGCATTGTGTTTCCTTGCTTGTATAAGGAACGCAGATGCACAATACGACACTTATTTTTGTTGTCTTGTTGCTTCTAATTACTCGCTGCTGTTTAAACGTTACTGTTCAGGGAGACGTGTCAGCAGTGATGAGATGTCTGCTGACAAGCTGCTGCACACTAGACCAACCACTTTGGGCACTTTGACTCCTCACCGGCGATCTTATTAGTACATGTTCTAAAACAGCCAGTCTGAGTTCATGATAAATGTGATGAGTTTGAAATAAAATACTCTGGTGGTGTTGTGTACGCCATTTAACCTTCAAATGTGGGGGAGGAAAACGTAGATATGATGAAAAAAAAAAGATGCTTTGGCATCGCAAAATAGCACATCAGGTCCGTCAACATCAGTAAGTATGCCGCCGACCATTTATCTAAATCATAGTTAAGTCAAATTGTCTTATTTAAAATCTTCCCTAATGGAAATGAAAGGTTTTGAAGATGAAGATAATTTAAAGGGAGAGAAAAGAAAATCATGCATTTCTGCCACACAAATGTTTCTTCTGGCTGACTGTTCTCTCAGCTTCGGCTTTTTCTTGCGAGATACTGGATATTTTCACCTTTCCTGGGCCTCGAAAGTCCCCCTCCACCCAAAATGTGCTCCGAGGGCAATCGTGGTCCACTATGCAACTTCCACAAGTGTAATGTGGAAACCTGAAGCCTCCATTGCACATACACTGAACGGACTTTTCAGTGAAGCAGGAGACGTCTTGTGTCCAGCAATATTTTTTATGTCTTAAAGCATGTCTGGAGGGGAACTTTATATGTATCATTTTAGAAATGGAGCTAATCAGGACTGTAGCCAGGATTCGTGATGAGGGGTCACAAGTTTTGAATGGTCAAAACTGAGCAGAGGCCGGGATATCTTTCCTAGTTTTGGTCGAGCTCCAAAAACACTGGATCCTCCCATGATGCAACGCAGTAGCGTCTTTCATTAGACCCTTCTTGCCTGGTAAATGCCCATGTCTTTTAAACCCCACATGTCGAGTTTGTAACTCAAGTAAAGCCAAAATGTCCCCAGATGACATCAGCAGGGGGCTTTTTTCAGCCTTTAGAAAGCTCCTCCAGGCCTTCGGAGGACATCATATAATTGAGTTCAAAGGCTAAGTAGTCTTCTCATGACAAATAAACTGATCCTCCTGTGTAAAATCAGTGGAGTGCCCCTTTTATGTAGAACCACATTCCACCCCCCACCTCCCCGGCACCTAAAAGAAAGAGTCTTAATATTTTTCATTTTGGCTTTTCCTATTTTTAGTTCATTGTTCGATCCTATTTCCTGTGCATTTTAAGTTTCCAGCATGGACGTCTAAATGCGGTTTCCAAGGCAGGAATACAATTCTGGTGGAGAAATACAGAATCATTTATTGATTTAGCTCTTTTTGTTAGCCGAAAAGGGACCACATTTGAATACCTCGAGTCTTAAAATAGTGGAATCAGCATAGTAAATAGCCACCATGTGTACCTGTTTGAAACTGCAGAATGTAAACTCCTCCTCAGGTTTGTAAAACCCTCAGAATCCCAGGACATGACCTCAGCTACAGCCCTGAATGTAATCCCTTCATATGATTGTTCCATGTACAGATACTGTAATCACGTTCTCATATGTTTTTGTAGATAGAGGTTGGCTTGTTTCTTCATCATTCATATCTTACTTGTGGAAAAAAAATCATTCAAATGGGGATGCAGATATATTTTCCATTTATTCCACAGAATGAGGGAATTCATTTTCGCCTTGTTGCTATCACATCACATGTCTATTGAAGGTGAAACTTTCCTGTACAGACAAGACGGTATAACTGTGAACCTTTTACTGGGAGAAACATATGGCACCTCACTCATTTCCGTGAGAGAATATTTTAGGCAACATTTCCACACAGTCAAGCTGGATTCCAGCTTGATTTAGCCCAGCAAATTGAAAATCCTCATTAAAAAAAAAAAAATCCTACATGAACATACATGAACGCAACCGCTAGGAGAATAGATAATTTGTTTGAAAAGTCAGGTATTGTTTTCTGGCAGTTCCCTGTTATCACGGCCCGGCCCCCAGAGGCTGTGAGAGGAAATGCACAGAGCCCGCGCTGCTTTTGTTAATTAAAGCTGTCAATCAGGAATGGGACGAGCTCCTTTTTTTTTTTTTTGTTTTTCTCCCTTTGGAGCTGTTTGTGTCACTCTGATCAAAGCCGTGATGAAAAGAGAAGCCCATTTCTTCGAGTAAACAACAGAATTCTTCATGTCTTTTTAATGCAAGACGCTTTAATGCAAACTTTTGGTGTGTTCAAAGTTTTTGGTTTTTTTCCTCCTCTGCGTTATTGTATCTTCATCTTTTATTCATCTCCTTTCTCTCGGTAGGTTCAGCCACGAGCAAAAAACATTTGAGTTCATTACACAGTACTTGTAGCACAAAGGAATATTTTTTTTCTTTTCTCTAAAACACTCGAGACAGAGAAAGTTGCCTGTGATTCATGAGACAATACACTCGTCTTTCATCCAAAAGTACCTTTAACCCAAACGTGATTTTCTATACAACACATCCGATATTGTAAACCAAAGTTTAATCCAGTTCTGAGCATGGTAGACTTACATATTGATTACTGTTACAGCATGATTAAACTTCATCATTCCACCTCAAATGTTGGTGTATGAATGTTACGCTGATCTCCTCTTCACTGTTGAGCAGATTCCCTTTCAGCACGCGCTTCAGCAAAAAGTGTAAAAGGAGGAGGTGTAAAACTGAAAGCAGACCAAAGCGCGCGGTGGTAAATGCAGTAGGATATTTAAAGGCAGTTTGCTGATGAGAAATAATTCTAATATTTGTCGACATGGCAGGTCTAAGCTGTGGGGAGTAGACAAAAGAAGCAAGAGAGTAATGGGAGCAGACCAAGAACGCAAACACAGCACGTTCAGAAAAGTGGGAACGTCACGCAGGAGAGAAGACAAAAAGGCCTTCAGGTGTCCATGAGTAGAAGTGTTGAAAAACATATTGTATGTACGCATACTGGTCTGTGGGCTGGACTATACGGTACGTGCAGATATTGCAGATGCTGTGGATTTAGACGTACAGGGGTTTTTTTGTATGTGTTTTTACGCATGCGTGTAAGCATGTACACGTGCAAAAAAAAATATATATTTTGGGGTGTTTTTCTGCAGACACTGTAAATTTATGACGGCACGTGCTTGTGTTCATAGTTTTTTAATGCTTGTGGGTGTACAAGCATTGTGCAAGCATGTTTGTGTATGTATCAAAATAGGTTTGTGTGTATGTTAGTTGGGGAGATACGCATGTGTGTATGTCAGTATATTATGGGAATTAATATTACTTGTTCCTTTTGGGCGGGAGTGGCGGGTCAGCAGTGGAATTTGAAGATACAATATATCCATATGGAGATAATAAAGGTAAACGTGTATTTACTGTCAGTAAATGCAGTTTTTAAAGGTGTTTCAAGTGAACTGCTGTGCAGCTACGTTTGAGTGTATTTCCGGGAAAAACGAATCACGAAATGATCGCAGAAAGTAGGAGAAAAGGCTGTTATGTGCTCGAAAGAGTCACTCACTGACCATGAGAAGGCTTTCATATCCCAGCTGCAAGCACATCCATTGGATAGACTTTTTCTTTTATCAGTTATATAAAGTGCAGTCTCCACCCAGATGTCAGGATTGATTGAAAGGATGTGAAGTACATCAAGTGTAGATGGGACGAAAGTGGCTTTTTATGTCTGTTGAACCGAAGACTGTCTGTGCGTCTGTCTCATGTTCTACAGAGAGCAGAGAGTCCAGGCCTCAGCAAACCCCAGAGAGCAGCTCGACATGGCTGTTCTGATTAGAGAGGGAGGGGAACGTGTGAGTCTGCGTCTGTGACTGGAGGTATATGGGGTCCAGTCTCCATCCACCCAATCAGCCTCAGTTCGACGAAGCAGCTTTTAGTGATTATCTTCTCGCCTCAGTGGGAACCCCAATGAAGGTCACGTGACCGCCAATGGACGGTGAGTGTGTCCTCCCGGTTCCCTCTCATAGTCTCTGCTCATTGTTATACAGGGTGCAATATAGGAAACACAATTAGTGTAAATTATAAGATAGGTAATGTTAAACGTTTGTGCTCTGCATTTGTTTGGCTGCAAAACAGTTTTAGCAGTCCAATCGCATGGGACTAATTCAATGGATATTTTGGGTTAATATTATACCTACTGACTCAACACGTGTTCCCAGCAATTAGTCCTGTCCTGTCCAGTTTTTACATATCCTACAAAAAACATAAACGTAATGTTTATTTTCAGTGTCAGTTCAGTTTTGTAGGGTTACGGTCACAGTATTTAAGTTTTACTTACTTAATTGTGAAAAAAAACAAAACATCCACGTTGACTTCCCACAGTTCGCTCCATTTTATACATACCGTATCAGATGACACGACAACATTTATTTTTGCGCAAATAATTTCCTGTGATGCTATCTCATTACAATGGGAATGTTTCAGCTGACAAAGGGGTACAAAGATCAGGACAGAAGTAATATTCTCATCTCTGTCAGCTATCAGGGTGCCCTTGGGCAAGGCATGATACCAAAGCTCCTTTACCAGATTTTAAATGCAGCAGTATGTGTACTTAGTCTGGATATTAGCAGCAGTATGAATGTATGCAGCATGATTACTGAAAAACAGAGTATACTGAATCAAATTGAATTGGTTAAATAAAAGCTGAAGACACTGAAGTGCAACAATGGTGCTCACAGAGTCAAAAGGAGACTTTTATTCTGTAATATCCCGTTCACAGCAGTTCCCTTCCAGTTTTTATTTGAGAAAAGCTCCGCTGCTCAGACACTGTTGTTTCTCTCCTGTAAACCATCTGATATTTCCGTGCAACAACTCAGCCTCGGGGTAGATATAACTGGATCAGGAATATTACATTTATGAGCAAATGCCTCTGAGAAAGTCAGGTTACCAGAGGTACCAGGGGGGATTGTATCATTCTTATTTGAAGAAGCACCTTCAGTCAGCCAGCATTTACTACAGTGGTTTGAAAAGAACGGGAGTCGCCAACAGTCCACATCAGAGATCTCAATACTTGCTGTTCTTTCACTGGCCAGTGGAAACTGTGGCTCATTAATAATCAAACATGTCAACATTAGGACACTAGCTGTCTTCTTCTTGTCTTCATCAGTCCTAGCATGTTTCTCCCTTTTTTTAGTATGGATTATAGCCAGCTATAGCTAAGTGTTATACTGGGGCATTATTTAACCGTGGATGTGTACTGTGTGTATCATTTTGTGGATATTTATCATATTGTGTATTTATAAGATACATGTTGCTTCCTTCTGCTTTAAGGGTTTTTTTAAACATCTGGCCAGGGTCAACCAATGAAATTAGCCTTTTACGTTTACATTTCTTTCCCTCTGTTGTTTAACGTGCACTGTCCCCGTTACATAAAAAATACCTTTTTTAAAAGATTTCCACCATCATCATGAAATAAATCGAAAAAGCAAAAGGATATACTGACTTTGGCTTCCCACAACACACTGATCAAAATCCAAAACAAAATCTGAGTCATAGTGTTTTGTAATAAACTGTCTTTCAATAAAATACTGCTGAGGTTTTCAGGACAATAGATTATATCAGGGTGTTTTATAAAAAGGAAAAGAATGCTGACATTTGCAGTGCTCTTGCTGGACATTGAGATTATTTCCACAACTTGTTAACAAATGTATGAAACAGCAGGCTGATTCAAATTGCTCTTTTAAATTCAAAGTCAAGAAGGAATGGACAATACATGCACCTAATGTCCCTTGCACTGTGTGTCAAATGACTACATTGAAAGCATTCTTTCAGTTTCCTGTTAAATGTGAGCATTTGCAGGGCTGGAGCAGAGATAAGGATTGAGGAATGGCTGCGAGGGAGAATCTGCGATGAGGGGAAAAGGCCAGAGAAATGCCAAGTCAGGCTTCTGTCTCTGAGTGTCTGATTGTTCAGCGAGACCCTTTTCTAAGAGTCTGCCAAGGCCGCTCTGAATGGATGCCAATTATCACGCCCAACAATGTTTCTCAACAATACTTTAACGATGTGCCGTTTGTTGAAAAGCCACTAAGCTCTCAGGAGTTAATTGGTTTTTAAAAAGCAATATAAAATCCCATCGCAATAATCAGTTCTCATAGACCCTTTTCTCTCTCCCATCAAACAAAGCCGCTAATTGTTTTAAGACCGACTGTGAGCGTTTCATGTGAAATTACCTAGAGTCTGTGTCATAATATGCACAGCTTGGGTGTTTGGCAGGATAGAGGCGAGATGGATTTTAGCATTTCTCTTCTTTTTTCCATTTAGTTTCATTGTGTTTACACAGAGAAAGTTTGAGGTTGGGAAAATGTTTACGAGCATAGCTGTGTTTCTGGGAAAAAGTTAGTTCATAATAAGGGACTGTGTGAAAATGATTTGGGTGGGGAGGACAGTGAATTATTCTCTTTTTAAAAATGAATATAATATAATAGCCCGAATAGCGCATCACAAAAAAGTTCCAGCTGCTCTATTTTTGAACCAAGAGATACTAACTGAACAGTTATTACCACAGGCGGCAGCTCTTTGCAGCTCAAGGGAAGGCTGAAATAAAATATATATCTGGGATGAGAATATTTCTAAGGCCCTTTCCATGTCCGGCCTTCCTTTTGTATATTCCATAAAGATGATGGCAAAGATGAAAGATAATTTTATAGTCTAAGTCTTTGAATTGCATACGACAATACCTTGAAATTAGCCAATATTCATTCTTAGCACCTATTGCTAATAATCCCGACTATGAATATACTTGAACAGATGTGGGGTTTAGAGATTGGAAGGCAGCTGGTATTACAAAAAGGTATGATATATATCTGGCTGATGTCTTAACATCTTTTCAGGAATTACAGGAAGAGTTTCATATTCCTCCATCGCACCTTTATCATTATCTACAAATCAGGAGTCCATTGATCTCAACTCCATATTACAAAAGCATCAACACTTAAGAAGAAAGTGATGACCTACGTGATGATCTATGCACAATCGCTTCTGAATGATGAAGGAATACTAAACATACAGTAGCTGGGAGCAGGCGGGTGCTCATCTAGATGGCCACACTTGGCGCAAAAGTTTTGTACAATGCCACAGAATCACTAGATCAACTAAATCAAATGAAACACAGTATAAGATCATTAATAAACTAAATGTGACTCCTGAAATATGCAGTTAATATAATGAAAGCGCTTATTTTCATTTCATGGGGCCATGTCCATTGATCACAACATTCTGGTCTCTTCTTTCTGGAGATTGGCACATTTCTTAATATTAAATTAGTAAAGGATCCAAATCTGTGTATTCTCGGTGTTAGCTATTTGTCTGGTCACAAGGCAAAATCGTTAAGTATCATGTTGTATGCCACGTGTCTCTTATTCCTGCATGTTTAGCTTGATGTACAATCAACTGCTTTCAATAACTGTGGTATTTTAGATGAGTTTGTAAATGAGCGGTCACCCCTGGACACATATTGTGGTTGTGAATGGCCAGCAATAATCTCTATGGGTTTTCTTTTTGTTCCTGCTGGGACAGCAGTTTAACAAACGTGTGTATTTAATTCGATTATATGTTTTCGTTGCGCTCTTGGCATGTTCTGTTGTCCCTACACAAATTTGACCCCCTTGCCCCACCTAATAATTTTCATACAGTCCCTGACACCCTGAGTCATTCTGCAGCATTGCAAAAATACATCAGCATCACTTTCACTGTATAGTTAAAAGATTTATCGCCGTATTTAAAATCAGTATTAAAATTGAAAATAAAACACCTGACACCTATTCCTTAATTTGAAACTGGCATATTAAAACAAAGGCAGGCCCCGTCCTACAACCCATTCCACACACCACTGATAATGCACATTGAAACAATGTTATCCCGAGCCATTGACCTCCGTAATAAGCCTTGTTCTGCCATACAGTCCCAGCCTGGTGTTAATGCCCATTTCCACTTTAGGGTGAAGGAGGCTGCAGCAGTGGATTGTGTTTCCTGACATGTGACATGCAGGGGGTTAAGGGGATACAATAGCTCCATCATGTAAGGAAGTCACAGAGACTGACTGAAATAAAAAGGAGAGAAGCGGGCGCTGCATTAATGCTCGGCACGTACTTTATATCTCTGAGCCTGATCCATTTTCCCTCTGTCCTCTGTCCTTCAACAACAACAGTGCAATTACATTTCTGATGATAATAAAAGCCCTTGCATGAAGCCAAATGCTTTCTGTAAGGGAAGGTGGCTTTATTTTTGTGATGTGAAATCTTTCAGTCAGCCATCAATGTCATTTAAAGGGTAACATAATGAATATTAGTAGTTATTTTCTGCAGTCAATTAAAAAACAAATAAAACATATAAGGCTAAGATTTGCATTCATTATTCCCGTTTGGCAACAGACATTTTTTTTCGAACAATTGCCTGTGACCCTGAACACAGCAATCGTAACATTTTGAATTCTAAAATGCAACATCCAAATCCACAGTGTTTACTAAAATAAAATAACTGAATGTCACGCTGAAAGCTGTAGGTCCATTGTTTTTTGTTTTTTTTCCTTTTTGAAAAACACAACAAGATATATCTTTCCCAGCCTGTGGTCCTTAAAATCAATTCGTCAGATATGAGCGGAATTAGCGCTGGATCAGACCGAATTTAGCCTGATGAAAAGGCGTCTTGTGCCGTCGCCGCGGGAGCGCTGATGTGTACAGGAGGAGGGGCAGAGAAACAATAGAAAATGCATAATGCTCAGAACAGTGGGATCCCTGCTCCTTCTCCACCTGGGACTCAGCGTGGAGGATCCCCTCTGACCGTAGCCCAATTAAATCCTGCACGCACACACCCCTACACACACAGACGCGCACGCACACATCTCCACGTGGAGTGACCCGCTTCCATCATGAATATGGATGTGTTGGAAGAATGCAAATAAACCCTGGTCGGCTGCAGACAGGCAGGGAGACCGACAGACGAGCAGACAGACAGTCAGCAGCACAACAAAGAGGTGGTAGGAAATGAGAACAAAGGACCAGCCCGGGTTGAAGCCGCACAGATGCCTTTACTTCCAGCTTCGTCACAGCCAGAACCAGGGAGCACGTGTCTGGATGTCTGCCCCAAATAAATTACTTAATATTACTGTAATATATGTGTACCGGACATTTTTGGTGCTTTTCATACAGCACAGTGTGTTTTAGTCTGCATGTTTATGTGTTCATCTGCTTCGCCCACAACAATAAAAAAAAACCATCAGAGCAATAAACTCACAACTCACTCAATCACCCCTCCAGTGTCTCTGAATGTCTCATCATGAGAGGCTCGGGGAAGGGAGAGGCGACGGCGAAGACGAATGTGATGGTAAATGAATAATTCTAATATGTTTTGTAAATATCTGCTTGGGCTCAGAACGCCGCTCTGCGTACAGACCCCATAAATATTAAATGAAGCAGGGAAGAAGGCTGCCCAGAGGACACTGGTGATCCCAGATTGCAAACCCACTGAAAATAGCTGTGAGAGTGCAGGGACCATTAGCAAGCATTCTTGTCTGTTTAACAACAGTTTTTTGAAATGGGCTTTTGTACAGAGATGTCTTAAAAAAAAAGCACCATCGCAGCTGGTTATTCGAAAATAAAACAGGCTTATTAAAAAAGGAAACATTGCTGGCCCAAGATGCAAGAATTCCATATGAGAAAGTGTAAGGGGCGACGCAACAGATTTTCCACAGTGCTTAAATAGAGTAAGCAATAAAACGGATGGCTTCATAGATAGTGACATTTAATGCAGGAGAAGTGCCAAGCCAGACGTGGTGTACAGGGGTCTGCTTGTAAATAATTAATCTTTGCTCTTCATGTCTTCTTGTCAGTACAGACGAGGGGCTTGTATCCTGGCAACGCGCCATGGTTCCCACATGCTGCAGGGAGAGAGAGGCCCTCAGGGGGGAGACAATCTTCAACCTGCCTACAGCAACCACACACACACACACCCACACACACACACCTAAAAACACACACCAGCACAGCAGCCTGCTACACACAGACATGCATGTGTACACTAGAAATTATACTGACTAGATGTTTGAACATGTACATGCTAAATACACACTCATGCGTGCAAATGTTGGTGCACATACTTCCACGCAAAATAATTCAGAATTGTATGCATGCGCGCACAAACACACACACACACACACACGCACGCACGCACGCACACACCATGCAACCAGCATAAGGACAGACTTACCTGAACAAACAAAAACATATGCAAGGATTCATGCATGCATACTGTAAACACAGTAGCCACTGAGTAGAGAGACGGAGGCTCCCATTGCACACACACATCGACTCATTCCTCTTGAGTAGGCCTATTAGGGATGCTCTGATTGGCGCCTACAACACCGACAGCTTCCCTGAAGGTCCCGGTTTGGAATCCTCTTTATCTGAGCACGCCCCAAAGGTTACAACATGTGTGTGGGAATTGAACTTTATGGATGAGCTAAAATGTGTCCTGCTTTTGTGTGTTCCGATGACGCAGATGTCCAACTGAAAAAGCTCTCATGCAAAAGATTCTATATACATATATTTTTAGAAAACTAGCTGACTACTGGCTAATTTAAGCTTTTATAATTTAAGCCTAAAGGCCTTTTTACACCAGAGACAAAACTGACAAAATGACATGAAAATGCGGAATATTCGTTGCCGATTTTTCACGTTCAAACCTTTCATACCAAGTCCAACACGAATGTTCGTGTTCTGTGCATTCCACTGATAATTAAAGCTTCGCACCATCACACAACGGTGTAAATTCATTGTAATTCATAAATCTCCACATTTAGCTCCAGAAATGCTCAAGTTTATTCTAAATGCTTGGGTAAATATAACGTGCAAAGCACTATTTGATCAATAAAAGAGCTAAGCCACTGAAAAGCTATTTGATTCAGAAAGCAGCGACCCTACCACCACGCTACTGAGAAATGTAGTTAAACTAGTAATGCCGCTACTGGTAGCGCTGCTACTTCCCAACACTATATAAAGTATGTCTTTCCCATCATTTCTGACACGTATAGCTTATGTCCATAACATAACGTTATCTAATGCTCTTGAAAATGAATGGTTCTCTATGCGTTACTTTGACAATGAAGTATTTTTAACCCTCTTTTGTAGGCTACTCACTGTCACGAGCCAGTTCAATGGCTATACACTCCCAGATTTTGTCTTTGTGTCCGTGTTATAGGCACCGGAAATTTGCAGAAATCAAAACAGCTGCAGAAAGAAACCTGCGCGGCTCGCAGAGTTAGTTGAGCTCAAATTTTTCAATCGATTCCGAGATTTGTTCGCACATATCATTTGCGTTTGTACTGAAAAGGCCTCAACTGCACAGTGTATTGCTAAATCCAGGGTGGTGTCTGTGGTGCTGAAGTAGCAGTTGGATTTGTCATTGCGAGTCCCGCTGTTCTGTCTGTTTTGTCTCGGCCCTAGGGTTGGGGGAGGGGGTCAATGGTTTGCTTCGCTAGTCGTGCTTAAACGCAACGAGCAGGGAAACTGTTAAAAATTAACAAACCGCCTACTGTATATGACAACATTAAAACAGCGTTGGTTGGGTGTTCTTGCCACTTGGGAGCATGCACCAGAACAAGCTGAAAACGCAACATGTGACCTCTTATGAAGCTGTTAAAGCTAATGTGCTAGCAAACCGCCAATATTCACTCTCATTCACTTCTGATTTGGTCTCCACCACCTCCTCAGGAAAATATCTGGCTCTTTAGCTGCGAAATGGTCCAATATATTCACCAGTTAGTCTCTAATTTTGCCTGTCTGCTGTTTAAAACTGGACAGGTACAGTATCGAACTGTTGGTAGTCTGGTGGTTACTGTGACCATGATTCTATTAACTATTTTCCGAAATTACATGCCCAAATATATTGAGTATATCTTAACAACCACAAAGGCTATATGCATAATCTTGGTCTCAAAAGAAAGCTAAGACCTCTGAGATTACAATAGAAGTGTAGGGATTCAGGTATCTATACTCTGTCAGATAAAATGCATCTTGGAAGCAGTAGAAAATTGAAATTTCTACCTCCGCCTAAAAAAACCCACATCATTTATAGTGAAAACACATTAGAATCATCTAGGAATAAGCCTAAACTTTGTAGGAATGATTAAAATAATATTTGCTAAGTAACTGTGCAAAAGTAGATGCTAAAAAATGTAACCTACGCAGTTTAACACACATTTTATCACAGATATTTCCAGGCGGAACCAGCAAATATGGCATTTGGATCCAGATGTGCCATTGACCTGTTTTAGGTACCAGGCAGTAAAAACTAATTATATTTCACTAATATATTATTATAGTATCTCATTCCATCAAATACAACTGTTTTTGAGTCATTTAGAGCTTATAATCTGGCTCAGATTCACCTAGGGACTCTCTCTGCACATACACTATGCCTCTTCACCTGCCTGTGTGTGGCCTGTCAAACACTCAGCTCAGCAGCCCATTGGCCGATCTGCATAAATGACACCTCTTTGTGACCATTAGAGCCAATAGAATCGATTGAAAGTGCCCACAGTTGGCTTAGCAACACCAATCACCATCCAGAAGGCAGTAAGACCAGAGCCAGTCATTTCTGTTCGTGAGCTCCCTCCCTCCTCTGACTCAACAGTTTGTGCTTGTGGAAAAACCCAGGGAGCCGCCATTGATTTCAAAGGGACCGTAATACATGAGCGAACACGCTAGAACCGTCTTTTTCAATCGGAATATGACTTTTGACTAGAAGACAGCAAAGGTAAGACATGCTTTATGATATGGTTATGATTTTTTGTTACATTTATGACTGTAGATTGCTGATATTTCATCGCACGGCAACGTGGCTGCCATCTTTGTTTTCTGCAGCATCTGCCCTTTCAGAGGGTGTAAAGCTTGTGTGGATTGCTGGAAGTGGTGAAAATAACGAAATCATGGAATTGTGATTTGCATATTTGTGTTTTTGGACATTATGAGTATAATTGCCTAGGTTGTAATTGTGTTTTGTTCTGGCTGTGGATGCTTGGTACTGGCTTTTAGTGCACTTTCTGGCCTTTGTTTTGGTATGTTGGATAATAGGATTGCTGCTTCCTAGCTTGTGTACTGTTCATTTGGACTAGACAGGACTGTGTACACCCCCCTTTTTAGGGGGGTTTAGTAATGCATAGGTTTAATGAAGTTGCAATTTGAACTCAAACCATGATCTTTTCCTAAACCTAACCAAATTGTTTTTGTGCCTAAACCTAACCAATCCTTTACCATGGCGTTTAGGCACTGACAAAGAATGTCGTCCTGCTAATAGGGGCATCAGATAAAAAAAAAATGCTTATACGTGTCAATCCAAAGGGCATGGACAAGTGATGTATTTTGTTATTTGATTTGGAGGTCTTGTTGGTTTGTCATTATGAGCGAAACCATTTCACACTACACAGTTATTTCATGTGGTCCATTAAAGTTTTAAACAGTACTGATTAGTGCAGGTTTAATATTTTACCAACTCAAAATCTGTTCATAAATCTTAACATGCATACGTGCATAACGTGCTACTGCTGCAGGAAAGGACTTCTTCTATACCTACTTCTGCATCGAATCCACATGTAGTCAGATAAGCTCAGAGCCAAAGTCTGACAAGGACACATGATGACATTCACCTTGCTGTGGAGGCTGCTGTCGGATCGCCTCTTAATTTGAATAATAAAACATGGTGTCATTTGTTTAAGCTCTAGCAGCACATACAGGTGCCCTGCGTACATGACAGCAGCAGGAGAATAAAGGCTGTGTAACTGAACGTGCGTTTTTGGATTTGCAGTAAAAAAGATTCACAATGCCGAAGGTGTAGTTTGTGCCTGCCGCGGTTCATACAATGCAAACGGTGTTCTGGTCTCTGCGATACTCAAACACAGCTAATTATTGGTGATTATTTTTGCCTTCAACGTGAATAATCACCACCCAGGCCAGAGATTTGTACATTACTGCCATAATGAGCCTGGAAATTGGGCAAATTAGCACATATCTGCTAAAAGCATGTGACACCCATTTTTCATCCCATTTGCCAGAAGTGCATTCTGCCAGTATGGAGTACTATTCGTTCAGCAATTTCATGAAAAAAAAAAAGTCACGCATAGCAATTTCAGAGTAATTTCTGTGAGATTTTCTGACAAGTCATGCTACATTTTCTTACATTCTCTTCAGTCCCCTAAACTGCAGCGCTGCCAAAAGGTTTCACGCATGGTGCTTTTTCCCGCAACACACACACAAATAAGAAAAACTCTCAGCCCACCTGGGCAAAAATGGAAAACCCAGAAACCTTGTTTGTGCAGATTGATTGCGGAGAGGTATTTGGCTAATGGAATTACATGTATGTGTTGGCCCCTCTCTCTCTCTCTCTCTCTCTCTCTCTCTCTGTGTTGGCCAGTAAAGTGTGTGGTGTGTGTGTGTGTGTGCCTTCAGGCTGGTGGCTGGTGTAGAGCTGACGAAGGCCTTCCCTCTCTGGTGGGTCAGGCTAATTATTATTCTAATGGCCTCTCAGTCAGATGCAAATAGCTCTAATGGCAAAGCTAGAGCTGGGGGAGAGAAGGGAGGTGGGGCGAGTTAAGGGAGAAGAGAGGAGAGATGGAAGTGCACAAAATTAGATTTGCATTTTTGTCAGAGAAATATGCAAGTGTTTGAGTGAGGAGGGGGGGTGTTTTATTTTGAGTGTGTGTATGTGTGCGTGTGTGGGATTCCTTAGGGTCTACTTGAGTGGTTTATATTTCCCTTCAGTCTAAACTCTTCAGTTCAGTACTATGAACAGCTTAAGATAGCCTGAAAAACATATATGGTAATAAAATCAGTTTAGCTTTGGGATTAGTGGCTGTCAAATGTCTGAATACTGTGTTTCGTTTGCCTTTGTCTAATAACAATTAGAGAAATTTACTCCACTGTGTTTATTTGACAGAAATAGTTACTGGTTACTCTTCCGCTAATGATTAAAATATAATGCATCGTTAAAGGTTCAACTAGTGGTTTCCAAACCTTTTGGCTTGTGACTTCTTTTAAAAAAGCAATGTCTACTTGTGTCTCCTTGTCACATTTCCACCAAAGAGACATTTCATTTAAATAACTGAGGCCTAAAGAGGTCAAATTATCCCAAATTCCCCCCAAACAGCAAAGAAAGAATACACATTTGTGAAGCATTAATCCCATTAATCATCCCACAACCCCTCAGACTTATCTTGTGAGCCTTTAGAGGGGGCGTGACCTACAGTTTGGTAACCACTGAACCAAACTACCTAACTGGATATAAAGTAGTTAGCTCCACCTTGACAAGCTGCAACAGTACAATGCTTTTACTTCTACTTTTACTTTGATACTTTAAGTACATTTAGCATCACTGCCATTATCATCTTCACTGCATAATTTTGCATTCTGCAATTGCTCTTGATTAAAAAAACATTCATCAAAACAATTTTATTTTCGCAAAGTAAAGATTCCGTAATGAATACACACATGTGGAACTCATGGCTAATTATGAATTAAAGTACTCGCTAACAGATTCCTGACATCCAGCAGCAGTGCTGTAATTGTTGGTCGGTGGAGGGCATTGCAGGGAAACGACCTTGCCAGGCTCTTGAAGCTGAGAAAGACGATGTCATTTCAGCAGAGCAGACCAAGGCTGCTCAGAGGCAAATAGATGGAGATTGCGTGGTGCATTGTTTCCATGCCCTCTAATCCCCTAATCATCCCTGAGGTTTGTGAACCTCCAGGCGGGCGAGACAGCGTGGATCTCCTAGGCCTTCTGGGTGCCAGTATATTGTCGGTCTCGCACAGTATAGTGCTATAAAATGAGATCACTGCTGAGGAATGTGAGGGTTTGGTCATTATCATAATAGGACGACAGGAAGAGAAGTGGCTCTGCAACACAAGCCACAACCAAAACACATGTGGTCTAGAGCCAGGGTTCAGTTGTGGAAGTATTTCAACACAATGACTGAGTCAACGTTTTCAAATGATTTGATGTCCAGGCTGTTGGGAGACTGGGGCCATTTTATTTATTTTATTTTAACAGCACACAGGAGGCAGGATTGCTGCTGGGACTGTGGCATCAGGCACTCTTCGGACTAAAACGGGTCCAAAAGAGAAATCTGAGGCACATAGTTTTGAAGGGTGCACGTTTTAAAGCCTACAATTACACCAGTACAGAATGAAAGCCTATTTAACTGACCCTTGGAGTGACAATAGTGAGAGTGGAGTCGAACAAATGCATTTTGATCATGTTTATCTCAACAGGTTTTTGCATTTCCTAGTGGGATTCTAAACACTTCATTCAAAAGGCTGATGTTTGAAAATCGTTATTAATTTGAAGGAGTCGTAAAAGTGATTTAATAAAATCCCTTTTCAGTGTTGGTAATTATATCAGCGAACTGACGGCGGATCAACTCTCCACCTGCGTTTTGTCTTTTCATAATTTTGCCTGCCTTGAAAAAACATTATTTTTCTGATTCAGTCAAAGACTGAATTTAAATGAGTGACCGTGGGATTACAAAATGCACATTGGTCAGTCTTTGGAGCCTCTGTGATTCCCAGCACATTCCCAGTAACCATGGTGAGGCGGAGGCTGGGAAGCAGCATTCCTTTAGGAAGCGGGATGGGAAGCTCTCGCCACAGAGAGACGATTGTTTATTCAAGCTCAGGCCCAACACGGAGGGAGACGGAGCTTTTGAAAAGAGGAAGGAAGGGGAGAGATACTAGGTTGGGTGGAGAAAGATGGAGCGAAAAAGAGGAGAAAAGGAAGACAAGTTTGAAGAGTTTCTGAGTAAGAGCGATGGGGAAGAATGCCAGCGATAGCGTGTGATTGGGGAAAGCAAGAGCAGCTAAGAGAGGGTGCGGGTAACTGAATATCAGAGTAGCCGGTTTTGGTTTCACATCAGGTCCTCTCACAGCTTGCCATCCTTAAGTAAAAAGCATATCTCCCTCTGCCAGCGCCGCACCATTGAACTCTCTGTGGCAGAATTCAAGTCCCCAGGCTGTGACAGCTGTGGGCCCTGAAGTGGCGTTTCCCAGAGAGCCGGCCAAACATTCCTCCCTGCTTTGTGACTTACAATGGGCACAATAACTTCAGCAACAGCACGGCACTCAGCCGACGAGAGGAAAAGGAGAAGCGGTGGCTTGTTTTCTGAGCGTGTCAATTATCTGGCCAGCTATATAGCTTGCTCTGCTTTTTCCTCTCTCTCTCTCTCTCTCTCTCTCTCTCTCTCTCTCTCTCTCTCTCTCTCTCTCCCCCTTTCCTTTCCTTTCTTTCTCCACTTTCCCTTTTTGCTTTGACCGCATTGCCTCACATTTGAGAAACGTTATATGGTTTGAAATACAACACTTTCCACTTTGTCATGTGCTTGGCAGCGCTGCCCACGCATTGTGTAGGAGCTTAATTTCCATCCACTCTCTTCTTAAGTGCAGCTCAATTCATCTGGAGAGGATGTTAAGGCTTGCTCTGAGAGTTGAAAGAATACAACTAAATGAGCGCTGACAAAGACCACCGCCGCAACAGCAGAACCTGCTCTATAAAAAGAGACTTCAAACTGTTTCTCACTTCTTTTTTTTTTTTTTTACTGCTTTGACTGGGTGTTAGCCAGCACACTCACACATATCCTGTTCCCCCACTTCAGATCACATATCAAGCCAAAACACATTTCCTCATATTCTGACTGGCTTTGAAATGTCACATCCATCCTATCAGTGCAGGATCCATTATACTGACACACACACACACACCTCACTACGCATAGCCACTGACGCCTCAATAATGTATAAAAGCCTGTTTTCTTGTTTCTTATCATTGCTGCTCTATGTTCGTATGGCCTCCTCAGGTGACCCTCACATCTCCATTCGGATATTTGGGCCTCGCCTCATAAAAACAACTTGGCCTTTTGTGCCGAATCCAGTCTTTATACCTGCAGCGTGCTAATTTGTCTCCGGGTAACAGGGCTTTTAGAAAGCACGAAGCAGAGTGCTAGGCAATTTATTAGTCTAATTTAAAATGTCTGTCAGCAAAACGCAATGGGAGGCGGTAACTGGCTCCATGATGACAGCGCCGTGAATGGAGAATGTCATGTTATAAAGTGGATAAATACGGCCCTGTTTATTATGCTAGGTTTAAGACACTGACCTTTTGGGTGGGGGGTGGGGGGTGGGGCTCGTATATGAAAATTCATACAGATGTAAAAACACACACAAACACATACACCATCTTAGTGGAGTTATCTCTAGAGACTCATTTATTATCTGCGGCACCCTGACCTGACCTAGAATTGGCCTCATACACTTTCTCTCCATTTTGTTAGTAGCACCACCAGTGTCCTTCTGCAATGACTCAGTTCTTGGTAGGGATCTGCACTGTCAAAAAGTGACTCCAAAATATTCCGGTATCACCTTTCTAGCATCCACCTCTTATTTCTGGACAGCCGGGTACATTTTCATGTCTCTGGCAGGCCTGCCTTTGACCTGATGCTGGTCGGAACTACTCTGTCAGAAGTGGGGATAATATTGCTCGGGCTCACAGTAGATCGCCTTGGTTGGAGAATAGCGCACAGGGAGTAGTTGGGTAAGAGACACAGAAAGTAGGGCAACAATGGTCTTCAGTTAATGCATGTTTAGATCAACAATATTATTATCATTTAGCATGCGACCCACGCTGAAGGGATCTGTCCTCGGTGTTCCACCATGTATCCCACTTTCGTGGCATCACAAAAGCGAAGCTGAATGTACTGTGCACAGCATCTGGCTGCGCTTCGGCTCCATCACGGTTTCAATGTCCACTGGAAACATTTCAGAAGCGGAGCATCTGTTCTTAAACAGCCACGTTTATACTATAGTTTAGAGCTGTGCAGCCATCGCCTTTTGTGTTTTACAAGCATAAATGCACGTTTGCAGAATTTCACTAGATGTTGTGCTGTGTATGATCGTGTGTGTGACAGCGAACGTGATTTGATTTGACTTGATTTAGATGGTAACAGATGCTTTTCGGCTGCACCGGAATGTGACAACCTATTGTTGCCTCTAACTTTCTCTTGTCAATATAGCCAATCGCATAGCACAGCTGCTGCCGTTAACCTGGCTCTTTGTTTGTTTTGTCTTTCAGTGTTGTGATTGTAAAATAATGATTTTATCTGCAGTTCAGCAGCTTGGTAATGACTGTTGGTCAGCGCAGTATTTCTAAACTGCGATCAAAATTCACCCGTTGTGTGACAACACAAACAGAAAACTATGTTAATGAGAACAAATATATTGTAAAATTCAGCTTCATTAAAACATAGTATAGATGATCACAGAGAGCAGGAGGAGGCTGAGCTGCTTTGGCTAAAGTACACCCACAGTATAAAGACAGCGAAGCAGGGAAAAGACTCTCTTGACACGGTCCCCGTGACGGAGCGGGAACACGACAAAAAGCCGGTGTCTGTGTATGCGTCAAGCATAACGTTCCGTGTTCGGATAAATTTTCCTCAATGTAGATCATTTAACGACACTATGGGCTTATGTCACGACATGAGTTTGAACTACTTCAGCGCTGTTTCAAAGACATCGTGTTTTTTCCAGTTTGGTATGGCACATGGCTCTAAATACTACGCTATCACGAGCCTCAGCCGCCATCGCTGCGGTGAGGAGGCCAGTCAGAGAAGTGACTTTAAAGGTGACAGACAGGGATAGCCGAGCTAGCGCTACCACTAGAAAGCTAACCTGCTAGCATGCTTACTGCCGGCTGACCTGCTGCAATGACGCATCTCAGTAGGAATTGATTATTGAAAATGATGCTTGTATTGTTTTACTACAGTAGCATTGAGCTGTGCCCTCTTCATTATCTCATCCATCCATCCCATCCATCTAGGCCTTGGAGTGCTCCAGCTGTCCTTCACCTAACGTTGTCTCTATGGAACATGGACAGTAATTTTACTTATGGAGCCCTGTGCACCTGAAATAACTCCTTCCACCTTGCTACTCCATAAATAATGTCTTCTTCACACATCCTCAAGTCGGAAACACAGCAGTAAGAAAGTGGAAATAACACTTCTATACTTATTAAGTAAATCAAATACAGCTTTTTTTTTTTTACATTATGGAGTGAGTGTGAGGCCCTGTCTTTACAGATTTGTGTGTTAAGTGCGTCTGCTACCAGCCTGTTCCGCTCCACTGTTGTGCATTTTCAACCGTGCTCAAGGATGCATCAATGGCAACGTGGTTGTCCTGCATGGGCATCTGCGCTGGTTATCTGGCCAGGAGTGTGTACATGACGGTGTGTGTAAGCACGCTGTATGCCCGCATGTCTGTGTGCAGCTCTCCCTTTCAGCTGGTGGGTGGCAGGGCTGAGCAGGACCAGCTGGCCGGCTGTACAGGGCACCATGGTGCCCTCTGACCCCCAGCCGGTAGGGGATCCGGGCCGACGGTGGCACGGCCATAAATCCGCGGACACAGAGCATGTGGAGGCATTCAGGGGGCAGACACATCACCTGCTGCCTGCCGGCACGCTGCCTCCCTCACTGCCCTCCTCCACCGCAGCGCCTTTGCTCTCTGTCAAGTACAAATTGTTCCCATGGAAATAGAGAGAAACAGTGCTTTTGTTAGACGGGAGACTTTAAAACAATAGAGTTCAAATTGTCAGAGTCTGGCAAGGTTTTCTACACACACTTGTGGTTATTACACACATTTCCGTCTATTGCTCTAATGTTCTATCCCTGAAAAATTACCATCTTTTGTCCCCTACAGTGAAACCTCAATGACAGAGAAAAAAAAAAACCCTAATGAATGACAAAGGAGAACAGAGGAACAAATGAGCAAACACCCCCCATGAGTCACAATTCTATTTGTCAGATGTGTCACATACAAATCCAAGACTCTGCTGATTGGATTTTGATGAAACTTGGGATAATGATGCATTTCACCACAGTATTCCAGCACTTGCCAAATCATCATTATTTCAGACACTACTGGATTTTGATAGAAACGACCCATCTTACAGTTTCATTCCAGCAATTTCAATATGACATAGCTTGCTGTAAAATAATCATTATAAATACGCACAGAAACTGAAGAAAAAGCCATCCCACTGATAAAACAATAAAGTCTTTCCATTTGAGGGCTCGGACTCATCTTGGGCTGTCAGATTTCAGGCAAAAACAAAACATTGACTGCCCAAATGTCAGCTGCCCTGCTCATTACATGACATTTCAGAGAGCACCCCTGAAACGACTAGTCTAATTCTGGTATTTGGAGGAGCAAACACAACGCTGTAATTACAGACTTAATTAACTCAAGTGCTTGACTGGAAGATGGGGACAGAGAGAGACCAGGGGCAGACAGCTCCTCCTCACCCATTGATTCCCAATCAGTACACGGGGGCAGCTCAGACTGACTGTGTGTGTGTGGATGTGAGAGAGGGAGATGCAACCGTATGAGCATTTCTGTCCTTGGTTCAAAGATGTTCACTCCCTGAATAAAATCCAGCATTTAGGACATTTAATAGACATTATTTATTCATTCAAACTGGCCTTATCCTTGTTTCAGTCTGCCAGTCTGTTGGCTTGGGCACAATTATCACAAAAAGGCAGCAGTGGCGTCCACCTTCACCCTCCTCCACCTGTTCTAAATATAACTGCAACACATTCACTGTCAACACATTGAATTTGTTTCCCCTATAATGTCTGCTTGTGGCAGCTGAAGGAAGATTAACGTTCTTATGGCTATGTTTAGGCACAGCACTTGGTTAATGGGAAAGATTGCGGTCTTTGTTAAATATTAACAAAGTCAACAGTACCTTGGAGCCCAAGACAGAATGTGTTGTTGTTTTTTTTTTAATATTTAACTAAAACCACAACTTACCTAACCTTAACCACTAAAGCTTAACCACATGCGGGGAAATAATGCCAGCAGCATTTGGGTTTGCTCCAAGATGTTTTTGGCAAATCCGTTTGTTAGTATAAATGTAAAATGGAGGTTTTGGGAGAAGGTTTTTGAGGAGGAGAGAGACACATCTCTGTAAAGTGCTGTAAAGTTAAAAGTAAATTCAAGTTACTTTCCCTGTGTAAACTGTCTGGTCCTAGCTTTAGCTTTACCTCAAAGCTCAGGTGTGGCTGACTTGCGCCGGTTTGGCTGATGACGTCTTGGCTAAAACTGAGCCCGATCCAGCAGTATCGCAATCAGCCTGCGTGCGGCATCAAGCACCTGGCCCAGCAGTATGGTTCAGCGCTTGTGAAAATGCAACAGGCCTTTTTTCACCTGCACATGGCCTTGTAATGCTAGCTGCTGTGTCAGTCAGATGTGTTTATACACAGACACAAAATACACAAATAAACCCATCAATGAGGAACGCCAGTCAAAAACTCCACAGGCATCGACCCTGTGCATTTCATACCATTCACTCAGTTGTAATTTTAGAAACCCGCCTGATGCTTTAATCCATTTGCTTGCACCCTTTAAAAATCCAGGATGACTGCCAGAGGGAGTACTTTTGGATGTGTCGAGAGTTTACTAAAGATGTCTCGGTGTGGACCTTTTTGAGGTCAGGTATTTTGACACAGCAGGAAAGGCACAGGTGTAACTAATAACACTGACGATGACTCTGCTCCAGTTTAAGGTCCCCCTAAACCATTAATGTTATTAATTACACCTGTGCGTGTTTTCCAGCTATGACGAATGTCAACAAGTCAGCAGTTAAAAAGTCCTCTGAACATTTCTTTAAAGGGTTTTATTTTGATGCCTGATTACTAATCTCTGTGTAGTGAGCATGTCCTTTTAGCACGCAGCCTTTCTTTTTGACCACGCTCACACCCGCCACTGACGTTTTGGCACAGGCTGATGGTACGAGGCTTCCCGTCTTTGCATCGGCTGGGCAGGCCCTTGGACGACACACAAACACACACACACACACACACACACACACACACACACACACGCGCATACAGGTGCAGGAATGCACAGGGGCACCTAAGTCAACAGAGTGGGTGACAGGGAGACGGACTATTGCCCACTAGCTCAGAGTCATTCAGTCTAGACTCCAGATGTTGGCAGAACATAACCCAGCACACACCCACCCACTCACCCACCTACACATACACACACACACACTCCCATACACACACACACAGTGAATTTAGCAAGCAGGCTCAGTAGAGCCTGTCTTCACGAGGCAGCATCCCTGCCAGATGTTACTAAGTGTTGATAGACTCTCACCACTGTTGGAGACCAGTGTGTGTGGGAGTGTTTGTATTTCTCTCTCTCTCTCTCTCTCTCTCTCTCTCTCTCTCTCTCTCTCTCTGTGTGTGTGTGTAACTGCACGCATTCTTTGTGCGGCCACGTTCATGTGTGCACGTTTGCCTATTTAAATGTGTTTTCCTGCATGTTTGTGTGTGCGCACTCATATTCGTTTGGGTGTGTGTACAGTATATATAAAGCGTAGCCTTGGAGCAGCTTGAGAACAGTAGCGCCACACAGCAGGCGTCGGTTGCAGACAGGGTTGCTCTGTTTGACGAGGCGCTAAATGTTTGTTGTACTTTTGAATGTCTAATTTGTTGCCATAACATATGCACGTCTTCAGCGGCTGAGTGATGATTGTGAACGGCAAACTGTGGAAGAGTGTGTTCTGTCAGTACGAAAGGCTTCAAACTGCAAATATTTTGAACTTTTTGCAGCAACACAGCAGGAATCCATGAACCTACTGACAGTGTTTGATTGATAGATGGCTGCTGTGACTCCAAGAGGCACACATCTGATTGTTTTCCCTGGGAAGTAGTGACATACAAACAGTCAGTCTCTTCATCTAGTCCAATGGTCATTGCCTGTCTTTAATTGTACAATGTACTCTAGTTTTTGTCATATGTATCACAGAGAGAACTAGTGTAGTTATTGAGGGATTGGCTGTATTGTTTTAGCACCTGTATGCATGGATGGATGGATGGACACACATTTGCAACCCAGTACACCACCACCACCACAAATCAGGGCCTGGAAATGACCAAAGAGTTGACTCAATATGCCATAGTTTTCAAAATTAGAAATTTTAAGTAATAGTTCAACAGTTTGTTGAATATGCTTATTTGCTTTCTTATCAAGAGTGACACGAGAAAAGCTATTTAGTACGGAGCTTGAGACAAGAGCCAAGCCTGGCTCGGTCCAGAGTGAAAAAAATACACCAACACTTTTGAAGCTTACTAATTAATGCATTTTATCCCATTTTTAATTCGAATGCGCAGTGACAAATCGTGGTTGTAGGGGGAGTTAAGTGCGGTAACTATTTCTAAATAGCAGTTTATCCATCTGCCTAGTGCTTCTGTGTAATGTGTGTGTGGGGCTGCCACATACACTCTGTGAGCACAGGCTTTACAATACTGTTGGTCTCTGTAGAGGCACGACGGCACCAAACCTGACGTCCTGAGTGTGAAGTTCCACAACACGACTCCCCCTAAAACCACAAACGATCCTTTTTACATTTCTGTTTGTGCGTGGTTTAAACAAACGAGCTACAACCTGTCGGGTTTTGGTTTCTGTTCATTTTTGTCAGCTGCAAATGTTGTCCTTTCTTGATAATTCCTGCATTGCTGCAGAAAGACGAATTACCAGACAAGTTCATACGTGACAGCTGGGGATGCATTATGCAGTGTTAACAAATTGTTCGTATCTACATCCATAGAAATTGATGAATTCAATTAACTTTTGATTCAAGCAATTAAGGGAAATGGCTTTTCACTGAGATTAAAAAAAACAACAAAAAAACTGTCTCTGTCAAAGCTTTTCATGTTTGGTGTTCAGCTTGATTGACTTCCAGCAAAAATTGACCCTGAATAAGACGTGCGCTAACAAAGGCAAACTGGACCGTCCGTGTTTGGATAATGACTGATGACGGTGTCAACAAGAGACATGAAGGATCACACCTGCATCTGCAGCCATGTTGACCTAACAACACATAGCCAGGCACACACACACACACACACACACACACTAGCAGGAGGTGTTGTTGTCTGGGCTCTACTACAGTCCATCTGTTGTCCAGTCAGGAGGTGAACCTGGGGGGGGGGTGAACCTCTGAGGAAACACTCCCTGTATCGCTCATGTCCAACAGCAGGGGGTGGAGTGTGTGTGATGGCTGCGAGGAAAGCCTCGTACCTCGAGACCTGAATTCTAACCGGGCCTCGCTAACTTTGCCTGGTTGTGACTTTGGCCAGCTCTGACCTAGTTCCTACTTTCCTGAACAGGTGGTGTGAGGTTCAGCAGAGCAACCCCACAGACTTGGTGATGTGTGGTATTTTTAATAATTCTGATTTGACCCCGTTCTGACTTTGTTTATTTATAGATCAAAATTATAATGAGGAACACACACACTTTCGCCAGGGCATAAAGAGTTGACTGACCATCAACGTTCACACTTGTGACGTGACCTTGTGACTTCCCCCAGAACGTGTACACTATGTGAATGTTTATCAGTGAGATTAACTGCATCTTCATGCGCTTTCATAAATTACACTGAGCAGATGTTTAAGATGCCTGTCTGATATAGTTATTCTGATCCGGGTGTGTGTCACCATCTATCCCATTGTGAATAGGGGGGTGTAATTGAACCGTCAAAGGTCTTTGACCTAGGCGGGGTGTCACTACATGGTCTATTAAGAAGCTCTCAGAGGATCACAAAAGCAATTGATTAGGCATTAAGCTCACTTTCACTACGAGATGCTGAAAATCCAAAAGTATGTGAGGAATGCAGGGCCGACATGAACTCTGACATTGCTCTGAAGATCGGAAATGATTGGTGGTCCTTGCTCTGCCATTAGCCTTTACCAAAAAACAATATGGCTGCACAAAGAACCACCTGCATACAGTAAACAAAACGAGTCTCTTAAAAACGAAACTAAATCTAATTTGCATTAACAAATATGTTTTGTAGGTGACATCATGCCGCAAGGTTTTTTCTCCCCCAACGTAATGAGGAAACGTTGATGTTGAACACATCAGCAAACTGTTCACTGCCAATGCGAAAAGGCATCTAAAGCAGGATTAATGTGTGAGAAAGTGCTCCAAGGGATGGGTTATGGTTAGGGAAAGATCGTGGTCTTGGTGAAGTATTGAAAAAGCCAAAGCTGACTTGAAGCTCGAGAAGAGACTTTTTAAAAATGTAACCCAAACCACACTCTTTCCCAACGTAAAAGAAGTTGTTTGACATTTTGGGAAATGTACTTATTTACTTTGTTGCTGAGAGAATAGAATACAATAGAATACATCTCACTCTCACATCTGTCCATAAATTGGTATGAATTCATTTGCCAATGAGTTACTTGTGATTTGGATTCTATGAATTGTAAAAGCACATTAGGAGCCATAATGAGACCCACAGCACATGGCCGAGATGGGATACCCTCTACACTCTTCACTCTATTGGCCACCACCTTCATTTAATCCATCATCAACTCTTCTCCACCTCTGTCAGCTGTCTCTTCATCCCTCCATCTCATTAAATGATCTTCCCTGTCCTTGGTCTCCACCCTGCTTTACTCCAACCACCTTCGTTCGTCTCTCTTTCTCACTCAGACCTCCATCTTCTCACCATCCCCTCTCCCTCCAGCCTCTCTGGGCTGTGTCGACACATCTCACCTCCCCGCCTTGTCTCCTTCCCATTAACTTTGGAGCAGATGGCAGGGCCCTGCTCTCTCTGTGTGAGCTTGACTGACAGGGGCTGGTCATCAACCTCCATAGACGACCAGTCATATGCCGCTCCGCTCTGTCTCTCCTCTCCATAGTCCTGTCCTTTAACTCTCCTCTTCCATGTTCTGCTCCAAACCTGCTCTTCTCTCGCATAGTCATCCTGGCTTTATTTTCCCCTACCCTGCCTCTTCTCCTCCTCTCCCTCTCCCTTTCTCCTCCTCCTCTTCTTGCAACCTGTTTCCCACGTCTCCTAGTAGAGTGCTTATATACTTGCTTTTAATGAAATAGTTTAACATTGTGGGAAATACACTTATTCCCTTTCTTAGCGAGAGTTAGAGGAGAAGATTGATGCCACTCTGCCACTCAATGTTGGTACAGTAATTAGGAAGCTACAGTCAGGAGATGGTTAGCTTAGCCTTAGCTTCAAGACTTTAAACACTTAATCTGTACAGCGCGCTTAATCTGTACAAAAACTCAAGTGTAAAAACAACAAGTGTCCCTTTTTTTGGAGCCAGACTATGGCTCAGTCTGAAATCACTCCCTATTTACTATATTGCATGCTATATTTATCCTCTGCCATTTCATTTGAGTGTGCAAATTCTGAGTGTGTGAATGCATCCACTATTTAGTGCCCTCAAAATTCCAATGGAAAAAAGTAGTCCTGTACACTACTTTCTGCAATCCCACAATACAATGCTCCACATTTTATAGATGCAAAGCTTACATTTGTGCGACTCTTTACCTGTGAATGATGACTCAAAATGACGGTGACGCATAGCTTTTTGAAACTGCGATTCAGTGTGCACCATAGAGTAAATGGCACAGTGTCTCTTTTACAGGCAGTAGTGAACGAAAAAGTAAATTTGGACTCAGCCTATTTCTTGGACAGGTGTAGTGAATTCCTGGAGTTTTGTCATCATTTGGCCCTGATCTGCCCTGGTGGATGTACACAGCGCACAGGCAAGTACAACGCTGCCAGGGCCATAGCTGACACTGACGACACTGAACTCGTATCCTCTGTATTTCGGGATGAGGACGTTTTTGCAGCCTGTTACTGTGTATAACTTTTCATTTCGGTGGAAATAGTCAACCAGGATAGTGATCCAGCATGTCGTATCCTGTGGTGTATATGGTCTTTTTTGACCATGTGTTGTTTTGGTGTGGTTCAGAGAAACTGGTCACAGATGCCACATTTAATTAATAACATAAAATATACAGTGTATAATATACTTTGCCTTCAACTTTGTGTTAAGGGGTCTGCTTTCTGTGCTTCCGTGCACACGCTTTGTAGTCACTTTGAGGGAAAATTATAAAATACTATGATTGTAAGCTGTCAAAAACACACGTTAGACTCCTGACCTCAGTATTTGTAAAGTCCTAGCTACAACCTTGAATTTCACAGCCACTTGTTTATGTGTACATGTAAAAAGTATGTAAAAGGTCGTCCTATCTCGCCTTTTTTTCCACCCTCCTCCTTCTCCTTCTCTCTTCTGGCCAATTTCCAATCCAACCCCTACACCCTTCCTCCTGCGCAACCATCCACTGCGCTCATAGAAAGCACTTACTTGCATGTACAAACTTTGAGAAACTGAGGAAGTGCAAGTACACCGTGCCTGTGTCTGTGTGTGTGTTTGTGTGTGTTTGCATGTGCGAGAACGAGACGGAGAACAAAGGACTGTGTTTCAGTTGCTTCTAGCACAGTTGCCCTTGCCGTCCTCCTGACCTCTGAGAGCAAGAAAGAGAAACGTCCTCCTCATTTTTTCCCTCTCTCCTCTCCTCTGTTCCTCATGTGTTTTCTGGGTGACAGCTGTGGTGAGCAGGGGGGAGTCTTCAGCTGCTGATGACAGGCCAAAACCTTCCCGTCACCACTAAAACCGGGCTTCAGGATAGACTTTCGGCTCAATGTCAAATGTGCGGTGTCAGAACAGCCCTAGCTGCTACATCCGAGCTGCCACAATTTCATCTTGAAGAAGCTATATCAGCAGGAAAAAGCACCTCTTGTTTCTGTCAAAGTCTTAGCAAAATAAAAGTAGAAGGAGACGCTTACATGACGGCATTCTTTTGTAAAACAGTAATCTTCACCACAGTGACTGATCGATAAGTCAAATTGATTTTCTTTGTCTCTCCAGGGAAGAAGTAGGTCTCTGTCACTGTGAAGGCAATAAACTGGCAACATAAATAGAGTGGCAGGATGAAGAGGAAATGAGCGAGGATCCATCTTCAACGCACCGCAGAGAAACAGCTGTTTCAGGTCACAGCCAAAGATAAGCCTCCTCATTTCTCCCTCTCTCCCTCGCCCCCCTTTCAGTCTCTCGCCCAAACATTTGACACTCCACTCGACTGTCTTTAATCAGTCTCTCGCCGCCGCCTTCGTTTCACTCCTTCTCCGTCCCTCTCGTTCGGATCCGTGGCTCTAATGGGAAAGTGCTCATTGTGCTCATCCTCTCATAACCTTCAGAGTCCTGGGACGCTTCGTTTAAACACAGCACAGATGGGGCACGTTGATGACTAAGCTTAAAATTTCCAGCTAAAATAAAAGACGTTCGCAACATCTGGGCATGGGTCCAGAATAATTCATGAAAACGACCTTTAATTCATGTGTTTGCCTTGAACCCCTGGTGGTTATTTTCTAGGAGCAAAAGCGATATAGAACATAGCTGGGCTGTTATAATGTGACCCCGATGGTGAGCAGATTCTCACCGGCTCTGTTTACTTTGACTTTATATTTGCCACAGTAGTTACACACACCCTTAAAGTTGTTTCAACATAAAAATATGAGTTTACAGACCAATTTAAACATTTGAACCCAGCTACTGAATAATTTCAATTTGTTCATTATTTGTTTTAATGTAAAATGTCACTCGTGGCGACAAACCCACAGGTTGGTGTGTGCTTTTCATCGACACACAGAAGACCACGTGACTCATTTGAGCCACAGGCAGGTTGTGAAAACACACATTACAACCCTCCGTCATCGAACTTCCACCAAATTATAAAATGGAAGACCTCCTGGAGTATTTAAACCCAAATACAATGCATTCTGAGAAGAATGCTAACAATCAATAGCCAAAGTTAATTTTAGGTGAAAGGTCACTCGGACATTTAGTCAGGTCATCATTTTAAGTTGCGATAACTTCTATGATTTGGCGCTATATAAAGGAAACTGAATTCTCAAGTTGTCATGTTTGAAATAGATGATTTAAGTTGACCTGACTTGATTAATGATGACAGATAAGTTGATTGAATTAGGTTGATTGTGAGATTGTACAGTGTAGTTTAGTTTAGCGCACTAGCTGGGTGGTGCCTTGTTTCATCCTGTTCGCTGTCTTACTTGAACACAACTTTTCTTTTACCCAAAGTTGAACCATTAGAGTAACATTATGTTGGAGGTGAGATACACTAGATGTAGTAATATCTTCCCTTGCTACACTGAATCCCTCCTCTCTTCCTGATAATGCTGTGTGTCTGTGCATATGCTGGATTACACTATAGAGGCTCTAGACAGCTTATTCAGTGTGTCTGTGTGTGTGCAGGCATGCTATATATGTGCTAGTGTATGTGCGCTGACCCGGACTGTGGAGACCTCTAGACAGCTTATTCACAGCAGACAGATAGCAGCAGAATTCTTATCTAGCCTACCTTCTCTGATAGTGTATTGATGGGCCAATCTGCCTCAGACTGCTGAATTCAGGAACAAAGGCACTGATAAGTGCGGTAGGAGAGAGCAGAGGGCTACGGGGGGATTTAAAGCAGAGGGGGGGGAAAACAACCCAATTCACTCCATGCATTGGTGTTGTTAATGGTTGGAGATGTGAAATAATAGAACTCAGCTCCGGGCTGAACTCTGCAGCTGAATGCTACAGCATAAAAGAAAGAAAACATGGAGGAGATGATTCAAAGTTGCTGTGATTGGGTCACAAAGGGTCGCATGCAATGTGTCATCAAACAAAACAAGTGTTAGAGGTGAAATGAGAGCTCAGAACTCTCTGCTTCACCTTCAGATACAGCCGCAGAACACTGAAGGTACACAGTAAAGTCTTCAGGCTGTGCGGATGGGAGAACTAATGAGAGAAGACAATGTAACACTGTGTTGTGAGCTTAAATAATAAATTAAATCTTTATGAACATTGACATTTAAAATATTGTAATGACCAGAAACAGATGAGACCATTGAGATGATTGATGTCTCGATGTTGTATCAGTAGTATTAATTGTTCTATAGTTTCTATAGTTTAAAACTGAGCAAATTGAATTTCTCAAGAAACACTTTGTTTCATGGCCATTATTGTTTATATTCAGTTTTCCAATTTAAAGTGAAATAGTGAATAAGTTAGTTTTCATCTCCGTATCATACCAAACATTTGGCGCATCCCACATGGGAACACAAGACACTAACATGTACATAACAAATATAACAGGTATAAAAATATAACAAATCTTCTGGTAGATAGAAAACAGATAGAAAAAACAAAAGAAAACATCAATTCTAACATTGTGCACCCATCTAACTGATTTCACGTAACACTTATTTACATGCAGCATTTCTCACAAAACGTGCACCGACTAGGAGCATGAAGCATGAATAACATGAAGCACGCCAGCTAATTTGTAGCCGTGCTGTGTAGCTGCAGGGATGGAAATGTCTCGGAAACTACTGGACGGATCGCCACGATATTTTGTACAGCCAATCGTGTCCCCCTCAGCATGAATTCCAGTCACTTCAGAGATCTCCTGATTTTTCATCTAGCGCAGTTAGTGGGTCAGAATTCTAATTTGTCCGACACCACCATACTGATTCATGACTAAATACCTGCAAGACTAATGGAATTCCCATCAGCCTCAGCTGTACTTTGTGTTAGTGCTGATTTGCAAATATTAGCATGCTGGCACACAAAAATCAGATGGTGAACATGGCAAACACTATACCTGCTAAACCTCAGCATTGTCACTGTGAGCATCTTAGCATGCTGACGTTAGAATTCAGGTCAAAGCACCGCTCTGCCAAAGCACAGCCTCATATAGTTGCTAGCATGGCTATAGCCTCTGTAGGCCTGTAAAATTCAGTACAGATGCTGGTCGAGGCTTCCAGTTGCTTTGGCAGGAGTCTCATTAGATTTCTGCCAACGTCTCACAATCGGATCATTTTATTTATATTTGTGACAAAGACCTTTGGATACTTTCACAGAGGGATTTGTTCAAATTCAACAAGATCAATGATGGGATCAGACGTCATCATTATTCTTCCAACTGATATTGCAGTATTTGTTTCCTGGACATTTCCTTTCCATCATTGCCTGGTGTTTAACAAGGGCTATTGATGCTGTGTTTTAATGAAGGGGCTACCACACTCTGTTCTGCTATAACTATATTCCTAAAATCCTCCCATTCTTCCTGACTTGCATGCTACAGAAATAAATGAGTTACTGTTTTCCTTCTAATACATTACTGAGAAGGGAATTACATCCCATTGATATGCAAGTCGTGTTTGAGTTTGAAAAAGTATTTGTATTAAAACATTGGTCCATTAAAAGTTACTCCTCTCCATCCAGCTCGGTAATTCTGCTTGATGGAGTTGAAAACTTTCTCACTCGACCTTGTTCTCCTTTCAGATTCAATCTGAGTCTCAGTGACGTGTGTGTGGGTGTATTCTGTGCACTTTTGTATGTGCACGTGTGTGTGTGTTTTCTCTTCCTATTTGTATGTGCAGTTGCTTGTGTGTGTTCTTGTGCATGCACATATATACAGCATATATCTGTATATGTCTGTTTACATCCATGCACGTGCATGCATGTGTGTGAGCTGAGTGCAATGATTCTCAGATGTCTTATGATTAATTTATGTCTTACCTGCCTTTTTACTGAATTACTCGGCGGGCCCTCAGGGGTTTGTGCTGCACGCAATGCTGCAAATAACAGCTCAAATGAAAAAATGCAAATGATCAGGCTAGATCCAGAACCAAATCCATAGGGACCCCTTAGACACACACACACACAAACACACACGCACACACAAACGAACACAACCACGCATAGAAACTCTGTCTCACGCACTGCTCTTTCTCTCTCCCTCTTTAACTTTCCCTCGCTCTCTCCATCCATCTATTCTCTCTCTCTCTCCTTCACTCTTTCTTGCTATGGGGAGAGGAAGCCGGATGAATATCAGCAGGGGTCAGAGAAATGCTTGCAGTGAATAACAGAGGCATAATAAACAGGAGCCTTCACTCAAATTATGAGTGCTGCAGTTTCACACAAATACACACACACGCACACGGGCTCAGAAACACACACTCACACCCACATGCACACAAAGGAATCCAATCAATCAGCAAAGTTGCCTTATCTCCTGCATATGAAAATGGAACTTCAGAAATTAGCTCATTTATTTTGGACAATTAGGGTTATTGAAGTGTGACAGTGAAAATTTAGTGTTCACTGAGGCGTGCGCTCTGCAACAATAGCAGGGAGCCAATTGAGTGCGAGAAGCATTTAAAGCTGTAGTATTTACTTATCAATGTAACCGGCGCTCTGTGTTGATCTCATTAAAACCTCTTCCTCTGTGTTCCTTTATTTAGACAGGACAGCGACAGAGAGACAAGAGGATGAGAGAGAGGAGCCAGGAGCAGTCGTCCCTGTCGCATATGATATTATAGCCTGATCAAAACACAGAAATGGAAAAAAGCAACACAGAGCTTGGAAAACTAGGCCCCACCTGTGAAATAAAGGAGCTCTGCCGCTTCTTGGAATTCAATTTATTGAAGCTAAGAGGGTTCACTGCGGCTGTGTTTTGTTGCTGAGTTCAACAGGGTCCTTGAATCTCAAACTTGTGATATTTCTCCAACCCCCCAGCAGAAACACTAATACTGCTTCACACCAGTGTTGAAAAGTCATTTAAGTCTTGTGCCAAAATTTCATTCATCTGCGGCCTTCCAGAGTCTCTGCAATGTAAGAAATAAATAGCTTTCGCTCTGTTTTCCATGGTTTTTCCAAATAGCATTTTTGTATTTTTTAATGGGGAATTTAAGACCTTATCATGGCTAATTTTATGCTGCTGTAGTAGGTGAATGAAGGTGATGTAATACATTTTCACTGTATAGCACATAGTTTTGTATTGTTTCAAATCATCATAAGCATTCACATAAACAATTAGAATTCACCTCAAGTCAATTTTATTTATACAGCCCAATATCACAAATTTGCCTCGGGGGGGGTTCCAACTGCATCAAGCTGCATGCACAGTTGTTTCTGATCAAAAGATATTTTCTCAGAGCGTCCTGATTTCCCAGTGGTTATGATTCGTACATTTAATTGCGATGTCCCCCCTGTCACCCCCCCCCTTTCCCCATGTTTCCTTTCTGCATCTATCTGCCAAGAAAGGCTAAAATGCCCAAGAAATAAGATTTGAAAGACAAAGAAGATCCAGTCATGACAAACTTCTAATTCCCAATGTAAGCCCACAGTGGTTGTCCTATGTCTAATGAATATATGAGAAATCATTGGGGAAACATAATAAATGTTAGTCATAATCATTACAGGGTTTTATTGTTTTTGCCTCCTTGTTTTTAATTCCACAATTGCAACCATGTCCCCTAGAAATTATTGTTATAAGTTATGGCTTTTGTTTCCTAAACTCAGGATGTTAACCCTAGTCTGGACTTTCACTTAAAGGAGGTGCAAGGTCTATTTATCTTTTAAAGTGAAATTTTAAACAGAGGGATTTAAGAAACCGTAAGATACCGTAATGTTACGTACACATAACAAATAACTATGTGAGTAGTGGAGACAGAAATGGTAAATGAATGCTATTCCGGCAAGTTTGGGCACGCACACATACTTCAGGCCACCCCTCCACCCTTTCATGCCAAGTCAGTGTCTGACGTGGGCAACCCAGTCAAAAAAGTCTGGACACGCCCCTGTTCCCATGTTTCCTGTCTGTCTTTGCGGTCTATCGATAACGGCTAAAATGCCAAAATATACTGTACATACATTTTCTCACCTGTCCTGCATGGCACTGCAACTAACTTGGTCATGAATCCTTCCAATATCTACAGTTAGCCCACAGTGGTCTCTTTGACTTGAGAATGTACGAGAAGTCAATGGGAAAAGTGATAAGCACTTTCATGATTCCTTAGATATTTTTTTGCCTCCTTACTTTTGAACTCAACAACTAACGAACTGTTTCAATGTTATGGACATTTTTGCCCCCCTGTTAATATCTGCACCTGCCTGCAGGATCTTTATCCTTTGAAGATCTGTTCAAAAGCGCTTCCAGAGCTATTGTAACATGATTTTTCCCATGCCATATCGCCAAAATAGAATCTCATTTTCGTCGACTTTTGGCTATACCTCAGGTATATCCTAGCCTGTCAAATGCATGGCTGTAAACACTATGTCTATTCTTTGGTCCATTCTTCTTCTCATTTAACTTTTTATTATCATTTTTCCCTATATCAACTACTGTAATATTGTTTAGGTTGCTACATATCCCTCATATCTTACCAAACTACTTGAGAAGAGGAACAGTCCAGATCCATCTGCACCTCTTTTTGGGAAATATTCACTGCTGTCTACAGTATATATGAGGTAAATGTTTTTCAAACATGCTTGTTTATGTGTAGATACATGAATTGCAAGCAGGTTCTTCCAGATACTTTCCACAATTTTTACATTTTATTATCATTCATTTTCAACTAGGTGGAAAAATCATTTCCATTGACCTCATTGTCGTACATCAAGATATCATTTTTAAAAAAATCAAATTTAGAGGTCCACAGAAATTATGAAATTCATTGCATTCACTGATATCGTTACTTCCATGCCAGTTTTTAGGACACAGATTAAAAAAAAAAATCTCATTTCATCTTAAACCTTCTGGTAAGGTGCTTCCGTTGTTTGCACATATCTTCTTATTCTATGTTTATTCATTCTTTTCTTTGTTACTGTTAATACATGCTGGTGCGTTTATAATGAGTAATGTCATTTTTTTTGTCTTTGTTTAACTAAAGGGAGGACTCTGAATAAGCCTTCCTTTCCTGCACTGTGGACGTCTCTTTTATTGAATGTATTTGTATCCACTTTATTGTGCAAATATACTTAACAATGTTTCATGACACTGTGCGGAATCCATCTCCTTGTAGAGACTACAACTCTCAGTGCAGGACGTCCCTGATCTGTACACGGGCCATGGAGACAAGATTAATACCCAAGTAGCAGTTATATTTCTTACACTTTCTCAAGTTTTCTTGAATACTTTATCTCATTTACAGCAAGTAACGATGATACATCATTGCGCTTCTGTTTTGAATACCTAACCGGTTTACAGTGCTGATTCATCTCCTTTGTAACGTAGGCTTCAAGCAGGTATTCATTTTGTTTATGGCTTGATGAAAAAGTACCACGGAGATAAATGATCGTTTGTTGCAGAAACTTCTCTGACGCGAATTCCAACAACTTTGCACTAAAATGTTGACAGAGACAAACCACAGAGGTAACAGCCACAGCGGTACATCTGTACGTGCAAACATCTCACCTGTAAAACAATGCTTCACACGCTGCTAATAACAATGCCTTATCAATATGCAGTGTTCTCCAGCACTCTAACATCTACCTAAGTTCTATTAAATTTTTAAATGAAGTGCCGCCTTTTGCTTCATTTCCTTACCAAAGTCTGCATAATTCATCACAATCTACTGTGGCAGTTGATTTTAATCAGGCCATATCTGAAGAAAAGGGGGGCTGTAATAATCTGAATGGAGTTCATACATTCCCCTCGCCTCAGAAAGTAATCTTCAGGGAGGCAAATAAGGAAACAGTGACAGGGGCCATCTATAAAGTGATAAATATTTAAGATGCAATTTTAATAAGTAATACTCTCTACATAAAAGCAGTGTTTGTTATGGCCTCCCAGTTGTCATTACATATTCAGATGCTGGTGTGCTTTTATTCTGTGCCATCAGCATCTCTTCAATATTAACACCTCCACAGATGGATTTCTGATTGCCTGGCTAAATATGTGTATCCCCTGCTTCTAAATTATTATTGCCATTATCATTATTAATGGCTTTTCTGTTTGCAGACAATTTACAACCCACTCTTTGAGCGTAGGAGACGTGTCTGTATCTCTGCAACATCATTTCCCCTCCTGCCTTCATGTTTTAGTCCTCTCTCTTGTTTCTCTCTCTGTCTGAGAGACCTCGACTCTCTGTACAGAGAATTTATTGAATCTCACTGTGAACTATGGGAGCCATAATATAAACCTTTCGGTAATGTATTCTATATGTAAATGGAGGAGGGTGACTGCGGCACCAACACTTCATTACTCAGAGTATATGTGCAGCGTGTGCGCTTGAGAGTGTGTGTATTGAAATGCAGATATATCGGCCTGGAGATCTCAGGCTGCAGAACGAATCAGGGGGGTGTCTGACTGCTGATCAGCTGATCAAATCAGTCGCATCACTGCACTGTGGCCGGCCCAGGATCAGGACAAGAGTCATGGTTAATGAACAGAAATAACCCAGGAGGAGAATAGAACTCAAATGAAAGTGTGCAGAAAAGAAGATCTGAAGTTTCACTACAAGTCTCAGAATCTTCTGGGCCCTTGTCTCGGCCTACTCTGTCTCGCATTTTTCCTATGATGTATAGAATAATTCAGTTTTGGTTCCATGTTCCACTAGGCAAACTGAGAGGATGTAGAAGAAGCACAGATTGGTTGTTCATAAGTTTCAGTTAAATTTTACATCCGACACTGATTTGTACAGAATTTAAACACACTTGATAGTTTCCTAGCCAAATGTAAATTATATTTCAACATCCTCCGATACATTTATATACAACTAATTTGCTTTACCAAATGCATTTTGTAATTGGTGCCTGGATTACTTTCACTTTTTTCTAATCCAGGAAGTGTGACATTTAAGACCAGTATCTCTTGGAACTACATTTTTTGTATCCATACAATTTGGATCCAAATCCAATGTTCAGGAAGATGTATGAATGTTTACTGCTTCGGACACTTAGTGTGTCTGGGAAGGTGGAAAGTACGGGTGTGGAGCTTGGGTTGGTTGGATGGGTGTTTAGTCCATCAGCCTCTCATGTGGGAGCCCAAAGTCCCATCACAGACCAGCAGATTAAGTTTCCCTTTTTTAAACTGAAGCCATGACCCTTCTCTAACCATGACCAAGGGTTTTAGATGCTTAAACCTAACCGTAGATGATTCTTTCCCTAACTAACGGTATCATAGTTTCCATGTGCAGGTGGACCTATATTGCAAAGAAATTATATGGGGGAGGGCAGAGCTGATGGTAGGACTTAACAAAACACACAGATTAAACACTAGATTAAGGTTACAGAACGATTGGGGTTTTGTTAAATACTCAAAAGGTCGACACGTCCCGTCTGGTTCTTCAAGTCAGCGTTGACTTTTTTAATACGCAACCAATACCACAGTCTTTTACTAACCTTAACCAGGTGTTTTGAGTTGTCTAAACATAACCATAAAAATATTAACATGCCTCGGGTTGCAGGAGGGGATATTGTAGGGAAAACAAATGGAATAAGTTGACAGTGAACATTTTGCTTTGAACTGTTTATACGTTCAATATAAACTTGTGTTGATAAAAACTTTAAAAAAAAAATGCTGCGTTATGTGTCCTACAAAACCTATTTGCTAATGCACATTAGTTGTATGCAGTAAGAATATATTTCTTAGGAGAAAGGAGTGAAAGGTTAAGCATATGAAGTGTCAAACATGTCATCAAACATCTATCTCTGAATGTTTTCTGATCATTTGTTGAAAATGCATGTATTCTTGCAGACCAGACCAGCAATTTCAGCAATCCAGACAGATACATGTTGCATGATGAGCAGAAATCTAACACCAACAGCATTCTCCGTCTCATTAAGGAGCCCTTCTTAGCATGCCACTACAACAGAGAGCACTTTCCTCCGCTGCTCCTGCCCAAACACACACACACACACACACACACACACACACACACACACATAAACACACAAACACTCACAGACGCACACAGCCCCTACCAGAATGAGCGAGTGAGGCTGGCAGCCAAAGCAGCCTTGGCACGGGGCCTAATGATGCCCGGCATGCGTCTGCTCTTGACAACGGCGGGGTAACACCTGCCAACTTTTACTAAGGTGTAAATGTCTCTATTAGCGAGCGGCTGGTCCCGCGTGTACAGCGCTCGGATCAGAGAAGGGACTCCGGGCGCTCTGGTTGCTGTTCAGAACCTGGTAATCGCTGGGTCCAGTGGGCCTGTTCAGCACGCCGCTCTATTTTTCTACTCTTGTATGCAATCTTTTCCCATTATGGAGGCGGCATGAAAGAGCAGGTGTAAATGTGAAAACGGAGCTGTGTACAAGTATGGAAATTTCAGCGTGCTGCCAACTCGAGGCCTGATGCTTCTGTTTCAGTGGTGCTCATTGAGTAATCATGTAGGTTACTTTCTAACAGCTTGCACACATGCCATTCAAATGTTTTACCTAATTCTACAAAGGTTTGGTTTTTACTCTTTACTTTTTCCATTTGATTGCGGCCACTTTTTCACAAAATCCCGCTGGTGTGACATGGCTCATCAAGCGTCCTCTCCTGAAATCTGGTCCAAAACGCCTCCCTGCACTTCCCTTTGGCCCGGCCTGGAAAGACAACACGCTGAATGTAATATTGACTGGACGTGGATGGGAAATGGCTTTTCATCTCCGTACAAACAAACATCCCACTAGTTTATAGAGCGGCTATATTTGTTTGATTAAGTTTTACTGTAGCGAATTGAAATGGCCCTTGCTGCACTATCCCTCTTTTTCTCTTTCTGGCCAAGTTCACACTGCAGATAGGAAATTGATTTTTCTGCAAAGATCAGGGATCAGTTTCTATTTTATACTTAATATATCTGAAAACCAGATGTACCATCTTATACGGCCACTCAAGTGCTGAATAGAACATCCCAGTATGATTTATTTTCTCAATCCTGACCTTGAAATCAGCTTCCCAACCGACGTGAAGCCAGTGTTTAAACAGGGCCTGTGTGAGGATTCTTCTCAGGACAGTAAAAGGAGCCCTCTTTTATTTCTCTGTCCAGGCGAGGTTTATTTTCCTCCAATCATAATCCCTACTTTGTTTTTACAGCAGTCGTTGTATTTGCATTCACATTCATAACGCCTCCTCCCATATCATACCCACAGGACATATTGTAGGACAGAGTTTGGTACATTATGCACACTGCAGATACCAGTTTACTGGATATGAATTAACATAATCTGAAAGGGAAACAGAAGGTATTTGCATATTTTGGCAAAAGCTATTGTTACATGTCATTATTCAACTTTGAAACCTATAGTCCTCTGAGAGATGAATATTGATGCAACTGTGCACACACTTCAATAATACCATTTGTAACGCCATAGGATTAAGTGGGGCCACTTCTGCTCAAGCACTGTTAGAATAATGCCTAATATGGGTATCAGCGATATAATGAGGGGTTGGGCTTCTCCTTATTGGTTCATGATTGTAAAGTAAATCACTCTCCAACAGCCAGTCCACGAGCCAGTGATACACATGTGGTAACATTATAGTTGTTAGGAGCTTTCAAATCCTCAAATCAGCTGGCAGGATATGGGAGACATTTACAGTATGAGCCCAGTTTCTGCAGAAAGCTTAGGCTGTGTCTGGCAGCTCCCAGGTGTGAATGTAAAGAAAAAGTACAGTATGTAGTGCAACTAATTCCATCTTATTGAGTCATTTTAGTCTGCAATTGAGTCCTAATAAAGTATTGTTTTCCGAAAATAAAAGCTGAAATCTGCCACTGCAGTGAGATACTTTCAACCGGTTTCCAATAAAAATCTACTTTTTTCAAGAATGATCTGGAATTGTGTAATTCTTCTTGATTTTAGAGCATAAATCTGCCCATCTTGTGTTTTTGGCCTTGCTAGCAGCATGCTTTTAGGGGAGGTGATGTTGGTCCGTTGGTCAGATGTACCAGATGTAGCGATATCTATGTTGCACAAATGATATCTCCTAATGACGTTTGTGCTCCCCTGACTGTACCTCCTTGTTTCCTCGGTTTTTGGACTTTGTCTCGTGCCTTGGATTATTGGATTTTTCCTGCTCCCTGTCTGGTTTGTTTGTTTCTCACAGACTGACGTCCCATGTATGACTGCCTGGTTCTTCAGTATGGACTGCCTTTTGAGCTTTCCTCTGTGTCCTGTGCTTTTCTCTGCTTCTGAGTCCCTGTTCAACACCACGGTCATTGCAATTTTATCCATGACAACAACTCCCATCCCTGATGAAGGTAACCTGAGCTGCTGTAAAAGTTGTCCATGTACAGCGTGATGACCTTTAGAGGTCACAGATGGAGCTCCTGTCACTCAGCTCGTAGACTGGTGCTGAGTCGGGGCAGGTTGGGGTGTGGTCAGGATCAGATGAACAGGTGTGAGTGGAGGGAGGGCCCAACATGACTCTGTAACCTTGGTCATACGCTGTGTGTGAGCAAGTGTGTGTGTATCTGCATATATGTGCATTTCAAAGCAAATACACATTGTGTGCAGATGCGTAAATATGTTTCAGAGCACCGGAGTAAACCTTATGCACCGTTGAATCCAAGCAACGGTACTGAGAGTGTTAAAAACTGCGTAAGGACATGCAGCGTAGGGTGTAACCCAGCTTATTTATATGTGGTGCAGTGTAAGAGGTGGGAAACTGGAAATGAGCGTAGTGTATCTAGTGTTGGGTTACGTCCACTGTAACACAGCTGTGTTTCAATCAACACAGCCTGCAATGAAGCTTGAGAAGTGGACATGGTCTGTTATCACAAGCTGAAAAGTTCTGGCAGGAAAAGCAGGTTTTGCCACAACACACATGCTGAAAAGAAAAGACGGTTAGACTTTTTGACTTGGACTGAAATATATCTGAAATAAAATTATTTGATATTTGGCACTAACAGTAGTAGCAGCAGGAGCAGCAGCAATACTATTAGTAGTAGAAATGGCAGTAGTAGTGGTAAAAGTACTGTTTATGTAGCAGCAATAGTACTGTGGCAACACTGGCCATAGTAGTGGCAGTATTAGTAGCAGGATTAGCTGTAATAGCAGCTGAGAAGTACAGTACTTGCAGCAGTAGTGGTTATAGCAACAAGACATTCGAAGAGTGACAACACATCCCTGATTGCCAGCATTATTATGGTTTAATTTATCGTGCTACAGCGGGTCAAGCAAAATGGGTTGCCATACTGTTCAGGGCTGCTGCTGGCCATTTGGGTGCCCTAAGCATAAATGCTTTGCACATGAATCAAACCCTTATGTATGCTTATTATTATTCAAGCATGACATGATCAGCAAAACTATTTTACGTTTACGTTCATACAGGAAATGTAAACACGATTAATAGGCTGCAACTTAATTTGCACCTTAAATTCCTTGGTCTAAATAAAACCTAATCCATGATAGATACATTTAAAATGCATACAAACCTATATATAAAAGACAACATTTCAATTAACTTCTAAATACTACTACTATTTAAAAGAGATAAGAGAAACAGAAACCAAATGTGCGATTTAGCAACAACTATGTACACAGATAAATAGCTCTAATAGAGCAGACGCTTCTGTAGTAATGCACTTCGATATAAAAGAAATAAATACACAACTTTATATATACAATTGACCGGCCCACAGAGGCTGCAGCCCAGTGACCAATGACTGGGAATTTGCTCGGTTTGCCTGGCCACCACCTTCCTTAAAGTCTATGTCTAAGTGTTTTTGGTTTGTTACTAACAACGTTGGCTAGCTGGCTCAGGTGTTTCCTACGTTAGCGTTCATGCATACACAGGCATACACAAGCAAAATTTCCAGTACTTTAAGAATTAACATTTTTAAACAAGCCTGCAAGCGATGCATGAACGTCATCCCGTGGTTTCTTCTTTTTTCCATTCTCTGCCCCCGACTGCTGTTGCTGTTTTGCGGCCATTGTTTCTGAGCTTGTCGTGGCAGCATTACCGCGCTGGCTTGAGGACAGGTTCAACGTATGTGATGCATGTGTACGCAGAGGCGGCGCTGATTCTGGTCCTGATGGGGATTACGTCTCATGGCTCCGTTCCTTTCTGAGAGCAGGCTCTTTCGGCTCCCAAACGGCTCTTCATTTAGTACCACTTCTGCTGGTCACTGCCTAAGTTACATTCTCATTTGTTGCTAGATGTTAAAAAGCGGGAAATGTCAAGAATAACTATAGTTATAAAATAACACCCTACTAATGAAATATAGTATGGTTATACAGTCTATACAGACACATAGTATATTTCAGTTTAAATTTGTATAATGTAATATGAAACAAAAAATGTTTCTGCTCTGTTCACTTCTTTTTAGGTGGGGGGGACTTGTTCACAACCTACACATCACTATTCTAATGTTTTGTCATGTAACAAAAGAGTCTACAGCCATGCTAGCAGCTCTGTAAGGCTGTACTTAGACACAGCAGGGTTTGTAGCAAAATGTCATTCAGAAGCCATTGACAAGAAGAGGGGTCCCTTCTACGGTGAGTTCTGTCTTTGACCCATTGGGGATACTCGCCCCACTCCTCCTCCCGGTAAAGAAAATTCAGCAGAATGCTCTCTAACAAAACATCTAACTTTGGGGAGACAGTCAGTGTGCACAGAAGTTGCTGCAGAGTGGGGTAAATTCATTCCACTATGTCAAGTCATCTCGTCCGCTCGGTGAAAATGCCTGGAATGGGTACAGGCAGCTACCGACCCAGAACCAAGGTGAGGCAGCTCCAAGTTAGCGTTATCCTCAGCCTTCTGCTTAGAAGTGGTGAATTTGCAGCTCACAGCAACTTCATGCGATATAGTCTAGCTTTTGTTTGACATCTATTGTCTGCAAAAAATGTTGATGCACATTTCTGAAGTTAGCACACATCAGCTTGGAGGGTTAACTTGGCTTGTTTACTATATTACTTGAATGTCGCTGTCACCCTGAGCGTCCCGCCAAACCCCATTACAAGTTTTGCTTGGTAGTCTGTGTGAAAAGACAGGAACAAATAATCGATTCGACTGACAACATTCTGAGTCAGGTAGAGCCAGAATAGACAGATAGTAAAGGAGATAAATGATTTGCAAAATAATAATTACTTTTACAAGCAGGTAGAGCAAGGCAACATCCTGAAGGCAGCAGGGAAAATTCGCTCAATAATGCTCATCGATTTCTTAATGATTTGTTATAAAAGAATCTCAAATCTGTTTCACGCCAATAATGTTTGAACAGATCTTAAAGGTACTACAGCAATTAAGTGTTGTGCTTTAATGAAGGCGGGGGACTCAAAAGGGACAGATTTGAAAAAGAACGGTCAAAACTGAAGCAGCAGAGGCCGAGATATCCTGACTTTGAATGCCTAGTGTGGTTTAAGCTCCCAAAAACGTTACATCTTACACTTCCCATAATGCAAATGAATCTTTTGTTAGATCTGCCTTGTCTGCAAACACCCACGACTTCCAAACTCCACGCCCTTGTTTGTAAGGCATGCTTGTTGCGGTACATTAGAAGTCTCCAAACCCAAGCTAAAATAACTCAGATCATGATGACATTATCAGGGTTATCGTCTCAGGCTTGACAAATAGCTATCAGGCAACTGTTTATGACAGGGTGAGTAGGACTCTTCATCTCTAATAAACTGACTTGGATGTGTAAAACCAGTGGAGTTCTGTTCAGGCCGTTTCTGTTCTTTAGCACAGTAATTTAGCACATTTGGCACAATACTGTATATTACAGTAGTTAACAGCAGCTTCAATCTAAAACTATCAGCGTAAGTCTTCAAAACTTTATATCAGTCGCTATACAAGCAGATTTTTTTTTAATGCAATGGGTGTATGAGCAGATGGGTGGAGTTTATCCTACAGATTAAACTATTCATTTTAGTAGGCAAGGTCCTGATCACGACATCCATCACTTTCCTGTTTCCTGAGTTGGTTTATTTTCAGCCACATGCTATAGTATCAGTTAATAATCCACGTGTCAACAAAGTACGGTGTCACTAGCTTTAGTCTACCTACTGTGACTAGGGTGAGACCGACTCATGTGTCAAAGGCTCTGTAGGACTTCACCTTTGGCAAACACGATTGTTTTGAAGTGATGGAACAACACAGAGGAGGGAAACATTTCTTTTTTATGATCATTAAATATCCCTTGCATGCCTTTGTTCTCTGTGCAAACAAGCTTATCGTAAACATGCCGAACGCGGCGCCGTGGCAGGCAATGGGAAACTGATGACTCGCATAGTCGTACTTTCTTTTCTTTTCAGAGTGTGACTTTGTCGATCATCGCCTTCCCTCTCCATCCATCCCTGCCTCCCATGTGAACAAACACACCCGAGGCGTTACTTACAGTAACAGTGCTAAACACACACATTCCACCACACACCCGCACGCTGTTCTGCTTTGACGGGATGAAGAATGGAGAACCTGTCCCGAGAATACACACACACACACACACACACACACACACACATTATTGCACCTGCTCATTGTTCAACAGGAGAGCTTGTCTTCCCAGCCAAACACCACATTAGCCACTTTCCCAGAGCAGGGCATTGTCGACCGGCAGATTATTAGTTAGATGCATCTTTTTCAGGCTCAAAGTTTTCTCCCCACTCACTTTTTTAGATTCGTGGGCTTTTTTATGTATATCTGAGATAATGAATAATGAAATTAAGTCTTGAAAATGTAATTCGGGGATGGTATTAGGTTACTGGACAGTGCCAGATTCAGCTAAAAATGATTACAGTGATGATTTCTTTGCTTAAAACAAAATCTCAGCAGCTGGTAAATGGTCTCTGCAAAAAAACAAACATGCAAAAGGGATCACAGAAAATTGGTTTTGCAGGAAATTGAGTCCCAGAAATATTGAGTAAGCAGTGACTGTAGCAGTATATTGTCTCCACAGTGGAAACCAAGAGACCTGCTGGGCCTATCAGAAAACAGCTTACCGTTTGATAAATACACAGTGGCACAGGAGGAATATTTCCTTATTAGAAATTCAAAATCCCTCTAGGAAGAATATTGGCCACGATAAATCATTTAGCGTGGCCGGCCGCCTTCACTAATACTGCAGAATCAGCAAAGCAGAGCCAAGTCTTATATGACCATCAATTATTAACACACGCTAAGGTTATTAGCATATTCTTCTCAGCTGCAGAGAGACACTATGGAGGAGGATGGATATGGATAGATGGTTGTAGAGTAGACAGACAGACAGACAGATAGATTGATAGATAACATACGGACAGACAGATAGATGGAGTCTAACTAAGTAGGAACTGGATGGAATCTGACAGATGGATTATGAGGTGATTATTTATGGGGACTTTTTAATTAAAAGAAAAACTGCTTATTTGGAATCCTCACTTCTCTCATTAATAGCAGGCAGAGGAAGAGTCTGTGTTGTTGGAGGGTTGGCAGGGACCACTAATGAGAAGGTGGTGGTGGTGGTGGGTGGGGGGGTTAGTTAGGGAAGTAGGAGATATATGTGATGGGGGTCAGAGATGTCACATTGATTAAACTTAATCTGAAGGTGTTCTCAGTCCATGCTAATGGCCACCGCCACAGCCAATACCTTCAGCCAAGCAGAGGCGTTTTAACACAGAAGAACACTCAAATGTATTAAAATCTATTCCAAAATTCTCAACTTGTCTTTTAAAGTTGCACTTATCCATATTTTTATATGAACAACGGGTCAAATGTTGTGTAATGCGATCAGGTTTGATCGTAATGATGAGCCTACAAAGAATTAATCACCCAACTCTGCAGACCCCCTCAGCTCTATGGAACGCATTAGGGTCTTACAGCTCATTGTTTCGGTTTTCTGATCTGCAGCTGCTTTGGTTCAATCTCACCGATCTTATCAACCTTGTTTCCAGCAGAAGCAGGCCACTGTTTGCAGTGAAAAAGCTCCTGATAAACCTGCTGTATACTACCTGTTCATCACCAAACAGCTGACAGACAAAATTAGCTGGGGGACATAGCGGAGCATGTAACAGTTAAAGGACCAGGTATCGTCCTCAGGAGTTTGTGGAGAGCAAAAAAAGAGCAAAACAGAGAGTAAATATTGGACTTTGTTAGGTGGCCAGAAACACGTCTCCAAATTAATGCTAATGTTGCTCTGTATCTGCTGGATGCGGAAATAAGCAACTGTCTGCTAATGCGTTCTCCATATTATACTATTTTTATCCATACTATAAGATGATACTTTAGTGTTGTGTTTATAGCTCTTTCTGCTGCCCCTGAGTGACCTAAAAATATATTTAATACTGCTTTTAGACACAATTTAATTGTTTTCCACAGGAAGATGTGGTCTCAAATGCTAATTTAAGTTCCTGTAATGTGTGTCTGTAGCACTTGCACCACCCAGGCGACTTCCCCTGTTTACCAAATATGGATTTTGTAGCTCCAGGAAATGATAAAGATGGCAACCAAATGTCAACTTTAAAATATCCCTTCAGACCAGTTGTTACTGATGTCACCAACACTACACCCAAATCTAGAAGAACACCATGTTTTGTATGTCTGCTTATTATCTGCCCTATCTGTTCCGTCAACATCTAAGTGACAGTCGCTGACTTCTTCGCCCTTTCTATCACTTTTCTTAAAAAAAACAAAACAAAACCTTCCCATCCTTACCTTTGTATACTGTGCTGGGCTTTAACAGACTAGTTTTTTGGTGCACTTTGGTCGCTTTGGATAAAAGCGTCTGCTAAATGACTAAATGTAAAATGTATTATATTTTTGTGTAGATCGATTTTTTTACAGAAAAAACAAACAAACAAACAATTCCTTTCCCCCAAAGGCATTAAATGTACAGCTTTAATCAACATGGCAGAACGCCTGTGAATATGTTGATTTTAGTTTCTAACCATACCACTTTAAATATTTTTGCAACCCTGTCTCCTAGAAATTACCTTTATATAGTACTACATTGTTTTTCCAATTACGTTGTGCTGAACAATGTAATCACTGCCTGCATTTTGTTTAAAGGCCATGTTTTTTTGATTGAATGAAGCGCTTCATTTTTAGACAGCACTAGAGAGTGGGCATACAAAGCACAGGACATCAGAGTCTGGGGTTCACATCCAGATTGCTAGTAACAGTGCGTGGTGGATGGGCTGGGGTGGATGGTTTGACCATGTCTTGGATATAGGATGGGCCTGAGCCATTTGCAGCACAGTAGGCAAGTACAAGTGTCATGAATTGGATTCAACCAGCCACCAGTAGCAAGTGCAGGAGGCGGAGGAGCAGTGTAGTGTGGGAGAACTTGAGTAGGTTAAAGACCAGCGGGGGTTCAGCATTCTTGATGAGCTGCAGAGGTCGGATGGCACATGCAGTCACACCAGGCAGGAGTGAGTTGCAGTAGTCTAGGCGAAAGATGACAAGAGCCTGGACCAGAACCTGTACCGCCTCCTAAGTGAGGAACGGACGTGTCCTCCTGATGTTGTGGAGTCAGTGTTGGTCAAGCTACTCGGAAAGTGTAGTGAGCTAAGCTACCAATTACTCTACATTAAATGAAGCTTCAATACACTGAAGCTACCCCCCCAGAGAAATGTAGCAAGCTAAGCTACAGCAACATGGCAAATCTAACTACATCAAATCTTTTTTTTTACATTGAACCAGCTTCATTCTAAGTCAGTGCTATTTCAGTGAGCTATTGGAACCTTATCTAACCTTGAGATTTCCCTGTGCCAAGGCTCGCCTCTCACTGTCAGCTACTGCCTACCTGTTCTGCTCTCTGCCAAGCAAACAATCCGGTAACTCCTTGTGCTCCTCGCCATTGCCAGCCATGCCACCAGACACAGACAGAGATACTTTCCCTGGAAGGAAGAGCAGCTCTTTCTTGTCGGGATTGAGCTTCAGGTGATGTGCAAACATCCACTGAGAGATGTTGGCCAGACACGCAGAGATTCGTGCTGCCACCTGGGAAAAAGACATAATTAGTTGAGTGTCTGCAGTCTACCAGTGTCTGTGGTAGGAAAAGCCATATGTGTGAATAACAGAGCCAAGTGACTTGGTGTAGAGAGAAAAGAGGAGGGGACCAGAACAGAGCTTTGAGGAACCCCAGTAGCGAGGCTACAAAGTTCAGACACAGATTCTCTCCAAGTGAGGTCTTTGAAGTAGGATGTGAAAAGGGAGAGTGCAGAGCCTGAGTTTCCCAGATCTTGGAGGGTGGAGAGGAGGATATGGTGGTTCACCATGTCAAATGCTACTGAAAGGTCCAGCAGAAAGACGACGGAGGAGAGGGAAGCTGCTCGACCAGTGTGGAGTTCCTCTGTGATGGCAAGAAAGGGCAGTCTCATTTGAGTTGCCTACCTTGAAACCAGGTTGATGGGGGTCGAGAAGGTTGTTCTGGTGGAGATATGCAGAAGGTTGAGTGAAGACAGCACGCTCAGGTGTTTTAGACAGAAATGGAAGAAGAGAGACAGGTCTGTAATTCTTTACGTCAGAAGAGTTGAAAGAGGAAAGAGTGTTAGGAGAACAACCAGCTGCTAAAAACAATGTATTTGCAGTTGCAAATTAGTTGCATGTAAACATACTTTCAAAGAGACAGTGTTGAGTTTTGAAACTTCTGCTTATGTTATATGATATTGGTTATCTTGTTTCTATTTTGGACTCTGCGGCATGACCCTTGACAGTTTTTAACAATGTTTCAGGAGAACTGTGGGTTTGATTATGGTATAATAAAACAAATATTGCAAACACGTAAAAATCAAGTTTGAGTTTGATTTGAAACAGGAAATTAATTAGAAAAAGCTAAACCACTATAAAGGAGAGAGAAAGACCCCAAATGACCCTACATTTATCATGTGTCGCATCATCATCACCATCACTAATATTGTGGTGAATGAGTCTGAGACAAACACTGTCTGTGGAGAAAGCTCTCGTGTGGATCACATCATGGGAGGGAAAATATTACACTTTGAAAAATGACAAACCAATGGAGCATGAAACCATGCATTGCCAAACAGCAATTACCGTTTCCTCCCACAGCCCCTGCAGAGAAGCTCCACACAGCGCACATCTACCACGCCTGTGTATAAGCTGCATCATAAATTAACCAGCAGCTATACAAATCTGAACTCAGCTGACAGGGGACAGCTCAGTCTAGCCGATGTCCGGTGCGGTGTGGGGACAGCTGGGGTGTCCACCTGACGTTGTGTACCCTGAGGTAAACCCGGCTGTTTTGAATAAAGTATTTGAATTTGAAAGCAATTGTTGTGACTTAAATCCAGAAAGTCTCCCACGCCAGTCAAACGAGGTCTAGAAAACACCAAAATACCCTCGAGGGGGGTTGAGGTCAGGCTACACACACACAGATGAACCAGTGGCGAGCCCTGCTACTGGAACTCTCATATTGTCTCAGTCCAACAATGCAGCAGCTGGCACAAACAGGGAGCTATTTAACAGCCACCAATTGATGCTATGCCACCAGGTGCTACTGTGTGCCTTTCCCATCCTCATTTTATGCATCAGCAGAATTTCGTTTGCCTTTATTTTCATAGCTCAAATGCTGGAAAACAGGGGGGGAGGGGGGCTCCCATAAACGCTGATATTTATGCCCGGCTCCTGAAATGGGTTAGCGTGAAAGGTGTGACATTGTACTTTCACACACAGCAAAGATATATAGATACTCCAATATCCTGCTACCTCCCTTAATCTCTCTGTGCACGCAGAGACACATCTATGTTCCGCATGCTATGTGTGTATTTGCATGCATTGTATATGTTCATGGGTGTTTGCGTGCACACACGCAGATGCGGACACCGCCGGCTGTCTACATCTGCGTGAGTGTGTGTTTCCCAGCGTGTCTCAGTATCTGTGTGGGTTGTAAGCACCAGAAATAACACACTTCCATGGGACCTTTTAAATGGACACCATCTGTCTCTATCAGGGAAGGCTTTGGGAAAACTAATGCTTTGGCTCAGATGCTTTTTACCAGCGGCCAGCCGAAATGAACCGGCATCATTACTCTGGAAGGAGAAGAAAGAAAAACTGCAAAACAAATTTGAAAATTTCCTTCTGAGGCAGGGAAAGTAGATGGAAAGGAGAGAGAATAAAAGCTGACTGCTGACTGTATTTCCAGAGATGGAGATTGTGATTCCGTGTTATATTTACAGTGTTGGGAGGTGCAGCCTATGGGACACAAAACATTTCTCACATTGGATATGACTTGTCATATTGTCCCAATGCAAACAAATTCTGAACGCAGACACACACACACACTTTCACAAAGAGCAGCACCTGGGCAAACTCCCTGTCTGCCTGGGCACATATAAAGAGCTTATCATTCATTGTAATGGCTCCCTTCTCCACTGTATTTCCACTGTCATCTCTATTGTTTTCATGCAGCACACAACGGACGAGACTGCAGCTACAACTGATGCACCTGTGCCCCTCTGCATGTGTGTGTCATCTGTATTGCCTGCCTGTCTGTATATCCATCCATCTTTGCCCGCGCGTCTGTTCATTAATCAGTCTATCAGCCTGTCTCCCCGTCTGTGTTTCCATCTACCTGTCTCTCCTCCCGCCTGTCATTTACACTACATGTCTGACAGCTGTCAGGCTAGCTTTCTCTCTCGCTCTGTGTCTGAAACCTCTCTGCCTTCCCTGTCAGGAACACTGAGACAGACGCAGACGTGATGTGATGGCCACACTGTCTGATAGCCCCCAGATCCTTCACGCTTTAACTGGGCTTGACTGTGGATGAGCCTCTAAACTGCCTGCTACAATAAGGGACACGTCCGAGAGAATGGGTTTGACCCCGTGGGTCATCTCGCAGATTAAGCCTGTTGGAGACATCGTTCGGCAGACCCGCAGCCTATTCACACTTCAATAACACACAGGCAGCCACACACACACACACACACACACACCAGCACGTACAGTAGGATTTGATCCCATCACATATGGATGTGTGTGTGCAGGGAGAAGCGGTCTGCACACCAAAAGCCTATGTGAAAGTAATGATTTGTTTGCACGACACCTATGTTTGTGTTTGTGTTTGTGTGTGTGTGTGTGTGTGTGTGTGTGTGTGTGTGTGTGTACCTGTGTTGTGTGTCATCTGTAGAGTACGCAGACATCACACACACGGACCAGGAGAAGACACCCTTGGGTTTTCTCCTGACTTTAAGCCTCCCTAATCCCTGAAAAAGATTTGCAACAGTTTGACGTAATCCTTTTGCATTTCAACCCTCCTCACTCCCAAATGCCTCCTCTGCCATGGCTTTGCCAACAGCGCACGTGTGATAGCTTGATGTAATTAGGGCCGTTAAAGAGTCTCCAACAATGTAACGGTTTGTTCACTTTTGCTACAAAAAGATTAGTGATTTATGTGGTTATTAGGATGCAGAATGGCTCATATTGCACAGTGAAGAACCGAAGTCTGGGCTGAGAAGAAAATTTTTTATACAAAAATGTATGGAATTTATACTCCGCATTATAGCTCATAATGTGCTATCATATGTCAATATCATGTCTGAATAACAGCTGTGAAGGGGCATATTCAAATGTGCTTCATACGATAATTGAAGGACAAAGCTTGTGTGTATAGCTCTACAGGGCTGTGAGTAGCTTAGCTTGCTGTTAATTAAAGCTCAGAGGAGTGTTTTCATCAGCTTTCAGAGTATCAGTTGTCAGGGGTGTCATGTCAGTTGTGACCCACCAAAAAAAAAAACCAAAAAAAACCAAAACCCTCTTTTCACAAAGTACCAGAAAAGGAGGCACAACTGTGAGAATTGTGTCAGCCCCCATCCAGAGAGAATAAATTCCCCGTCACCGCCCTCGCCATCTGTAACCTGCAGCACTCGAATAGGATTGTGTCAAACGCGTTGTCACGTCAGAAAAGGGATTGTCGCAAACTTGTCACTGCGGTATAAACTATGAAGTTTGTCTGTGTGCGGCGTCAGTGTTCAAGCGAGCATTGAAACAATTAACATTTCAATAAAAGAATTTATGTTTTTTGTTGTTTTTTTTCCCTCAACCACTACCATCATTGGTGACACAATGGTGAGAGTGATTGGAACATTTATATATCCTCAGTGGATGATGATGATGATGATTGTTCTCACAGATGAGTGTCTTATTTACACTTCCTGTCGGGTGACACCCTGTCTCCACCGACACCTTCCACGACAGGACTGTCACAGCACATCACATGACCTATCGTTACAGATACCTCTTCTTTACCACTGGTGAAAAGAAAGCGTTTTCACAACTTTGGAAATATGTGTGTGTGTGTGTGTGTGTGTGTGTGAATTTTTCCTTTGGCTTAGCCCTGACTGGTTATTTAGCAGCCACAGCAGCAGAGCACAGCTGTTGAGACTGATCCTGGTTAACACAAGAGAGGCAAACAGGAAGAGAGACCGGAATTTTAGTCACTGGTTATTTTGCTCTACGGCTATTTGTCAGCATTAATTAATTATTCCGTTGACAAAAAATGATCAGTGGCATTTTTCAAGAGAAGGTAGAGAAGTTCCATCCTCTCAGTTGTGAGAAGTTGCTGCATTTTTTCTGTTTTATATCATTGTGAACTGAATATCTTTGGCTTTTGGAATGTTTGTCAGACGAAATAGGCAATTTGAAGGCATCACAATGGGTTTTGGGATGCTTATAATGCAATTCAACAGAATATCACGGATACAGCAGCATGTTGTGCACAGTCAATATTTTACTATTACAAAAACCTTTTTAGTCCTTACAGTATGAATACTGCTGGGCATCTGGGTTGAAGACTGAGCGGAGCAGCGTGGGCAACAGGCAGCCTGTGAGGTAGAAAAACAGAGCCCATTCTGAGATCTGTACTCATAAATCAAACACAAACAAAAACACAAACACACACACATGCTCACACTCCCTTTCCATACGGCGAGCCCGTCTGCAGGTGGGAAGGTGATTATTCACCACAAAACACCGGTTGGACAGCAGCAAAAGGGGGGCGTTTAACTGGTAAACTTTAATGCTGGCTCCACAGGAAGACCAGAAGGAAGAAAGAACACACTCATGGTTCACTGTACAGGCTGAAACCAGATGGAAATTGGTTATTCGAGTGATTGCAGAACACACCGCAGGGCAACTAGTATTTCCTGGACTTCCATATTTTACCCGGCAGCAGGCTGGTGTTTGGGCAGTTCCTGAAATTCCAGGCATTAGACGCACTAAAACCCATGCAAATTCTACCACAAACTCACATATTTCAGACAGAGAAGCAAAGAGTTCACCCAGTTACAGCAGGTCTAATTGACAGACATATTTTAGATGATGCTTAATGTTGGATTTTGCAAGTAATTAGTGGTGTGAAATTAGCAGTGAAGACATATTTGAATGTTTGTAGAAAAGCGACAACTGTCAAACAAACTTGACAAACAGCAGCGTTAGTGATCTCTTCAGGGACCTAAAGATTTTTCTTAAAAGAGAAAATATAATCGAATACATTAGTGAAAAGCAGCTCATCTTTTCATTGTCTGCAGAGACAGCTGCCCAGTTTGATGAGTGATAGTAATATTGGTTGAACCAATTCTACCACATCTCAGCCCTGACCAATAATCTTGTTTACGGGTGAGAGATTGACCTTACACTTTCCATTCTCACACAGCACATATGCCGTTTAGAATGATCATGGTGGCTAATTTGCCATCAAAATGTGTTGTAGTTTTTGAAACAATGGGTCTTTGATTTCAGACAAAGGTAGACAAAAACAAACTTCTCATTTCCAGCCGACGACTTTAATTATATATATATATATATATATATATATATATATATATAAGATCAAAGGTGCCAACAAAGCTGACTAAGATTATATTCTGATGATGCAGTTCTTCTTCTCTTGAAGTTATTTCTGTGGCCGTGTCTTTTCTGGTGTAATGATGTCTGCTGTATGATGGCAGCAGCAGCATTCTCCTCATCTGTCTGTCTCCATGTATGGCCCATGCATCCTCATTAATGACCTATTTCATGGCACATTAATTTAAATGATTTTAGGGAATGCAACATTAGCACATCTCCCAGCTCATAACTCTTTCTCAGAGGGCAATATTTGGACGTTTCATTTTCACAAATGTGCCTCAATCTACAAAGCTTCTCTCTCTCTCTCTCTCTCTCAGATAAATGAAGCTATGCGGAGATATTTATCTGTCTTCTCCTTGCACAAGTTAGCTAAATAACAGGAAGACAACTTTTTAAACGTAGTTATCATCGTTGATGCTACAGCACTTTGAAATTAGCTTTAAGCTTTGAATTACACATAGATGAGAGCAAGTAGCAAAAGTAACGTTTATTGATTTAAAATGATAGTTTAAAACTTTAAATAAAAAGTACTTAAATTTAAGTGCATTTAGTCATTTCCCTTCACTCGACTCAAACCTTCCAGCTCAGTTCTCTGTGGTCTTTAATGTTGTTGTCCATTTTCACCTTTTTAAAGCACATATTTCATCACATTGCATCATCAGACTTGATAAAAGTGTTTCTTTTTCATCTAAATGCTGGTGTTTCCTCTGCTTTTTATCGGGGAAGTGCTGTTTTTTTCTTTGCAGTAAGTAAACCTACTGTGTTCAAGAGCCTCTCTTGGATACTTTTGGATATTTACCCCCTTTTGATGTATTGCCTCACCTTGCATCAGTGCCCTTGATAAAAATCTTGAATCCCAGTGCATCCCGTTTCTCTCTGTGTACTAAAGACACTGTTTTCTCTCTCCAGTCTTTCACATACAAAATCGTTCCTACTCCCTAAATTTTCTTCCTTTACATTAATTTCCAAGATATTTCCTTTCATGGTGTGTGTTGATACCTGTGCATTCCAGTTCACATTTATCTGTGATCTCTCTTCCCTCCCTCTCTGACTCAACCTCACACTCTCTGCAGGTTAACTGTGCTAAAGCAGCTCTCCTGTCCTCTGCAGGGCGACCTCCATTTTTTACTGAGAGTAATGTTTCTTTTCATCGTCTGTCACCTGCGATTCTGTCAGCTGTCTCCCCACAATACACACAGTCTCTCTCACACACACACATGCACACACACTTTATCACACTCAGTAAATATACGACTATTGGCTCACGGTGGCTTTTTGCTTGGCTGGAGAAGGCTATGGTGCCACTTCTGACAAATTGACAGGATTTTGGTTTGGTACCATTACTCCGTCTCCTTTCTATTGTTTTCTGTCTGCCTCTGTTACTTTTCTTCGCATATTGAAACACACAGCCTTCCACCTCTCACCAGGCACTGCAACAAACAGTGACGGCTGTGTGGAGTAGCGGTGAAGATGGGCTCAACTGCCGTAATGCTCCATCAGCCCTTGCCCTATTCAATCACACACAAGAAGTGACTGCTAACCCCCTCTACAGGATACACACAAACGGAATGCATCTGCCCCGCAACAATAAGGCATCTTTTTTGCCGAATAATTCCTTTTGATGGGATGCAGCAACTGTGTGCAAAAGATGAATGATCCTCAGTCGATCGGACTGATGTGAAGTATCACTGAAGATCAGAGTCTCTGTGTTTTAGCTTTAGCAGGGAGTCATGACTCATACTGTCATGCAGTAAAATGTAAACCTTTCAGGAAGCAAGAAAAGCTGCTTGTTTTTCCACTCTGGTAAGTGATGTATTTTGACATCTTATGATTTTTGATGATCAATAGTTCGGCTTATAATGCCACCCTTGATGATAACAAATTAGGACACATAATGGCAAAATGGGAGATGTAAGGTTTTCCACAGCAAACATCAAGCCTCATAATAGGATCCATGAGGGCGGATCATGGGAGGATTATGGGATGTAATTAAGATGGTTATTTAATGTTTGCTGTTGTTTGCGAGGGGAGGGTCTTCATAAAATGAAAGCGACAGTCAGAGCCGACGCACATCCATACACATTATTACAGATGTGTGTACAGCAGGCATGTGCAACACACACAGCTGGACACAGGCACTGACACGTATGGGGCATCACAGCAAGAGTCATCTAATAAACGTAATATGCAAGCATTTAAGCCACATGTCATGATTTTTATTGGACAATTTTGAATAATTACCAGGGCTTATAAAACTCAGAATATTTATTAAAGGCAGCATCTTGCTTTAATAAGGAGTCTATTGTCTTTTTTTTTTTTTTACAAATTAGACAGAGCTGTCATTCAATTCAAGTAGGAAAGACTTACAGTGCCTAAGATGTGGAAAATAACACTCACTTATTAAGGATAAGGCTGGTATTATTCTATATTATTCTTATTGTCAAAAGCCACTATAAAAAGACTAAAACCAACAATGTGTTAGTCCGTCTCTCAATACTTTTTAATTTCCCTACACGGCCTCTGCCACTCAGCCCCCAATCTATTAGCGGTATCTGTGTTATGTTTATTACCCTAATTTATGTGCAAAAATTATTGTTATGATTTGTAAGAGCTCCGACTCCCTCATGTCCTTGTGTCTCATACAAAGTGCCTTAAGACATTTTTTTGGAATGGGATGGGAATTTTTAAAAATAATTGGTCACAAATATATATAGTTCTATTTTTTAAACAGCCTCAGTCATTTCCTGGAACAACTGTGCACTGTAGGTTGTAGCAGACATTACTCAAACAGGAGGAAACGGTGCATTTGTTTTAAATAGTTTTCGGACAACAATGGAGGCAACAGTTTTAGCAATAAGGAGGGCAGGAATCAAAGCTCTCTCAATGCCCCTCAGAAAATTTGGAACTGACATTAATAATACAGTTTCTACTTTAGAAAACAATATTTGCATGTTTCATATTTTATTTATTCAGTTAACTGTTTGAAAAACAAAATGCTAGAATCATCCTATATACATTTTGACTTGTTTGAACGGTGGATAATGTACACATCCAGGTGCAGGTGAACACTGAAATTTCAGGACAACCTCTTCTTTTAATTCTAAGGAACTCCCTACAGGTTCCTAAAGGACCCAAATAAAAGACTAAATGCAGAGGACTTGACCATAGTGTACAGTGGTAGCTAATGGAGTTACCATTAGAGCCATAGACCTGAAAGGCGCTCTATTGCACGGAGGAATAAGATATATCAGGCTTTGGATAAACACACAGAACTAGTTAGGATCAATTGGTTGTTGGTTGTAGTCTCTTCATGGGATTTGTTGACCATAAGAAGTAAATTGAATATTGCCAGACATTTTTGATGGTGTATTTTTGATATGTCACTTTATTTTTACTTCATGTTTAGCAATGAATAAAGAGACATGCAAGGACAATGCAGAACTGTAACGATGATCTCTTATACATGTATGTAAATAAAACAACAACAACCCTGATATCCATATATATGTTTTTTGCACTTTGATTAACCGATTTATGGGGAAATAGCTGCTATAACAGCAGTAGAACCTTAAAAAGTGCATATCAGTTTTTAGAGCGAAGTCCACCATACTCACGACTATGAATATAGCTCTGATCATTGGGTTTGTTTTCGTGTCGAGTACAAAAATCAATACTAACAATGAGAGAAGATCGAGCCGGACTCCATTGGGTCTGCGCAGCACCTCAAAATGACTCCCATTTACACATAAACACTATGACTAATAGTTACTTTTCAACATTTTCACATAAATAAATGTCTGCTTTTCTACTCTCTGTCGCCAAGTGATTTCACATAACATCCAGTCTTTGGCCAGTTCATGGAAGATTTTACAAGTGCTGGTTTAAACAGTCACTGGCTGTTACTTTAGGTCTTTCCATGCAAAAAAAAGTCGGTGTTCCAGCACTCAGAAATTGGTGCATTGGGTTCCCAGCAGCAGAGCATTGTTTGAACCAAACACAAGGACAATTGAACAGACAAAAAAAAACTAGAAGAAAACAGCCAAAATAAAGATACTATATTGCATTTTGTTTTTAATGTGTTAAAGGGCGGAAAATGTAAAGCTAGTTCCTTGACAAACATGACGCTACCATCAACCTCCATCGGTGTCAAATCCGATGAATGAGGTCACATCTCAGTCACCCAAAATGAACATCAGGAGGAACCTTGGAGAGAGACATGTGGGTGGAAGGTGAGATGAGAGAAAGAGGTAGAGAGGAGGATTTCTGTGTCAGTTGTTTTGTCATTGCTCACTCAGCCAGTTATTCTGCCTGTCAAGACACATGTGCATCTATATGACAGCATGTGTTAGTGTTTGCGTGAGGAGTTCTCTGCTGTCGAACTTGAATCTGTTCTCCGACTCGAATGTCTGTTTGATTCTGTGAACTTGGCTGTCTCAGGAAAGAGACACTTTTTAACTGAATAAATCAAAAAGTGTTTATCCTCCCAGAGGAAAAGACTGTACTTCTGTGTGTGTGTGTGTGTGTGTGAGATTGTAAGTGTTTGAGTCGGTAACAAGTGGAAGAATGCAATTAACTTGCCAGGGCATCTCTGGAGAGATGGCAGCACTTTGCGATTCTTTACCAACATAAATTAAAAGGATCCAGCCTGAGGCAAAGTTAGATACTGACAGCCTCTTAGGCCTGACAGGCTCCACAGCCTTCCCATCATGCCACAGGAGGGCCGAGTGGACCAGTATTTCTGCCAATTATTAATATGCTTGCCATGTGTGTTGATGTGCGAGCATTTGCATACCTCCCGCTTTTTAAATCTACGGTTCTGGCACTTCTGAAAATTCCAGCATCCATTTAATATTAGCTACTGTAACAATCAATAACATCAGCTGTCACTTTAAAATGACATATGGGCCTGTTGTTAGACCCACAGATCATGCTTATGGAAACTTCCGCGCATGACTCTGAGATGATCCAGAGGCAATTAATGGGGAAACTTCCATGGCAGTGAGTTTAATCTCATTAACTACAGTACACAGTGTTTTTAAGCTTTGTTATTTGTCTGTGCATTCAGCCTGGTCTAGACAATATGCCGTCTATTTCACAAGTAGGAGCGCGACAAGCTGTTTAGGAGATCTTGGGGGAAATGTGATGCTGCAATATGGCAGGGCTTACAGATAAGCCTCCCTCCATAGCACAAAGTCAAACAAGAGAGAGTGGGTCCACAGCCTGCAGGCGTTCGCCGGCATTATTGACACAGAGCCTTCACCCTCCGCACAGCCATATTTAGACACGTTTTTACAGAAAGATGGCTGCGATGGGGTTTCATTTTCTCACAGTATGTTTGTGATTGACTTGATTCATTGGTGTTGCAAGTACTGTGACTAGGTGCCTCCTATGTCCTTTTGGGGACTTAAAAATGAAACACCCATGTGGCCTTTTTGTTGTAGAATTATTTCCATACATTTGGTGGCTGTGAAGATTTGCGTTCTGTCATGTATGCACTCATTCAACTAGAGTTGTAATGATTAGTCGATTAATCATTTCATTCTTTTTTTTTAAGCAAAGAAAGCAAACATTCTTTGATTCCGGATTTTCAAATATGAAGGGTTGCTACTTTTTTTCTGTTTTATATGACAGAAAACTGATTCTCTTTTATTTCATTCTGCTTTTAAGGCATCTCCTTTTACCTCTGGGACGGGGGGTGGGGGCTTGACCTTTTTCACTATTATTCACTATATTTAGTAATATTTCATAGACAAAATGATTAATTATTCATCATTATTTATCAAGAAAATAATCTCCGGATTAATAGATGATGAAAATAATCGTTCAGCCTTGACATCCAACAAAATTGTAGTTTTAATGTGTGCATGCGTCTACAGACTTATCACAGCGCTATAACAAGTCCGTTCATCCAAATAACACAAATCCAACACATTTTCTCACTTACTTATTGTCATTCTCTAAGAATTTTGTATCCGCCCAATACAATGGAGACGAACGTGATAGCTTGTGCAGATCGTGGGTGTATTAAGAAAGCTGGATACCGTTTTCCAAGGTGAAGCCACAATTGTTCCATTGAAAGTTGCTCACCAGGTGCACACACCGAAACGCTTTTAAAGGTTCCTCTGGCTTCCGTATTTCCGTGCCCATAGAGCATGAGCGCCAACGTTAACTCACACTGCACGGCCAGAATGCACGACGTCTGCGCTCGCACCGTACGGTTCGATCAAGCAGTCATGACACGGGTGACGCAACTCTGAACGTAAGCCCTGTTGACGATTCCGTAAAAAGTTTACTCACACAAGGCGACACATGCTTAACAATGTTGTTTAAAAAAGACAGGCAGTATAACTGGGGGAGTCCTCTTTTTAACTGAGAGCAAGAAGAAGAAAAATATGGAGCTGCAGATGGCTGGAAGATGCAGACAGTCTGGTCTGACCGTTCTGCAGCGAAGTTTTGTTTTTATATCACAGCGGTCTCAGGACTACACATTTAGCCACAACATGTAAAACACTACTCCAAATGTTGTTTTGGGTTTTTTTTTTTGTTGTAATTTGGTTGAGCTGACCCTCTAACTATAATCATTATTTCGGGGTGTTTTGGCTAGAGTGTAAAATTAATTTAACTTGCAGACATGTAAGATGTACAGAGAACAAGCCACAAGAAAAGCTTCGTTTTTATGTCCAGTACGTAGGCTTGCACCATGAAATGTTTCAATCTGTGCAGTGAAACTCGCTGAAATTGCTGCCAAAAGCACTTATCGCACTTATCGATCGGCAGATTAAAAGGATGAAAAAGGAATACCTCTGGTGACTTAAGCTAATCCAGATCACACAGTGTCTGCGTGTAAATGATGCATTTGCTCCAAAAAACGGAGAGGGTATCAAAATTACCTAATCATCGAGGAATAAAATTTGGCAGCAGTACACACAGTGAGCATGGATGAGACTAATTTACTAAACATACCCTCCAGTCTCATAATTACATGTAATTTTACCGGCATAATTAACTAATTTAATTACTACTCCTCAAGAGCATCAATTATTGATATTACAGAGCATTCAGATGGCAAGCAGAGCTCTTGACGTGGCGCGCATTCAGAGGGTGGTAAACACATGCTGGCTTTCCGAGAGTCTTGGCCAGCTTCCTGCTAGCGCTCAGCAAAAGGGGTGAGTGAGGTAGAGACAGGCAGGGGGAGGGAGGGAGGGAGGGAGATAGAGAGGGAAGGGGAAAAGAAATAGCTTGTTTGTGTGTGAAGGCAAAAGAGAGAGCGTGCCATCACAGACGTCCAGCGTTCCTCCACACACTTAATTAGAGCTGTGCGTCGGCCTCGTGAGGAATTTCGGAGGTGGACAAATGAAGCTTTTTTGCCCTCAGGCGGCTGGATGTCAGCCCAGACGTGTTATCATTCAGGCTACTGTGTGTGAGGAAAAAAACTATATGCTCTAAGAGGTAGAGAAATATGCTTTTACATACACGTCATTAAAGTATAAAACATTATTGAGCCTCTCTCGAGCACTGCCTATATGTTTCCATCAAATACATACAGAGTTATCGCTTTTTGGAACCCTCCCAGCTCTTGACATATAGTAGATTTAGTTGTTCATTATTTATCCTCACTGGAACAATAAACAAAACATATCAAATTGGGTGCTTATACGTTTGAACTAAGTCCAATAGGCACGGTCTCTATTCTTCATTTTAATGAACTAATCCAGCCTGCTTGCCTCTCCATGTAAAGTGAATGCAGGTGTGGATGTTGTCCAAACAACACCGTGATGACAGACTATTTTTGTTGGCATATTTTTATATTCTTGGCAGTTTACATGTGTAATATCCATATTCAAATGACATCGCCACTGTCCGCCAATGTGTAAAGGAGCAGCTCGCAGAAACAAGCAGGCAGCATCGGCTGCTGGTTCAGTGCAGAACGAGAGCTGACAAATCTGTTCAAGTCACAGTGTGAACATTTGGCTTCAGAGCGTTTGGACTATACCGCGAGAGCTGTTTGGAGTCATTTTATGATTATTTTGTGACCTGTTACACTGCTAAAAGTCACACACACACACACACACACACAATTGTAGTTGTCAGTCTTCTTATCAAATATCGAGCAGTAGTAAAGTCCTTTGAAGAGTGTTACCTGAGTGCTTTGTCCTTTCACCACAGCTGTAAGTGTATTGGAGGAACATGTGTATATTTTACACATGAAGTGTTCAGCAGCTAAAGCAGAGCTACTTTTTACCCTGGTGCTGCTAAGTTTCATCGTCCTCTTCGAGCAGTGCTCCAAGATGCTGCACATCTGTGGGAATAATGCTTAGCATCAAATAATTGCCTTTCATCTAAAGGTTGGAACAGAAAAAAAAAAACAAGCATACAATGAGTATGTTGACATGTAAAATTGAGAATGCAATTTTACAAGAAACAAGTGGAACAATATCCTATATATATATATATATATATATATAAATATATATTGAAACTGTTACAACTATGTTTACTGCATGGCAGAAAATGAAGTCCACTTGCACATTGCTTGGTTTCATTGAATAGCTTAAAGGATAAGGCCGGTGACAGTCGATGTTCTTCTTATCGACAAGAAATCCCATGAAAAGACCAAAACCAGCAATGTGTTAGTCTGTCTCTCCATGCTTTCTCTGTTCCAAGCTCATTAGTTCCTACTGACCGATAATTTAACAGTAATCAACTTGATTTTTTATGACACTGTAAAAATAAAACTGTCACATGAATTTTGCAATCGAGATAGAAACAATTCAATACAATAGTTAAATAAATTTAGGCAAATTAAAGTACAGAGAATGGAAAGAATAAAATACCAACAAAATAAGATAGAAGAGTGACATTCACAAAATAAACTACAGAGTGTGTGTGTTCAGGGTATTAAAGGACCCGGTGCAACAGTGTGGCTCACTGACGTGTTTGTAATAGTTTTTAGGCAACAATGAAGAGGTAAAACTGGGATTCTCTGATTCCATATTTTATTTTGAATATGTCTGCCCCTGTCTGGTTTTTGGGTTTAGTTTCAGTTAGTGCCTGTTTTATTTTGTAATATGTCTGTTCCCTCTTGGGTCTGCTGGTTTTGCTCCCTGTCTGCGATTGCCCGGATTGTTTTCACCTGAGTCATTTAGTTCACCTGTGTCTCGTTGGCTCCCCTGTGTGTATATAGTCTGTGTGTTTCCCTTGTGTCCTTGTCCGTTTCGCACCACTTCGTTTCTATCTTGGTTCTGTATGCCTGACAGTTCTGGATTTCTGCCCGAAACCTGTTTTGCGGTTACAAGGGGGAAAAGTCAAACATTAGAGGAATGCTTGAAAAAATGAATATAAGTTTTTTTGGAGCACATATTTTCTTTATTTCTGCTTTCCTCTCCTGGCAATCCTCTTGCGACCAAGCCCCCCCCCCCCCCCCCCCCCTGCCCACCAGGATTATCTTGCAACCCCACAGGGGGCCTTGAAGCACATGTTGGGAACCACTGGGTTAACATAATGTAATACCATTGCAGTAGTATACATACAAAAGTTACTGCACAGACCGTCTGATCCACCAGTGCCACAGTGGTTCGAGCTGCTCCCAAGTGAGCTGGCCGGCCCGTACGTGAAGTGGTGAGGCGAGGCACACTGAGCGCTGGGGTGAAAATGAAGTGTCTGACATCACCAAAGGTGTGTGCGCGCGTGTGTGTGTGTCACCTTGTTTTTGCGTTAGACAAAGACAGTGATACAAGTCAGAGGGAAAGCGTTTGTGTGAAAAGGATGTGCACCTGCATGTGTGACTGTACAAGTCAGCCCCCATGTGCATGTGAGTGATCATGCGATCATCACAACAATATACTGCATACACTCATTTGTGTGTGTGCTGACATATGTGTTTGTACACTCACATATGACTATATGTGTGCGTGTGAGTGCCCTGAACATCTCCTCTGTGCTCCTCTCTAATTATATTCATAACAGCAATCTGAATGTGCAGGGCCCATGATGAATGTGCCACCCAAGTGTGACTTGGTTCTAATAGGATTCTGGGATACGCCAGCAGTCGACAACAGGGGCCCCGAGTGGCAGACAACGCCCCACGCCTTGGTGACACACAGACACACACACACACACACACACACACACACAGAAATACATGGACTTGTACTGCACACAGAAACACAAATTCACAGACACAGAGTATAAAAAGTTGACATGATTGTATCAGTGAGGGTTCTTTTCTTTTCATTCTCTCTTTCTCACTCACGTTCCCCCTCATTATCCTTCACCCCCTGTAAAATTGTAGTCAATCTCATTTTCAGTGCATAGGTGGCGCCCATAAATACACCCTTATGGGGCTCAAGCCCTGAATGTTTTCAGCAAAGCCCCGAATCGTTACTGTTCATCACGCGTGGTATTTTTTGTACTAAACTCAGATCATTGCTGAGTAGGAACCAATGTGTTTTAAACAGAATGGCCCCTCCCCCATGTAGTCTTTTCGCTCACCCCTCTCAAGGGAGCACCGGCAGGAAGAGTTTCCAGTGATCAGCTTTCATGCCTTTACAGTCAGTCCACCAAAATGTTATAAATATTTAGTGTTCACTCAGATGGGTAGCTTTACAATTATTCCAGTTGGAGGCACATTCAGTGTGGGCGAGCCCGTTTGTGTGTCTACATGAACGTGCAGACTTATTGTAATCATAGACTGTATAAAACATGGGTGTAGTGTCCGTGACGTCGCCCATAGGTTTCTGAAGAGCCGTTGTGAAACTCAAAGTGGGCGGCTCCCAGCCGTCGCCATCTTGGCAGAGCCTCACTCCTGCTAATCCAAAAATGGACAAAGAGTTGAAGCCTGGTTGCTGAACCACCTAGCGGCTAGACATCTGAGAGGGCATCCACCTGCCACTCAAAGACGCCACGCCCTTAATTAAGCACAACTTTAAGCCTTAATGTAATTTAAACGGCTGAATAAAAATTCACCCGCCTCATGTTGTCATGAAGGGGGAAATTAGCTATAGAGACCAAAACCGTTTTTTGTACCAGGCTGTAAACAGCTTTATTTCTTCTGTAAAGTTGGGCATTTTAACACGGGGCTCTGTGGAGATTGACTCGCATTTGGAGCCAGCCTCAAGTGGCCATTTGAGGATCAATACTTTTTGGCACTTCCGTGTTAGCTTCATTTTTCAGCCCCAGAGGTTGCTGCTTTATTATAATACATAAACATAATATTATAAAGGAAGCCATGGACATCAAAATGTCTCAGAAAGCTGAACGATATTAATGTCTAATGTGGTGGCTGTTTAGATTGTATCTTATTGAACGTATTGAATTTAATGAAGTATTTCACTTAAGTGGAATTAAATGCTGGTATTTTCTGGTATGTAAATAGGGTAATATGCTTACCTTTGGCACAAAAATGTCCCCTTTCTATGCAAATGAACCTCATTGAAAAACAGGGTCAAATTCACAAACGCCAGCGCTAATAGCCACACGCAGTTAGAATAAAATTATTAGCGTCTTCATTTAGGTTGTGGTAACTGAAGCGCATTTATCCCCGGGTGTCACGCCCAGACTTTCCAGTGATCTTGGCAGCAGTGATTGTAGCCAGGCGAAACAATAGGGCATCGCATGTGCACAGGTGGCACAGAGACAGTACAATACCTGATATTCACCATGAGGGAATGAAACTGTAAAACGATATAAAACCTGCTGCTGTGAGATATTGAGACGGTGGTTACGCGCTGTAACAGTCCAGCGGAGAGCAGAGAAGGAGAGAAAACAGCTCTCCATGCGCCCAGAGGCACGAGGGAGAACCCCAAATAACAATCACTCCATACAGAGTGAGTCATAGAACAACATCCCTCAGATAGAAACGAATGAAAGAGCAGTGGGGGTTATTAGATAATTAGAATAGTTATAATTAGAATTAGAATAAGTTATCTTTCAAATTAAACATCTCTTTCCACATAAGAGTGCCTTTTGATCTTCCAACTGCATTTATTGACTCAAACTTTGCTTAACCATATCATGTGATGTGCTACTTCAGTACACCTTAAGAACAAATTACTGGGACCACTACAGATAATTGCAGATGAACATTTGATAGGTGCAAAACAATGGCAAATTTGTTGCACTCAGCTGCAAAACTTCATGGGCTTCTTTGCGCTGTAGGATCATTAGCGCAATATCTTTTGTGAATCGGACCTTGAAACCGCAGAAATAGCGATTGCAAGTTATGCGCAATTCATGGTGCTATCAGCGGCCACAATTCATTCTTTGTGAATTCGCCCCTCAGCTGCTGCTTTACTAAGTATACTGTAAAATCTAATGCAACCCAGTACAACAGCTCAGACATAAAGTCTTTATCCTTTACAAAGACAATAACGTTCGTTTAAATATATTTAAATTAACAACTGTCAAGTTGTTAATTATATACATGTTTATTATTGAGGTTGTAGTTTGCAGTGGTGTTGAACTGGACAGCATTATAATGACCCCAATAGGCTAAGCTAAGGTTTTATCTCCGACAAATCTGGGCTTGTTTTACTATATTTGTGGGGTCCCTATACATGTGGGGTCTGACAGCTTTGTGGGGCCAAAATGCTGGACCCCACAGGTTTAAAGGGTTAAGACTTGGTTTTAGGGTTAGGGTTAGGCACTTAGTTGTGATTGTTAAGGTTAGAGTAAGGGTGTGTGTGTGTGTGTGTGTGTGTGTGTGACAACTTGTGATGTATTAAGGAAGTATTTTTGGGTTAGGGGTTAGGGTTAGGGTTAGCCTCCATGCTTATTGTACAGAACAAGAAAAACCTCCAGGTCTTTGAGAGGTGCAGGGAATTTAAATGTATTTGCACTCCAGAACTTTCTATAAAATGTATGTGATATAGAGATTTAGGTTCATTAACCTGCTTTTGAATTTGTTCTGCTGTCCTTTTACGGTTGCAGTCTTGGAATATGAGAACATTTTGAGGGTGGACTGTGGGGTGCATCTGCCCATATTAAATTTCCTCATGTTGACTGATTGTTCTTTAACCACAAAGACCAATCATCAGTCTGAATGGACCTGTACACGCCTGTCACTTGAATGTGTCTGATGACAAATTCACAGCTCAAACTACAGATTGTACCCAAACTATATTGAAGGACACGTGGTCAAGTTACATTTAATGGTGCTCAGGAACACATGCGTCCATATAGGCTAGTATGAACAGAACATGTTTTTAACTGAACTAATGGGATGAATTGCTGTAGAAGTTAAGCTTCTCTATTGTGTTGCTTAAGAGTCCAGGTTTGGTGTGCCTTCAGGTTATGCTCCATGTTCCAAGTAGCAGCCCTGCTATAAATACCAGCTTTGTGGAGCTCTCAAAGTTCAGTGTTTGTTGAGACTGTGTCACAGAGGTGTTGATTCAAGAATGTGGGCACTTTTAAGGCTTTAGGTTTGTGGTGTTTCGTGTCTGCCTATCTGCTGGTGAGCTGCAGCTTGTGACCACCTCTCTTTCTGCAAAAGGTTCTTGACTGTTTGGTAAATTATAATTAATGTTCCTTTTGTTACTTCAATACCTATGCATTGTTTGATTGAATTACAATTTGTTTTTTTTATTTATTTATACTGGACATCGTACAAAGTAGCAAAGATGCTTGTGCCAGATTATAGTTTAGGAACTAATTTGCGTAATTTCCGTCTGTAGTCCTAGTGATTACTAGTGATTTGTGAAGGACAAGTCAGGACATCTCAACCTCTGCTGCTTCGATTTTGACTGTAGATGGGGGGGGTTAAATCTGTGTCTCGCAACTGTACCAAAGTGCAATACTAAATTGCTGAAGTACCATTTAAAAATGCTAACAAAAAATTTGAATGAAAGTAAACTTAATAATTGTGAATATTATCCCCATATTCTGCAAAGAGAGCCCCCTAAATATTATACACTGAGCCTTCAAACATGAGAAGAACACATTTTTAAGTGGAGGGGGGGCTTTAACTCTAAAAAATGCCAGAAGAAAACAGAAATCCCATTAGATCCTCGCATAATCCCAATGAATTGCTGTGATATTTACACTTGCTGCTGCACTAAAGTACATAGCTCTCATTACATGCACTTGGCTTTAAAAGCACATTCTCATTCCAAATATTACCATATTCATATTTTACCTTGTCCCTTTGTTTGGGTTGTATTCTATATGTTTCAAATATAGCATCTGTCTAACACGTTGTATATTTTCTGCTCAGTGCTTGATTATCATCAGAAAGAGCTTTGTGTTTTTTACTTTCAGGTTCAATTACGAACCTATACAGGTACATGGAGATGAGATCGGGGAGTGGATGGAGTGGATATATGGGATAAGACATATAGTCAAAGGCCTTTCCACTGGGATGCCATTGCCATGGTGAGATGGCACAGGAGGCCCTTACTCACAAACACACCATTCTGCATCGATCCGTCAAAGTGTCAGCCTGGTTTCTTCTCTCCTGCCTCCCAAGAAACCCATTGTGTGGAGGCAGAATCCCGCCGCAGTGAGCTTTAGTGTCTTGTACCGCTGTAGTGTATGTATCACATATATCCGTCCTGTGACTGACACTTTAGAGCCACGGCTGTTTGATGTGTTGGCCGTCTTGGTTGGTCCCAGATGAGCAAGGGGGGTGGGGGCAAACAGAAGGTACATAGACACACATAGATGCATACATGGACATACACACACACATGCAGGTATGCAGGCTGGGTACCGGACAGCCTATCAGGCCCCCAGCAGGCCCCTCAACAGGACTCTGATGGGCTGTGGCATTGATAGACCATCTGTAACTGTGTCACGTTGGATTACAGTGAGCGGGAGAGAAACACAAAAGAGGGAAGAAGAAGAGAGAAGGAGGGAGGGAAGAGGAGAAAGGAGGAGGGGTAGACCAAGGGATCAAACCCTCTCCTCCTCCAAGAGAGCCTCTCTCTGTCTTTCTCTCAGAGACAGGTCCTTATCCTGGAAGAAAAGACTTAATCCCCCCCCCCCCAATTTACTCTCCCTCCCCTCTCCTAGTCGTTCTCCTGCTGCCCCTGCCTCTTGCTCGCTCTCTCTGTGCTGCTGAGGGACAGTAGTGTCTCAGCTGTAAGGCTTTGTGTTCCTCCTGGGAACCTGCCTAAGAGATTGATCTGCGCAACGTGAGGAGCACAAAGACCTTGGGCTTTACGCGCCACAGAGCCAGCCATGTATCAAGATGTAACCGGCGTGGGAGTAGCCATACCTGTCTTATCGCATCACGGCTAGATGGACAGATGATGGAAGGAAGGAGCACAGAGGGAGGAGAGGAAAGGGGGTTGGATGGGATTGTGCTGCTTGTATTCGAAACATATTGAACAGCATTGAAAAGAGAATGAATTCATGTTGTGTGCAGTGTTTTATTCAAGACTAGTCTTTAGGCAAATCAGTCTCTTTTTCATCCTTACTTGTTATTTTCTTACAAAATAGGTCCTCTGAAAGTTGTAGCTTTTCTAATTGGTCTCTCGTGCCATAGAATATCAGACATCAGATACAGCATATACATCACCAAATATAGATGAGTACATACACACTACAGTAATTCATAAATGTCTTACAGAAGGACACGGAGGCTCAATTCTTTGATTTGAAAAACTGTTGCCAGTGATCAAAATCCATGCATCACCAACAAATTTTGGAGGAGACAGGGCTGTCACAGCTATAGTTACTGGTTACTATGCAGATTGAAGGCGTACTCAATTTAGTAATTAATTGCCATAAAGTTGGGGGTTTTGCGAGAGACACACTAAAAACAAATTGTCAAAACCAAAGCAGCAGAGGTCGAAATATCGCCTTAGTCCCTGGTGTGGTTGAAGCTCCAAGAACATTGCACCTTACAGTTTTTGTAATGCAACTCAATTCCATCTTTTAATAAACCCTCCCCGCCTGGTAAATGCCCACACCCCCAGATGCAGGTTTTCTGTTAAAAATGTGAAGTCTCTAAGCTAAGCTGATCTTCATGTGTAAAATCCGCAGGGTTCTCCTCTTGAGATTTAAAAAAATTGTAAATCAACTGAATGTTAATAGTGCTCAAAGCGCTTTACAGCACATGCCAACATTAATGCACACATTCACACACTGATGGCAGAGGCTGCCATGCAAGGTGCCAACCTGCTTTTCAGGAGCGGTTAGGGGTTCAGTGTCTTGCTCGAGGACTCTACCTCCTGAGCCATGCCACCCCATATACAAAGCATGTGCCCTTGCATTATTATAGATTTAACATTACAATATTAAAATGGTCCTTAGACGATAATGCATTAGAAATAATAATAATCCTATAATACTACAATATAATGCTCTGAAAAGGGATAGTTTTTACATTTCATATTTAAGAACACTTTGCTGATTATACCGCTGTGTTTTGTAATGCCAGACTGTCACTGTACTTGCACTGTGTATAATATGGTGTTGCAACACAAACTACGTCATTTGTCCATGCCCTCTAGAACGACACACAAAAGACGTAGTCTATTGCCCCCGTCAGCAGGACGACATCATTTGTCTGAGCCTTCCAAAACCGTTACAAATCACGGCTGAAAAATAAATCTGTTTTATAACGTGACAACACTGACTGTCGATAGGAAACAGGAATCGAACAGCAGTCTTTCGTTTTAAAGTCCGATATTTAGTTGACACGTCCATCCACCCCGACCTGCCCTTTGTAACGTCACTTTGCCTCTTCCTTTAAGTAAGGGATCTGGATTGATCTTCCATCACTTAACAATACAGTCTGAGATACACAGAGACATTTGAAGTCATCTTAATATGAAACTATTTTGTAAAAAACAAATGGTGCGCAAGTTTAACTCATTAAAATAGTGTAGTACCATATGCAAAAGCCTTAAATCTGGTCTTAATTCCATTCAGTTCAATTTTATTTACATAGCCCAATATCACAAATCACAATTTGCCTAAAAAGACTTTACAATCTGTACAACAAACCATACCCTCTGTCGTTAGACCCTTGATTCAACTGAGGAAAAACTACCCAAAAAAAAACCCTTTTAACGAGGAAAAAAGTGATAGAAACCTCAGGAAGAGCAACAGAGGAGGGATCCCTCTCCCAGGACGGACACACATGCAATAGATGTGTGTGTACAGAATAGATTCACAACAGAAGATCAAAGCATCGACAATTATAATGACAAAATGTATGTTGTAAAACGTAATTGTAGAGGATGGATCCAGAAATCATGCTACATACAAATATGATGGAAATGATGAAATTGTAGTAAATACAGTTATGATGACAAAATGTAGATTGTAAAACATAAGTGAGGAGGACGGCTCTAGAAGGATAACTGAGTTTTAACACCCACACCCACTTTTGAAGGCGGTCTGCCTAAAGGAATTTAACATTGCCTAAAGTATTCTTACATAGTGCAAACATCGCCTGGATAAAAAATAAATATCTTTTGGAGCTGTTATGAACAGTAAAGACCTTTCTATATATGATTTATTGAATAAACTTTTTCTAAGCATTGAATTCTTCGCCTGATTTGCTCCTTGACTAGAGCACCTTGGCTCTAACTCCATGTGCTGTCTTACCAGACTGTGTGCTGCGGCTCGCCCACACACTGTAGGCAACATAACCACCCCGAGGCTCTGCCAAGGCCTCTCAGCCTTTGTGATAGATGGCACTCCTTTTTCTCTATTTCTGCTGTTTTCCACTATCGCACCATGCACACACACACACACATGCACATCAACGTGGGAACACTGCATGGGCCCACTGCATCATTGAGATCCAGTCTCTGGCTCCACTGTGGGCTGATGTATCTAAGAATCCTATTTTGCTGTTCCATTGTGTGAGTGGAGATAGAGGCCCATCACTGTGAGCGCAAGGTCACCGAACACATCAGCACAAAGAGCCCTATCTCCCGCTCTCTGTCCGTGTGTGAAAGTGGGTGCTCTCTCTCTATCTACCTATCTCCCTGCCTCTCTCTCTCTCTCTCTCTCACACACACACACACACACACACACACACATGCACTCACACTCTATGTCTGCCGCAGTCACTCTCTCTTATTCATTCACTCTACAACCCATGAGCAGACAGCTCCTTGAATGCCCTGACCTCAAATACGCTGAAATAGCCACAATAGCCTCCCTGACTACAAAATATCAGGCCTCTCAATCTGGACTCAATGACTCAGAGCTTCTATTTATCAGGATGTGGAGAGTGTAGGGAGCTGATCACATTGTTAGATCGGGCTCGTTGACTGTGGGGTTATGAAGGGAGATGGTAACAGCATGGAGGACAACTTTATCACGTGCCTCCCCCTTCATTAGATGATGCATAAGGAACAAGTCGCCTGTTGAAGTGATCTCATCGTTGTTCATCCCATTTTTATGCATTTGCCACACGTTCATCTCCACACTGATGTTAATATTGATATTGTATGGACTGTATATGACAGAGCCCACAGCCCCTGTAACACTCCACAGCACACACGTTTCAGTGTAGTGGCATTAGGTCGGGTTCAGACCGACATTAAGAATGAGGCCGGTTAATTGGTGCAGCGGGGGTGCTAATCAGCAAAAACGATTAAATGATTGTAACCTGATCATTTTAAAGAGCAGTAAAATCCTTCCTCATAATATTATAAGCCGCTGTGCAGTGTTTTGACATCTGAGCGATTGTGGATCTGTTACTCCAACTGGACTTCCTAGATCATATTTCCTTGTCTCAGGACCTGAAATAACACACCCCCACCAATGCAGCCTCTTGCATTTTTTCAACATTAGACGCTGATCTGGGTTCATTCCTTGTAGGGGGCTGGGATTTGGAAATGAAGCGTCTCAGGCACAACCTGAACTTTTACACTGAGCAGAGCAGAGCTTGACCCAGCTCTCAACCCTAATCTTGACCAGAGTTGCTTTGTGGGGTCAACTTAACCCAGACGGACCTTCTCACGCCGGTGATGGACCCACACATTTCCTGGATCAGCAGTCTGCTGTGGAAGAGGTTTTAGACAGAGTGTGCAAGGTCCTAACAGTATCATTTCAGTTCATCTGGGGATTTTTTTTTTGCCTATGGTTTTTACATTTTGCTTTATTGCTTCATTACTTATTTAAAAAAAAACACTGTTATTAATACCAAATCCACCACATTTCATTGCTGTTCCATACACCTGGGTTCATTTCTTTCTCAGAGAAAAACCCCAAATGCATTTAATGTCTGTGGAATGTAAAGAAAAACACTGTGTAGACTTTCCTCCCTACGCCTATAGGTTCCTGAGCTTCCTGTCTCATTAGACAAGCAGACAGCCATCATCATGATCATCTGATGACCTGCAAAGTCCACATCATTACCATACCGCGTACATCATTATCATTAATGATCTGCAAAGTTAAACACTGCTCTGCTACTTTGAGGAGTTTGATGCACTACATAGGCTACGGCGCAGCGCTCTTTAATCCAACATGCTCTCTGAGCCTCTTCAGAAATATATTTAGCATCCCTGAGGAATGTGTTTTCTATATCCCATTTTCAAATAGATCATCACCGAGAATGCTCCTAGCATAGAAATCCCAAGTGAAAGAAGTCATGGCTGGCCTGGATCCTGAAACAGACATAAACAATCTACAGTATGTGGGCCAACGGCAGGGAGAAAGTGATAGTGTGGCGTAAAAGGGAATAATCCTAAAGACATAATACATTCTGCTATTACCAACTATTGTCCGACACATACAGAAAAAACACACTACACACAGCGTGGGCTACAATAGGTGTTTGGAGTTTTATGTCGTTAATCCACAGAGATATAGGTGTTCTATCCATATGGATTCTTGGCAGCAAACACTAGGGTTTGATAGGGTTTTATATGTGTGTGTGGCAGCACTGCAGCATACTACATAAATATTGTAGTGGGTTCTTAACCATCCTCTAGAGTCTCCTCTTGGCAACTGGAAGTGAATAATGCATTACGGAGATGCTGGAAAGATAGTGCTTTATTACAGTTTTGAAGTATAATATGAGTTGTTTGCCTCTAAAACTGTTCAGCTGGGGAAATGCTGCTACTTATAGTGGACCTTTTTATGGGCCATTCTTTTTCTCTTTTGATACATACATTAATAATTCAGATAATCTCACACAAAGGAGAATGTTTTTTTTACGTCGTAGAACTAGCACTTGTCAATAACATCTGAGAGCTCTGATCAAAACTAAAGCTGCGTTTTTTTTGGATCTGTCATTTTGGTCTACTTTCAGAGTATTTTGTGCTTGCTATTGGTGTTTCCATGGTGATATAAATCATTTTTCTTCCACTTAACAATAGATCAAATGGAGCTAAAAACAGAATCAAAGCAGCTTGTGGATACAGCACAAACTGTGTTTTTCTAAATAAAATACAGGCAGAAAGATTCAGGAGCCCAAATTTTCTTGTTTTGTACTGAAAATGCAAACGTCTTTAATCATTTTAAGTGTAGAAAAAAGTAAGAAAAGCTCAAATTGCAAAAAATGACACAGAATTAAAACACGCTGTTTCCTGCTCCTGGCAAAATAATCTGTGTTGGGATATAAATAAATGATATAAAAACATACAAAGCATTGCTGATTTATTTTTCTATCTTTATAGGATCATAACAGTATATTCAAGTTATGCAGCTATCTATTCTCCCAGCCTTTATTTATTATGATACAGAATCCCACTTCCCACACACATATAAACAGACACACGCAATGTGACATCACATTAAAGCATGCAAACTGTTTCCTCTCAAAATCATCAGAGAGGAAAATAAGTGTTGGGGGAAATGAACTGTTAGAAAATGGCCCAAATAGTGCAGCCATGTAACTTGAAATTGACTGGGGGTAGTTCAGGAGATATAGTGCTGAGAGGCCTGACTCTCTCCCTCTCTGCTCCTACGATGTGCAAGCTCTTTCATCTGGTAAACAAATGTCTGAGATCTGAAGGCTTTCCCATAGTTGTTATGCTAACCTTGGAGAGCGAAACCACTCCATTAGCATTTGAAGGAGCTAAATATTAGCTAAGAAAGAGAGTGCTCCCATTTAAAGGCATGAGAAAAAGTCAGCTGCCTTTGGTACCTAACCATCTGTGCTGGCTCCCCTCCCTGCACTGCAAACACCACTTCAGGAGCCGCCCAGAGCTCAGGGTACTGACGGCGCATACTTTGAGCCCTGCCTCTGAAAATAAGCCTTTCTTACGCCGCATCTTTTAATTCAGATAGGCTCCAGTGCTTTGCTCCATCCAAATAAAGCTGTTTGGACTCAAGACCAAGCAGGCAATTTTCCATGACAAGCCCATTTTTGAAATTCGCTAAGTTCCTGTCTAGATGCTCTGCTAAAGCAAACCACTGCTGTGGTGGGATATAAAACACAGGACTGTAGAAGAAAGCTGTACACTCTCCATCAAAGTCCATCAAACTGTCTTAACATTTCGCAGTTTTGGGGTTCACTCACACACGCGCACTGTTTTTATTAGGCCCGAATAAAGTAGATTGTATAATGCCCCCGATGATATGTCGATCTTTTTTTTGAATGCATGTAAGTTGTGGGAGATAGTTGTGAAAAGTAACAGCTGAATTTTGAAGCACCTTTTTCATTCATCAATTAGACGCTGCTCAGTACAGAAAAAGACATCCAATTCTTATATTTGAAATGCTGAATTTTCAGCATACTTTAACAATTCTTCCATTATCGAAATTCTGAACGAGTCGTCTTCTGGCGATCACACTGATTCACTGATTCATGGTTTCAGCTCTACACCTCTTCTAGTAATTGTTATAAAAAGCAGGTACATAGGGGGGACGCCTTTTGCGAATTTCCCTCTCGATGCCCACAGCACTGTGGTGAAACTATATTTTCAGGGTTGTATGTGTGTGATCCGCCTGTTTGATTGTCATGTTAATGGGGGCAATTAGCTACCACATTTTTTGCCTTTTTCTTCTCAAAAATGGTGCTGGAGCCAGGGGCTATTGGTCAGGCTGATTTCATGGCCAAGATGCATGCTGGGCCCCAGAACCCAGAGGGAGGTCAGAGTACCCTGCCATACTCGCCTTTGGCCCCTCAGCCCTGCTACTGCTGCTGCTGCTGCGCTGGGAGGCACACCTGTTACACTTTCCAAGGAGTGTGAAGGTGGAGAGGGCACAAACACCCTGCAGCACAAAGAACACACACACACACACGCACACACACAGCTCGCACAAGCAAGGCAGCAACAGCAGCCGCCCACACTGCACACACTATAGGTCATGATACCTTCATTCAGCCTCTATCATTTCCTCCACATAACACAACACATTCCAACACCACGAGTGGATCTGAACACACACACACAAATACACACACACTTTTTTTTCTTTTTGTAAAGAGCCCTTATTGAATGCGAAAGAGGGGGGTGGATGTTTCGTTGTGTGGCGATATACAGAGGAAAGTCTATTTTTTCCAAGAAAATATACAAAGAGAAGACAAGCCAAAGGACCTGCAGGAAAGATGTGACAAACGATACAAACAGATATTTTATTGACATGATTGGGATCGTCCTGGTCCTCATATTCAAAGAGTGAAAAAAGAAATAAATTATTTAAATGGCTTCAGAGGTTGGATGGTGAAATCAGATGAATTGTCTCCTGTAGAGAGCTGGAATGAAGGGACGAGAAAAGGGATGTAAAGGGACGTAGAGAGGATGGGTTAATGATTTGAAGTGGGGGGGGGGGTTTCAACCTGCATGGGCCCCCAACATAATCCCATATCTTGCCGCCACAGGTAGGATTTTGCAAGAAGATACTCACAAGGTGGAGGACGAGAGTGGTTCACACCCATTTATTTTGTTGTCGCAAAAAGTTCTGCATTCTATTGGAATTGTATTTTTTTACTTTAAATTAGTTTGAAGTCGAACTCATTCTTTGTTTAAGGAAATACTGGACATATTAAGTAAATAAATAGCGTCTAAACGTCAAGCCTCTGGGGCGGCCTTTTTCCAAGTGCTGTAATGTTTGTATTTCACTGGGAAAGTGGAAGCTAGTTATCCCAGCTATCGTTAGCACTGATTCCCGCTAGACTTCACTTTTTGTTCATGTGATTTCAATGGCTGCTGAGTCATCAGCAACTCCTGCACCCTCCTGCGCTCATCTTCCGTTCCAGAGGCAGGGTGCTGGCTAGTGTTAGCTACTTAGTTATCTCGTCCAGTTGTGGGGAATGACCAGAATGTCAAAATACACAGCAAGCAGAATGCTGTTGTCTTAGCAGTTCCGTGCGCTACTCAGTTATTTGAATCGCAACAGTGTGTAGCATGTGGAGTCCCAGAGTGCAGAGAAATAAACACTTTTTTTTAACCCTTTTTGGTTCTAACAATTGTGGCCAAATAAGTACACAAGTCAGAACAAGCACCAATGATATATACATACTACTGTCTTGGAAAATAATTCATTTTAATTTCATTTTGACTTCAATAAATAATAATGTTGCGTCGTGATCAGTAATCAGCTTGATGAATTGCTCCAACTCGGCAGCAATACAGGCTGTGAGCGTCAGGGTGTTTGTGTAAGTGCATTTTCCTGACATCAGGAGAGACTCAACCTTCAGCCTAGCCTGTCAAATCATCGCACCTTATAGGCATTTTATCTTTTGCAACGTTTCAAAGTTTGCGTAACATTTGGACGACGGTTTAATGGTGTGCCAAAGAGGAGCTTAAGATACACCAGAAGAGGAGTAAACAGTGAAGTGATGAGGAGAGAAGGGGGGCCCCCCCCCCCCCCCCCGCTCTCAAGACTCTATTCTTCCATTTCTTTTTTCTTTCTCACTTACTGCCTTCCTCCTTCTCCCCATCCTCTTTCAATAACATTCCAGGCAGTGGTCTGCAGTTGGATCATAGAGATGCAGGGTCTCTGCTGGCGTCCGGGGTCGCCGACAAGAAAGACAAGGAGCAGATGGTGGGCTTTGTCATTGCCTCCTCTTTTCAGCCTCCTGGCAAGCCTCACCACCTCTCTCTCCCTCTGCACCGCAGCAGCATTACAGGCGCCTGAATAGACCCCAACCTCCGTAATGCAAGCAGCCTCGTAGGTATGGACCGCCGCAACCAGATGGTGAGATTATTTGGAGCAATTAATTCTTTGAGAGAATCAGTGGGAACATGTTTGCAACAGAGATTTGGGGGCGCGAGGCTGAGTGAGTTGAATGACATTCTTCCTTAAAGTCCCTCCAAGAAGAAAAAAAAGTTTAGAAGGGGTGGGAAAGTGGGGGCCTGTGGTGGGAGGTTCCAGGAAGAACAGTGTAAAAAGGAGGGGTTTTTAATCCATTCAAGAAAAGCGCGCGTAAATTATGAGGCTGTGCATGGGAACTTTTCTTAATGAAAAGAGACCTAGGGTCTACATCGGAATTTCCACTTTCCGGAGCAAAGAATAAACAGGAAAAACATGTTTTTATAACAAAATATATTGACGATCTAGTATTACATAATAACTACAAACATTTGATCGGTAGTGATACATACACAATCGATGACTAAAAAGCACAAATGACTTCATCACATCATGAAATTCAACAGTCCACCATGTCAACTGATTAGCTGTCCAAAGCGATCAATCGACATATCAATCAATCTGTCCATCAACTGCTGCCTTTTCAAGCCTAACAGTCTGTTGTGCTAAGTAGGCGAGCAGTAACATAAGGGTTGTAATCCGTCAACACACTGCAACATAGACCTCTTTATGACCTTGTAGGTCACAGGGTCGAGTCCCTCATTAACTCTGACACTGGTGTCATCATCAGTCCTTTCTCTAAGGAATTAGACCCTTTTATTTCTTCCATTCCTCTTGTGCGTGTTTATACGACGCCAAGGGGCGTGACAAAACATCGGCGCTTGATGCCCTGGGAATGAGAACCCGCTGGCCTGCCTGTGAATGTGCAGAGAGGGCCGCCTCTCTGTCGAGCTCTCGCTCCTTATTGGATAAAGCGGGAAGGGGATACCAGACAGTGTATTTTCTGTTTACTGCACAGAGGAGGGACTCGGAGACCCATGTTACTGATCAAACACTCTATTTCAGTGATGGCTATCAGAATGTAGAGCTATTTAACACTCATTTTAACAAACATCTGCTGGTCAACATAACTTAACCTTAAGTACATAATAATAAAAATCACCCACATCTCCCCTGTCAATAATTGGCCCCATGCTACTGTACACTTACATCTAAGCATATACTGTTGAATAGTAATATTCAAAGTGAGGGCCTGCAGATTAATACAGTTTGAAAAATGAAAAAGCATAAGCTGATGTATGCTTCCACTTCAATTTCAGGTCCGCAAAAAAGCTATTCATCTAATTCACTGGTTGTCAGCTGTACGCACTGCAACCCTAACCCTATTGCCCCACCACCCTGAGAGAATGTATGAATGTGTATGTAATTCCTTGAGATTTGTTTAACCTGATTTCTCCGCCAAACCACCAGACTGGGCTACTCATCATTTACAATTAGCTTAATAGCTAAATGGAGCCCATTTAGAGCTCATTTTTCACTGCTGAGATGTTAGTCTCCTACTGTTTCTTAACATACCGTATGCTTAAGTGTTATTATCCCACTGCAGTGAATGTCACATGGCTGAGTTTGGGAGTCTACTGTGTGTTAAGAAAAAAACTCACGGAAACTTCAAGTCCAGAACTGGAAGGTCCAGTTTCTCAATTCAGGTGTGCCCTTCTGCGCTCTATGACGTCGATTTGGGATAGGATCAATGTCCCGGACATTTACATTCCTCTGCCTAGCAAGATTGCATTTTATTGGCCCATATCTGCAAGAAGAATGCATCATGTGTAAAAAGACGCATGCAACAGCAGTGGTTCCCAAAGTGGATGCTGCAGCGCCCTAGGTGCCTTAAGGATAGGCCTAGCATGCCCCAATATTTGTTTCCATTTTTTTTACAATACATTCATTGTATATTTTTAGTAACGTTTTACCACATCAAAAAAAAAACCATTTACATTAACTGCATTTTTATATTACATTTTTAAACATCAAGTTTAAAACAAACAAGCAATACACATGGAAATCATTATATTAGGAACGCTGTTAAATGTGCAGTTACACCGCAGCTAAGACTGGTGACTACAGCTCACGGTTGCTATATGTGTGCAGATATAGGGACTGCGAGTGGCAAGTGATGGAAAGGTTTATCACTGCAGATAGAGCTCAAGGAAATGCTGACGCATCTCGGCCCTCAACACAGTCTGAGACGACAGAGCCTGAGGTGACCAAAATAACTAAAATCAGGAAGTGCAGCGAAAGATGCTTGTCTTACAGCTTTTTGTGGAGAGGGATAGATAGCTGTCTACTGGAATCCCTCATGAAAATCAAATGGCTATGGAGGGGTTGCTGTGGTTTAATAAAGTTTGGGAACCTCTGGTCTAGAGTACATATGTGGGTGATGTGAACAACCATGCATCTAAACTGATTCTGGGCATGACGTCCAGCATTCAATCCAGCTGTACTGATGCTCTTCAGTTCTCACTATGACAACGTTGATGACGTCATTGACGTTGTGTCCATCTGTATCATTGTGCCCACCGCCTATCGTTTTGGCTCACATCAACATTTTGTCAACGATCTTGCGTCACTCAGCAAAGGAAGCAAGTGTTCAGTTGATCAGGTCTGGGAAATGTTTGAGCCAAATATATAATTAAACAAAACCAACAACAGATTGATAAAATACTGTACAACGCTTAAACTGAAAGTGAGCATTCAGGTTTGGATGCTAGCAGAAGAGACAACAAGCAGGGCAGCAGCTGTACAACAGGATGCAACAAAAGTGCACCTGTTGTCAGTCACACACACACACACACACGCAGACAGGCAGACCATCGCAAACACAAAGAGGACACCACACATACACACACAAATATCTCTCTGCACCTACATGTTGTTGGGCCTCACCACAGTTTGGAGTACAAACAGGACACGGCAAAACTGAGCGAGCATCCAAAACGCCTGGTCAGGAGTGTTTGATGTGACCACAGTGGGGAATGGGGAAGTAACAGTAGCAGCTGGGGGAATTATGAAAAACTCCCAGAGCCGATGACAAGAAAGCAGTGAAATGTGCTTTTAGACTTGACTGAACTGCTTCTGACCTACATGAGTGTGGAACCAGAACCCAGTTCCCACTTTTAGCGCAGTTCGTATGAGAATAGATCATGGCTACTACACACAAACCCCACAGCTGGACTGGCACATGGTACGCCTGTCTGCGGAGAGCATTGTCTAAGTGGAGTTTCTTTAATTTTTACTCTATTTTTACTCGGAACCACATTTTCCATTTTGTTGTAGCTTTTTCTGACAGCCACAAAGCTAAGAGAAGTCAATTTAGCTGCAGCAGCCAATCACTCCTTCCTTTTTATTTAATGTAACTTATACCTCTCAGGTATCTCTCATGGTGCATGTGTGTGCGTGTTTGGCAGTAGGTGTGTATGCATGTTTGTGTGTGGATGGTTACTCAGGTTGCGCAGTGTAAACAGTGAGTGCACCTGTGTAAATGACACAGAGAGAGCTGTTGTGTTTAGCTGTGAGGACATCAGGGAATAAGGCATGTTGTGCAAACTGTGTCACCTGGAGAGAACAGTAAAAAAAAGTGTGGCACCACCCGTCACAACCACAGCTGAGCCAGCCGACGAGGACAGATCTGGGTTTAGAAGATACCAGCAGCTCTCCTACACCCGATAGACAGTAAAAACTATGCATGCAAATGTTAGATATACTTTGAGGGATTGAGGGCTGTTGTGCAAGCTGTGGAGCTTGGAGACATAGAGAAAGAGTTTGACCACCAAGCACAACCAGACAGACCGAATAACAGAAAGCCAATCCACCTGTTGGGTATTATTTACAAGCTATAGTCTGGAGAGACTGTTCTGTCACCCATCAAAACCACAACCAGACAACCAACCTGCACAGCTGGGGCTGAGTTCAGTAGTCGTGAGATGGCGTATAGTGAAAGTTTCTGAGAATGTGAGGGTTTCAGAGGTGGGTCACGAGCCACAGAGGCATGTTGTGCATTTGGGTCTCTTTCAGTCCATGTCTCTTGCTCCTGTGTAGGGCGCATTTTACATGTCTGTGTCCAGGGGCCCATTGTCTCATAATGTGTCCATGGCTCTAGTAAGGCACTAGTTATATAAGAAATGTAGACAGAAATCATGACCCGGTTTGTCAAGATAATCCACAGATTTGTAGGAACTATTTTCTTTCTACCGATAGTTCCTACATGAAACTACTCACAATAAGGTCTACAGCTGATATCTCCAAAACTCAGCAACACACACCAAAACAATCTAGATGGATAAATATCCCTGAGAAATATCTATTTTTGATTTTGAGCTGAACTGTCCCTTTGATAGCATGAGGGAATACGAGGTGTTGGGCGAGCTCTGTCACCTGAGAGTGTGTGTGACACCACCCATCGCAACTTCAACCACATCCCAGGGAAACCTCTTGCACAGATGTGGCCATCATGCAATTTCCACTTTGTATATGGTTGCTGCACTGTTGGCCCACTACCAAAGATTTAGTTGAAGTACCACTAATGCAAGACTTTCTCTACCGACTCTCAGTTTCTCTCCTGAACTGCACACATGCAGTTTTGTCAGAAATAGCAGACTGGTTAAGTTAGTCTGATTTCTGTCTCCACACTGTGTAGCCACAACAAACAAAGAGCTTCACCTATCAGGCTTATCTGGTAATGAGTCTCTAGTTACCGGGTTCCATTCCCAAGTCAGCACCGATATAAACCTTTAGGGAAGTAGAGCCAGAAGGCCCACAATTAGAGAAGTAGATGCAGAGGAAGTACGAGAAAGCAAAGACAGAAGGACAAGGAGATGATGCAAACTCATGTTTCCGCCTTTGTTCTTACCAACTTTGAATTATTGCTTGTGTTAAACTTGAGGTCGATCTATGCATCATTGACTGGGTACAGGGCTAAAGACAGACAAGAATAGAATATAACAAGGTTACTGAGCACAAAGAGTCAAAGTGAACCTTGTTTACATTCCTGCTTAAACACACTAGCCACACACACAGGACACACTCAACTCTGTGCCTTCAACAAGGTTATTCCTTGAACCTTAATCAACCACAAATACTTTAACAAAAGGAGAGAAAGAGGTTATATTAAGGCCTGGTCACACAAGTGCACGTCCTCATGAAATATGTGGTTCCCGAAGCTTGGTGACGTCGGCCAACTTGTAGTGCTAGGTAGTAAATTACTGAAGCTGGGGAGCTAACCGCTAACACGCTAGCCAGCCGGTCTAGCGCTAGTCCTTCACAACAGCTGGATAATAATATTCAATAATTTCATCAAAGAGTTACTGAAGCGCAATTAAAGCTTGTTAACTGTCATTTAGCAAACCAGTTAGCTTGGCTAACAGGAGAATAAGTTCACGCAGTCAAAAGATGCATTTGTCGCATCAGCTCCCACCTCACACATTCTCATAACTGTCTGCAGGCCATTCCTCTATTGTGGAGCTGTTTATACTCCAACAAAGCGCCAGTCAAACCTCAAACAACCGAAAACGTGATAGAAATATGGCATTTATGTGTGTTTCATATATTATTTTGAGGAAGGTTACAGTCTCCTCATCGCTCCACACAGAGCTGTTTTCATCCACTGCAGTTTTTCATCTCTTCAGTGGAGCGGAAGCTCGAGGGATGTTTAAGTCACATGCTTCATGTATGTCATGATGTATTTGCCAAGTCTCTTTCCATTGCATGTTGTCACATTTTATTTGTATCAATGCACCAACTTTTCCACCTCAACCAAGCATAAACACTTTGTTTTAAAATTATTTCAAGGTTGTTTTTTGGGTTTTTCCACTCAGGTATTTTATGTGCAAATTAAAAACGTGCATAAAAACAGGCAGATGGAAATGCACTTTACGGCATTTGACTGCCTAATTTCAGTTTTTATACAGTCTTAGATCTGTTTTTGCCTCTTAAAAAAATGGAAACATTTCTGTGGAATCTGCAAATTAATTATTTTATATGGAAAAAGTTTTCTTGGCAGCAGGTTTTTTCAGCCCATTAGCCATCAGAGAGGGAACCAGCAGCTCGAAATCCGGACTCTGTGTAGAATCTCCAGCTTTCTGTTTTATTGTGGACATAAATGGTCAAAATGGAAGCATTAGTGAGTCATTGCTAAGGCTAAACCGGACAGTGTTTTTCTCTCAGACCTAGTCCATCATCTGCTTCTCATGGGCAAGGGTTCATGCACCATGTTGCTAGTGGAAAGGCTACCATCAAAGATTCATACCACTGACCCCTTTGAAGTTGTCCCTGAACCAAACATTGGTGCACACATTACTGAGCAGAACAGTCACTTCCCATGGCAACAGAAAACAGAGAAAGAGAGAGACAGAGGGAGGAAGGCAGAGAGACAGAGAGAAGAGGAAAATACCCATTTAAAGCCATGTAAGCCTTTCAGTATTCATGACAGAAGAGACTGTGGTGGTTCCCATAAAGTTTGGGACATTAAACCTCCAAAGAGGCACTGAGGTGGGTGTCATCTCTGCTACACTCAGACCTCAGGGCCCCCTTATGCATTCTGGGATTCACTCAGGATTCAGGCTGAACTGAAACTGAGTGTAGCTTCCATGTTGTCTTGGCAACCTGCCTGACAAGAAAGACAGAAAGACAGACAAGAGGAGAAGAGAAGAGAGGAGCTTGGTGTGAATGGCCCATGTGTGGCGCCAGGCAGTCTGCCTGGCAGGGCGACTCAATAGGCCGCTGTGAGGAAGGGAGCAGAGCGGCGATGCATCCCGGAGAGCGAAGGAATGTAGGAGGCACAATAACACACAGCTGGAGTAAGGAATGGCAAGGACGCGCCGCCAAATTGGCCTGTCCCGGCACCCCTAGCTGCAGTCAAGTTGTGAAAATTAAAATGTTTGTTAGGGTATATGAGGTCATGATAACAATTTATTCAGTCAGAGATGCTGTTGAGCTAGAATTATATTTCCTTGAGAACCCATTTTCTTTTATGAAGTTGGCTGCTAGTAATAAATCTGATGAACTAAATCAAATCAAAATTACAATTCACTTAAGAGACAATTCAGTGGATTCTAATAGACAACAATAAGATCAAAAAGTCAACAGTGACTGTAAAAGACACGCATCAGTATGGAAATATTATAGCTATAATAGGCCTACCTCCAAACGCATCCCCGAATTTCACAAGCAGGCCTATATGCTGCCAGTCCTAAAATAAATTCGTTAATATTATTATCTACTTTTAGGTTAGTTTTATTTATTGAGGAGTTACATTGTTATTCTCTGCTATCAGGTTACGTTTTGATTTTCTTTCCGCGGTGAGTTAACGCAGGTTTCTTCGTCTAAGCAGGCGGTTCGGCTCGGGATCATCTATCGCAGGAGTGATCAATACAAGTGAGGCTGTGCGTAATTACGCAGCAGTGACTACGGGCAGTCAAGACGCAGTCCGAAGCGAATCCGGGTGAATTGTGCAAAAAGAGGCCATCGCCTCTTGTACGGCTGGACGTAAAGATGTACTTTTTCCTTTGTACAGCGATGGTAATGCGCAATTGACTTCTTTAAATCGCCTCTCTCTCTGTCTCTCTCTCTCTCTCTCTCGAGCGCACACACACACACACACACACACACACACGCCTCCTACAAACAGGCAGCCCACCGCAGCGCACACTGAATGAGACACGCCTTTTTCTCCGCTCCGTTGTCGGGTCGGTGGGCAGCGGGCTGCCGGTGATTGACCAGCTCCTCTCCCTGATCTGTCAGCCGGCTGGCTTGGCGCCTCCCCTCTCCTGTATAAATGTAGGAAATCTATTCATTCCTCTCACACCGAGCCTGCCTAAGTAAGAGGAACTGTGAGGCTCCACGGGATGTGTTGACAGACTAGATTTCCGCCTTTTGGTTTATCTTATTCTCTCGCTAATTTGCTTCTCTATTAAAGAAGCTTTTGCCGTGTTTACAGCGCCGTGGTATAATCTCAAATACCTCCTGCTACCAGTAGTATAATTATTAGATTATTTTTTTGCCTCTCTCTGAGCCGTTGGTTATCTAAGATGAAGGCTGTTACTCCAGTCCGCCCCCAGGACTCCTCCTCCAGCAGCGGCGAGCTCTCCGTGCACTATCTGTCGAAGCAGAGCCTCAACATCGCCCGGTGCAGGATGGAAGAGGAGGACCTGTTCTGCCTGCAGTACGACATGAACGACTGCTACAGCCGGCTGAAGCGCCTGGTGCCCACTATTCCGCAGGATAAGAAAGTCAGCAAAGTGGAGATTCTCCAGCATGTCATAGACTACATCCTGGACCTGCAGCTGGCCCTGGAGACGCACCCTTCTCTCCATAAACAACAGCCACAGTGGACCGGGACCTGCCCTCCCCCAGCCTCCAACCCCAGCCGGACACCGCTGACGGTGCTCAACATTGACCACCACCAGGTAAGCTTTAATCAGCGAAGAGGACTCTCCATTCCTCGTTTCCACCGGGACTTACTGGGGACCCCGATTTCCTCCCTGTGCCAGACTGCCGTCCGCCAGTCAGACTCAGACAAAGCGCGTCATGCCCGTTATGTGTCATTGTCCTTTCATTGTTAGGCAAAAAAGACAGAAAATCATCAAAATGCTATACACCTCATATCACAGCCTTGAAAAGGCATGCGTAAAAACGCATTTGGCGTGGGTTAGATTGCGCTCTTGATTGCGGGATTTGTGATTTGCATGATAATGGCAGTGTGTGTCAGAGGCCCACCTTATCCCAGGATTGGTGAAGTACCTCAGCTCGCAGCCCACTCCACTGCGCACAATAAGAGCAATTTGTTATTCAATAGGCTATAAGAGAATTTATTATGGGAGATATATCCGGCTAATTTTCTGCCGCTCTGCTGTATATCATTTATTTTGCAGGGCTTTAGGCCTTGCCTTTATTTAGGCTTATCCATGGCAGCTAAATCATTTTACATGTTTCTGTTTCTTCTTCTTTTTGTAGAGGACGTCAATAGTCAAAAAGCCGGAGGACTCTATTTTATGCCGCTGAGATATGAGCACTGCATTGGTAAGTTGACTTAAAGCAACATTAGTCATTATTTTAAATGTTTTTTTGGATTTTTCTGTTTACAATCAGAAGTTTGGTTTGCTGTTTTTTTAATCACAGATACCGTGGTGTTCATTGAAGCATCCACATTAACTTGATTATTGTAGCCTATATGTGGTGTAAACTGACAGTCTCTGGAGTGCTCTGGGGAGGCCAGTAGATGTCAGGGAAAATAATAATTGAGGAACATGAAATCGGCACCAACGTCAGAGGCAGCTGTGCTTTGCGCAATAACTGTCACTGGTGTAGCAATCTGGGAAGACGAGAGGGTTAAAACCTCAGCTTGCCCTCTCTTTCATTCTTACACACACACTCCTTCCTCCCTCTCTTGCTCCCTCTCATTCACTCTCTGTCTTTCCCTCACAGTTCCATTCAGGCTGCTGCTCTGGCTCTAATGTCAGATTTATAGCATTGAATCTAAACACACCTGGATAAGGCTAAAAGAGTCTACCTGGTGTGTGCTACAGTTAGACGCCCTTGCAGTCTTTCTGAGAGTCTCGGCGGTCTCTTGTTAGACTTGCCCAACAGCCCGAGGAGCTGTGTGGTTGTTGTTTGACCTGGTTTGTTTTGGGTTGTTGATCAAGCATGGCCCCTGTTTTGTCAGTGGCGCCAGTCAGTCTGGAGCTCTGAAGCTCACCCCCCTCCTCCTGCTGCTATTCATCCCCTCCACAGGTGTGCAGGCTGCACAGAGCCGCTCCAAAGCCAGCAAAGCTTCGCCAGGGACTCACACCCAACTGGAGGCACAATCACAAGGGGATTTCAAAACCGCTGGGAGGAATTCAACCCAAATAAAATCACCATTCATATCAGCTTTTTTTGGTTCCATTGAACAAGGAATCAGTGTGTAGACATCGTCCTCTCCTTCCTCTGTTAAGTTGCTCTAACTTTACTTCTTGTCACTTGAAATTTTTTCAAAGAGTGAAAATATGGAATCCCCACGCTGAGAAGTTTTTGTTGAAAACCCATCTGTCAACAGCTATAAAAACTGTTTGTGAATTGTGCTTAAAGAATAACTAAAAATGACTCCAGTTTAAAGCTTTACTAAACTGCGAAACTCATTGTACATGTTTTGGACATCTATTGTTTAAAATAGATGATTTGTGTTGAACAGGGATGTCGTCCCTGGACTCTTAAAATGTTTGATATTGTACAAAAAAAAAAAAAAAAAGAACAATTCTGATTCGAGACAATTACGATTGTACATATAGAGACACAAATGTTCTATAAAACTATGTGAAAGGAAGACTATATGCTTAAAATAGACTATTGTAATTATAAGATATTTTTATTAAAAACCTTTTTTTTTTGTCGTTATGTAAATATTGTGTTTCCACTTTTAAGTCTTCAGTGAATGAACGTGGTTATGCTCTGCCAATAATGTCCTCACATGATATCAGTTAACTCTTTGCAGTGTTTTTGGAATAGTTTAATATGTAGCATGTCGGTCTCATTGCAGAGATATTGAATGTGCACTGAAGCAGCCCTCCCTGTGTAGCTATGTGGTGGAGTTCAACACAAGTTCTTTTATTATTTGCCCTGCTTAGCTTTCTCTTGAATTGTTTTCTACTCATTAACTATGACACCTTTGACCCGCATGGAGCGATGGGTCGGTCTGCTGTTTGATCTTTTTTAAAAAGGCCTGATTGGATTCTGTTACATTGCACTCTTGTTCAAAATCTAATCTGAGAGTTACAGCACTTCTGACAGTGTTTACAATGTAATACCTAAAAAAAAAAAAAATCACAGCAAAACAATGTCTCTGTTATATTTGTACAGTCAGAGCGTCTCCTTGAGAAGTTAATGATTGACACCATAAACTTTGGTTATGAATTGATGAAATATGTGAACATTAACAGACTCCTTTTGGACAACAACCAATTGTATTCAGACAGGCAATGTCCTTAAGTAAATATGAAATGATTTCCCTGTTGGAGAGTCAGCAGCCATTGTTAATGTAAAGAGAAAAAAAAAAAGTCTTTATTTTTCATGACATTGAACACCGAATTTACCTCACCACCCTCCTGCCAGTGTGAGAGGGCACTTGTACATTACTGTCAGCTGCACTGTTGGACTTGACCTTCACTGGCTTGCGAGGAGTTGTCAAAACAATTAAAGTTTCCAGGAAGAATTGTGTCGTCTGAAGTTTTGTCTCAAGGGGCATCTTGGTTTATTGCTTTCAGTGCCAACGCTGTCACATGAAATAATGAGGAAAAAGAGGGAGGCACGGGGCAACACTACTAAACTAAACATAATGCAGTATGTGAGTTTCATGGAAAATAAGGGGTGGGTAAAGATATTAAACTGTTGCAGATGTCCTCAAACTGGTGCTACAGGATTTAGGGATAAAGCCTTTTGTTTTGTGGGCTTTTATTAATTCCATCACACACATGGCCACAGCTTCACTAGGGTTGCAGGAGTGACAGCCAAGAGGTCGGATTACTGTTCAACGATGAACCAGGTGTCTGGCATGTTAAACGCTAGAAGCAATATGCAAACTGCAAATAATGTCCCTATGTGGAATGATCTATTCTACGTTAAAATGTTTATGGGAGATTTCTCGTAGCGACCCAGTGATTTGTGGGATAATTTTCATCGAGCAGCGTGATCACCACTTTTATTCATCTCATGTACAACTTAAATAGGCCTCTGTAGCAAGTGCAATGTTAGTAGCATAAGCCCAAGATAGAATTACATTTCTGTGGATAGATGAATGTAGCAGAATGAAAACACACATGGAAAAATTCAGGTTATTCAGGTTAACCATACATTTCGATTTTTACTTAAGGTGTTTGGCACCTATGATGAGTAAAGACAAGCAGTAAACACTACTTCGATTGCCAGCATTGCCAGTAAGTAGAGCTCACAGGATAAAAACGTTCTCACACTCCCTTACAAAGAAACAGAAGAATTGTCTGGTAAGGAAGTATGATGTCAACGGTGCAAACTCACAGCATTGTCGCTGGGGCATACAATTGAAAATTAAATTCACATTTTTAATTGAAAGAGCCTTGCAGTGTTTCTGCACAAGGCCTCATCGGGTTTACGGGAGCATTCAGGCAGAAACAGCTGGATATCTTAAATGTTTCAAATGTCTCATAGATTTGAAAAAAGAGACGAGGATTTTCAACACAGCTAAAAAAAACCAAAATCTTCAGTTCAATATGCCATCTTCATTCAGCCCCTACCTTCTTTTTCAAATACTTTTTAAATTTTCAATTGCAAAGTATTCTGAAATAATGATGAAATGTATCCTTAACACCATTACTTTAATGACATTCACGTAGACAGCTGTCAGAAATAACCTTTCCTTAAACCACACAGGTATCCATCTCACAGCTGTCAGTTACACTGACATACATTACGCTGGTATCCTTCCTTTCCTCCTTCTCTCCCACGGAGCGGCAGGTCTTTCTTGTAGACACACCGATCCTCGTTTAGTTGTCCCCACATCAACCAGCTGAATGCAGGTTAAAGCGTCTGCTTGACACCGACAAGCCCAGCGACAGAGGTGCCCTGTGGGTGCCACAGACACCTTTCAGACACCCTGCACTGCTGTGGCCAGCTGATGACAGATGCAGGCCACCTGGGTGTGTTTATAGTCCACAGTAAGAGAGCCGGGCCTCACTGCCCTTGACGAGCACTGTCCTTGCGATGTGAAATGCGTGTGATAAAAAGTACAAAAAAAAAGAAAATGAAACATATGTGTTCAAGCACAGGTGGCCAGCTTGACAGTTAGACCTTCCTGATACGATTCAAGATATTCTGCTTCTCAGAGTGAGCACAACACGAGCCTGACAGTTCACACCAGGCTTCAGCAGCCATGACCGCACAGTTGTGTGAGAGCATCGCCAATGTACCTTTTCCAGGGAATGCATCTCTGTATAGATACATTCTGGGATACGGTGGAGCTGACACTTTTACTCGCTTAACCCTGCCGACCATCCATTTTATTTACACTGTAGGTTACCCACTTTCTTCCACAATGCCATTTAATTCATCACATATCAATCAAACGTATCAGTATTGAACGGATATAACCATGGAGGTAAGAAAGATTGAATCAACACTTAAATTATGATACGATAATGCCTTGTCATAACCACCATATGGAGGTTTATTTGCTACATTGATTTTCTTGGTTAAGCTGAAAAAATTAATAGAATTTGGGTTTATTGATTCACTTGAAACCTACAGCTAAAATCAGTCCTCACACACCTGCCGTCACATGATCATTTTAGCCACATGTTCCATTTTAAACTTCCTTCTGCCTTACCTGCTGTCAAGCTGCACGTTCACAGTGTATTAACAGAAAATATATTTAAACATTTACAGAGAAAATGCACACATCCATAAATATAATAATAAGTAAATGTGGCATTTTCGGGCAAAGATATATGGTCATTCAACTGCCAATCAGCCATACACTCATGCTTTACACACTAGTTTTCCCTCACACCTGCAGTGTATTACACTATGGATACAGGACAGGAGACTTCTAATGCAGCTCCATGATCTGTAGTTTTAATTCTCTCTATTAGTCAGCTCCAAAACGGCTGCCATCCCCAGATACATTATTTATCTCTGCTCATATTATACTTTGCTGCAGCCATATGTTGACTCACAATTCTCACTGTCTCGCTATTAGCTGCCACAGTGGTGCCCCATCCTGCGCCTCTCCAGCATTAGCTCTGCAGGATTGTCCAAATAATCCCTGTTGGGAGTGAGGCAGCAGTGCAGCAGCAGGACGGGACGCCTGTGGGGCCTGCACGGAAGCTTCATCAGCTCTCTCTGCCTCACTTAATTTTCCGCAAACCCGACAAGTGTTCAGGTTGAATTCCAACCTATGGCCTTCCTCTCCCTGTGTACGTACTCCCTGCTCCAGATCGTGGGAAAGCATCACATCCTGTTTGATAAAGAGGCCCAAACCACATTGGTCAACCTGTTCTCCGCCACTGAGCTGAGGCCGAGGGAGTGGACAAACCGGCCTGTGACCAGTCACTCGGAAATGTCATTATGAACACAGTATCATTATTATCAAAACAAGGGACTGGCCGGGCTGCAAGTGGAGCCAATTGTTTGCACAGGTGTGTGTGTGTGTGTGTGTGTGTGTGTGTATTCATGCATGGTTCCCATTTGTGTGCATGCACTGGTGTTTTTCCCCCCATCTCTTAAAAATGCCTTTCTTGCTGAAGCTTACAATATAAAACCAAAAATTACAAGAGGGATTTAGCAATTTGTGACACTCACTATTTCCGATTAAATCTTGCTTGCTTGCTCATTATCTACCAATCTGTCCCCCTCGTCCAGGTAAAACGACCATCACTGATTGTATCCGAGGGGGAAAGAATCGAATCAAATGGTTTTTTCCAGTGCAGTTTCCTACAGAAGGGACAAACCAGCTCCTAATTCCACAAATTTGTACAGCGCACCGTGACACAAACACATAAAACGAGCATGCTCGCCATCGTCCCTGCCTTGATTGAACCTTCTGCATATGTTAAACTGCAATAACAGGTTTGGCTGTCGTGTCTCGCCTCCCTCTCTCCCTGATTTAACTCCACATTACGGCGTTCCACGGGGGCCTATATCCCTGCGTGTTAATCACTGCTCTTCCCAGCGCACGGAGAAATATATGGCGGGTGCTTGCAGAGGAACAGTGGAGGACAAAAACGTGCTCGCTCTTGGACACTACTTGATTACAGACTAATTGGTCTAGAGTGATTAAATATCTCATGCTTCTCACTAATTGCAGCTATTTAAAGCAGCTATTAGCTTAAAATGCCTGCCACCAACAGCCGTTTACTCATAAACAAAATGTGAGATGCAGCAATTCACCTGTACTGCTCAGACTGGAAAACAAGAGTTACAGACTCGCAGGACGCTTTGCGCTACAGCCAGACATTACAGTCTCACACGTTTAAACTCTTATTTTTTTGAAAAGCGAGAGAATACTTTATGGAATACTCTGCATTGCTTTTTTTAAAAAAAAAAAGACATTTTAAAAATGAGTGGCTATCTATCTTTTAATAAGTAACAGATGTACATTTTCATTGATGCTCAATTAATCACAATTATATTTTCCACATTAATATTTCTGCTGATAATTGGTGTGTAATTATTTCTTCATTTAGGCTGTGTGTGTACTAATGATTTGACACTTGACGTTTTTATGTACGACAGGAAAAAATGAAGAAACAATAACACCGTGGATTATTCCTTTTAATTTAGCAGCCTTAGTCGACGCTTTGCACTCAGAGATACTTGAGGAAGAAGGACGAGCAAACACACACACACACACACACACACTCAACATGTTTATGTGATCTGAGGCCTGGAGCGGCCATCAAACACAATCACAGGAGAGTTAATGTGTGTACACCCACCAGTTTAGCTTTAGTCAGGGCCTCTTTCAGGGCAACAACAAACAACGACAGGGGTGAAACTGAGGAAGACGGAGAAAGAGGCGCAGTAAGAGAGGAGGAATAAGGACAGAGAGAGGAGGAGAGATACAGGGAGGAGGGAAGACTTGGCATCACCAGTGCCAACCACAGCTCCCGGGAGACAGACGATGAATTACAGAAATGAGATCTCAGACAAATGCCAAGTTTTTCCAAAGAGCAGCGAGAATGGCTGAGCCCCCCTGGAGAACACAGTGATTAGAGCGGGGGAACCAGGGGTCTGCCAAGCCCCTTAAAGGATCTGTGTGTGTGTGTGTGTGTGTGTGTGTGTGTGTGTGTGTGGGTGTGTGTGTGTGGGTGTGTGTGTGTGTGGGTGTGTGTGTGTGGGTGTGTGTGTGGGTGGGTGTGTAGGGGTGGCACTGGGACAACAGCCATGTCACAGAACATGACCCTGAGGTGCAGCCATCAGACAGCCAATATGGCGAGTTAAATACCGCTGCTGCATCAGAGCGGAAGGGCTCCAACTGCCTCCAATCAAACAGGTTTCTGTTCACCTAATGAGTTTAATAAATGAGGCTTAGTTTACACTTATTTGCGCCGAAAGAGGGAACAATATGCCGAATTTCCAGCAGAATACAATATCCCGCTAACTCAGGTACGGGTGCTTTTCAGCAAAAAAAGTCTTCAGCTGTTTAAAGCAAGAGCAAAGTGGGAGTAAATACAGACACATACAGGATGACAGGAGAGGCTAAAACTCATTTACCTGCTTTTTTTAGTTCCATTCTCCTTTTTTCTTTTCTTTACACTTCTCACCCATGTAGTTATTAACTTGTCTTATCTGGATAAAGCATGTAGGAATTTACCCTGACAGATGAGTGCATCATTTCCATTAGGGATGGGGTGCATGTGGCTCTCACTATTCCCCTCTGATTGGTAGATGTTGTTGAAGCAGATGACCAATTTCCAATAAGATAACCAATTAATTATTTGCTAGATTTTTTGTAACCAATTTTTTTAGTAAGCTCAACATAGCAAGTAGTGATATACAGTGATGCATTGCCTACAGAGGCCCATGTAAGCAAATCACACAACAAAGGAAATCAGCAACAACAAGAGTGCAGACCCAGAAACAAGCATAATAGACAGTAAAAAACAATAGAAATAAAGGAATGGGCAGCCTATTACGTTAGTACCTGGAGAGGTCACGACTCTAGGTGGCCATATTTCCTGACCTACATCATTAAAGCTGCTGAGCATTACACAGTCAAGATAAAGAAAAAAGGGAAGAGAGTCGAGATAAAGGGAAAGGAAAAGAGAAGTACAGCAAAGATAGCTACCCCTCTATCCCAAGATCACCCCCAAAACAATTTAATCCCACTTCAGCACGCTAGAGAACAAATCCACCAACTAGTCAGCTTGCTACACAGCGATATTACAATATAATTTGTAGGCTGCTTTCTGAATTGTCTGATGTAAAATATCCACAAATGCTTCCACTGACAGACAATCATTCTCTTAACACTGTTGCACCCATCAATAATACACATTTTTCATTGACAGGTAGATTAAGGAACGAAGTGTCATAAAGTAATAAAACTGACTGAGAGCATGCATGCTCCCAATGTACAGTATATACACATGAATAGACATGGACAACAAGCTCAACAAGGTAGACATTATTTCATGATCTTCTTCATTAGATGTGAGTTTGAATGGTTGAAAGCTCCAGATCAAGCTATAAAGCAGACCTTCGATTATGATTATTTTTACTTCTTTGTATCACTGCACTAGATAGATAGATAGATAGATAGATAGATAGATAGATAGATAGATAGATAGATAGATAGATAGATAGATAGATAGATAGATAGATAGATAGATAGATAGATAGATAGATAGATAGATAGATAGATAGATAGATAGATAGATAGATTGAAATTCTTTCTGGGACTCAGATATGAGCTATCAGATTCCCTCAGACAAAATTGTCTCTGAGTGGGACTACCAAGTCAAAATGGGGATTTTATTTCAGCGACTGCCTGAGGGGAAACTACATCATACCAAACAGAAATCACATTGGAGTCTGAGATGACAAATGGAGACCTTGAATAACTGCATTACTGCTATTATATTTGGAAATGGAAAAAATTAATTTCATCGCACTGCAATGTTTCAGTTTCTTACAGATTAAGCATCCAGCCACAGATATGCGTTTTGATATAGATCATTTACAATTTCATTAGGAAAACATTTGTTCACATTTACAGCATTCTATATTTGTCTGTGCAGTGGCACTGAAACTAAACTGAAAGCAGACGCTGAGAAACCTCCTTAAAGATTCTCTGTTTGGAATCATAATTTGTGTCTCATATTGTTTGTATTGTAAGTACCTATAATAATTCTTAAAATTACATCGACTTCTTCTCCTTCATTGAAAAATCCAATAAGAATATGTTAAATATTTTTCATTTCAAAGGATTAACTGCTGAACATAATATATCGCCTACTGCATTAAAACGTCCATTCTCAGTGTGTGCGCACTGGAGGCTTCAAGTTTCCACATCACACTTGTGTTTTTTACATACTGGTTTTACCAGTATTACTCCACTACATTTATTTGACAACGTTAGTTAGTGGTTACTTTGCAGATCAAGATTTTTCATCCAGAATCTGTGATGATCTTATTTATCATATGATGTATTGTTAAACAGTATAGGTTAAAATACCGAATAGCCTGCTGGATGGCAGATTGAAGTACATTTAGGAACAAACACTATGTGAGGAAATTCTAAACTAATATCAAGTCTAAACATTTGATTTTGACACAGGGCTCCTCTACAAGACAGGGACAAAAAGATGAGGTAATAACTCAGGACGCACTTTAGTTGCAGTGGTGGAAGACGTGGAACCATAGTCACCTGGTTATATTGTTGTATAAATCTGTGTGTCGTCTGCATAATTATGAGATATTTTGTAATTTTGCATAGTCTGCACTAGATGGAGCATGTATATGTTAAATAGAAGAGGCCAGAGAATGGAGGCTTGGGGGACTCCACGTAATTTTTTTCTGCTCAGAAATGTAAATACTAATAGACACAAAATTGTCCCTGTCCTTCAAATAGGATTCAAACTGCACCGTGCCAGAAAGTCCCAGCCAGTTTTCCAGTCGGTCTAGTAATATATTGTGGTCGACCATGTCGAATGCGGCACTGAGATCTAATAATACTAGGACTGAAACTCTTCCACTGTCTGTGTTTAAATGGATGTCATTCAAGACCTTAACAAGAGCAGTCTCGGTGCTGTGGTGTGGTCGAAATCATGACTGGGAGTGGGGTGTCCCTTGGCCCAAAAAAGCCGTTTTCACTTATTTTAATTCAAAAATGGGAGGTTTAATATGGGCCTATAATTGTTCATTAGTGACATGTCTAGAAGTTCTGATGCCATGCATCAGAACCTGTAGGCAGAATAGCAGGAGGAGGATTTCAGATGTTGCACAATTTAATCGAAGGTTATATGGTTGATGGGATTAAATTGCGTCATGCTAATTTAATTGGTTTTAAGTGGATGCAAAGACCCTATACCTGATACGGATTAAGTGACAGCTTGTCTAATTTTCAGAATTTTTCAGTGAAGAAGGAGGCAAATTCATTGCATGATTTAGTGGATAAAGGTTCAGGGGACACAGGAGGATTTGTCAGCCAGTCAACAGTAGCAAATAATGCACTATTGTTTTTGGTGAAGATGTCAGAGAAGAAGGACTGCCTTGAATTTCTCAGTTCTAAATTATAAATGCAAAGTCTGTCTTCAAAGACGTCATAATGAACCTGGAGATTTGTTTGGGTGGGATTTTTCCATGCTTTTTTCCCCCAGACTACTTTTACCTTAGTAGGAGAAATGGCATCACTGACATTTGTAATTTCAAAACTGAAATGATCTACAAGATCATTAACTGAGATCCAAGCAAGGGTGGGTGTGGAAAAGAAATCCTGAATTTAGAATTCACTGTAAGTTTAACTCTGATCGGAGATTTGTGTGCACTGAGATAGTCATCTCAGAGAAAACACAGGAATGATCCGAAATAGCGTCATCAGCCACCTCAACCTTAGAAATGTTAAGACCCCTGGAGATGACTAAGTCCAGAGTGTGCCCCTTGCTGTGTGTGGGCTCTGTCATGCTGAGTCAGTCCATAGTTATCCCGAATACAACACAGTTCTGAAGTGCTGCTGTCCGAGGGGTTGTCAACATGAATGTTCAAATTGCCAACAATAACTACGCAGTGAAAGCCAATGCAGATGATAGACAGCAGTTCAGCAAAGTCATCCAAAAAGTTGGCTCACTATTTTAGGTGGCATATAGATGTTTCAGAATGCAGCTCAACATGAGTTGGGAGGGGTTGACTCAAAAAGTATAATATAATGTATGATGATCCCTTTTAATTTTGATACTTTAAGTATGTTTGGCTGATAATACTGCACTTTTCTAATTCTTTAGTAAGTCTGTACTTTTACTTAAGTAAAATGGAAAATTTGAATGTAGGACTTTTACTTGAAATGGAGTATTTTTACACTGGCATATTACTACTTTTACTTTTTAAGTAAAGGATCTGGGTACTTCTTCCACCACTGCAATAAGCACATGTTTGACTGGAGGGTGACTTTAACAAATAGCAGAAACCGTGTCACATACGTAATACTGAACGCTCCTAAATATTCACGGAATAACAAATGTTGGCCTTTCATGCATTTACAGTGTGGAAAAATTAACTATAACTTTTTACAAAGGTAGAGCTTCAGCTCCAACGGGCCTCAGTTCATCTGTAATAAAGCACCGTATTTCTGTCAATTCCATGTTGGTAAATGTCAGTTTTTCTTTAATGTTTTCTGGTGCACAGCAGTTGATAAAACTCTGACAAACTGAGCGGATATTCAACACAAACTAGATCAAACTGAAACAGTACAGCCTGCATGCCTGATCCCTCCATATGTTTCCATATAGATATCAAGCCATTGATTAGGGGAATGCTGTCATCTAGTTGGCAGCGATTAGGCTGCTGGCTTTGGCACCCAGTCAACAACTAATTCACATGCTAATGTCTTCCAGATCAGGTCTCGCCCCCAAACTGGTTCCCCTTATTGACTTGATTCTCTGATTGGACAGATGGCCACCTTTCAATATCACAGGCGTCTGGTTGTGTTTAGGCTTGGGGTACAGGGTTGTCATGGGGGGGGGGCCAGGATTTCCAAGCTTATGAATAAACAACAACAATCATCTAGATAAACAACAACATTATCTGGCGTCTGAACCTTGACGATGGTCCATTATGGCCATTACCGTCACATCATGTGCTACAGTCGGATTTTAATTGCTCTTATTTGCTATTGAGGATGGGGGGGCGGACTCAGACACTGTATCAGTCGACGCTCTTAATTGATTTGTCCTCGTGCTTGCCAAGACCTCAGTCAATACAGTGGAGTGCGCTGAAACCTATCAAAGCGGAGCCAGGACTGAAGGCACGACCACTGAGGACGAAACAGCTGCGGCTTGTGGAGAGAAGAGGGAAAAAGAAAACAGCATTTCGGTTTCTCCCGGCCCGCCTCCTCCCCCACACATCTCTCCCTCACCTCTTACTCTGCTCTTTCTGTCTCCGCTCTCTCCTCTCTCCATGTTCGTGCCTGGCAGCAATCTTTCTCAGGAGACTTTCTCTGCAGTTGTGTGAGGAGAATGTCAGTCCTGTGCAGTTAGGCGTGTGTGTGTGTGTGTGTGTGTGTGTGTGTGTCTGCCGCTACGAGAAACGTCCCCTGGATGTGCTCATTAGCAAAACACAAGTGCGTATGGCTCCCCAGAACAAGGCATTCTGGGTACTGCCACTGTCTATCTCAGTTTTGTGAGTTCGTAAGCAACTAATGAACAGATTCAGGCATGAATACAGGGCAGCCGCACTGCAACCACACACACACACACACACAAATAAAGTCTTTAAATGACCTTTCATACATCACAGACACAAAGAAAAATAATGAGTTGCTCCAAATTGTACAAACTTAATATTCAGATTTTGTGTGTGGATGGTCTGAAGCCCTGTGTTCTGGTAAAAAAAAAAGAAAAAAAAAGAAAAGAAAAGAAAAAAATCTAAAGGATATTTTCCACAATAAAAAGTGCATATTTAATATTCAATACTAAACACACAGAGGTTTCTTGATGGGCTGGAAAGAAGCTCTGGGTTTGTGTGAAGGGACTTATTTTCTCTCAGAGCAATTTGCATGACTCTCAATAAAATGTACAAAAAAACTGTATCATCTCACATGAAAGTGGCATAGTTGTAGTGGACAAAGTTTCATTAACTGTAAAGGGGTATTACAGCAATTTAGCAATTAGGTATTGCACTTCCATAAAGTTAGGGAGACTTACTAGAGACATGATTTTCTTTTAATTAAATGTTAATTGATAAGGTTAGGTAGTTAATCAGACATTCAACAAAACCTGACATTTAGTCTGGATTATGGGTCAAGCTGCAAAAATAGGGGGAAAGATATCTCACAATGCAATTCAATAGCATTTTCATAAACCACATCATCAGGGTTATTTCCTTTCATTTTCTAGTACTGACTTCACCAGAAAATGAAAGCAAATATATGTCCTGGCATTACATTTTAATAATAATAATAATAAACTTTATCTGTGTAGCTCCTTTCATACAAGACATGCAGCTCAAAGTGCTTTACAACAAATAAAATACATGCACAGAGTGCTTCACATAAAAAACAACAGAATGAACATAAAAACAGGGATAGAATGCCATTGTTCATGTAAAATAAAGTAAAAATAAGATGAGAATAGAATACATGCATCTTCACATAATACATAATAATAATAATAATAAGTAAATGAAAATAAAGTAAAAAAATAGAATACATAAAATGCATAAAATCTAGTAATATATATAGCTAGTTAAAGGCCAAAGTGAAGAGATATGTTTTCTGCTTTCTTTTAAAAAATATTTAGTGAGCTGGCTTCCCTGATATCTACAGGTAGGGTGTTCCACAGCTTTCTTTCGAACCTCCAATAAACCAGCAGCAGATGATTGCAGTGTTCTCAAAGGCAAATAGTGAGCAAGGGAGGTAGCAATGTAGCTTTCTCCTAGCCCGTTAAGGGCTTTGTATGTAAGGAGGACGACCTTAAAATGAATTCTAAATGTTACAGGAAGCCAGTGTAGAGCAGCTAAAACTGCACTAATGTGCACTTTTCTCCTGGTTCTGGTTAATAGCCGAGCTGCAGAGTTTTGAATGAGCTGAAGACTCTCTGTGACAAGACAAAGAAGTGCGTTACACTAATCAAAATAAAGGCATGAATCAGTTTGTCAGCATCTTTTTGATTTTAAAATGATTGTAATTTTGCTATGTTTCTAAGGTGGGAAAATTATGTTTTCGTCACCTTGTTAGTGTGGGACTTAGATCTGAATCTGAAATAACACCAAGACTTGTAAACCTCAGATTTAATCCAGGGGAGTCAGTTTGCCCAGATTATTTAACCGCATTTCTCTTTTTGTTTTTTGGCCCGACCAATAGAATTTCAGTTTTGTCCTCATTTAACTTTAAGAAATTATCACTCAACCATTTATTATTGCCAGGTGACGGTAGTAGGTAGGTAGAGCAGGAAGAGAACGTAGTAATGGAGTTTATAGCTGCAGCATCATTTGGTTCAGCAGAGATGTATAGCTGCGTGTCATCCGCATAACTATGGAAACATACATTGTGTGCACTGATGATGTCACCAAGTGGAACCATGTATAGTGAGAATAGTAATGGAACAAGGCAGCGGCCTTGTGCAACCCCGAAACAGATGTCATGTTTTTCAGACACATGATCTCCAAGACTGACGTAAAACTTCCTTCCTTTTGAAGTCTGTTTTAAACTGGCTTAACACGCAGTCAGACCAATCTAGGGCTCAAGATGATGGATTACAATGTTCTGGTCAATCGTCCTCTTAAGTCTAAGAGGACACGAATTGAGGCCTTATTTTCATCAGTGTTTAGTCTGAGGTCAGGGACAGTCTTGCAAAGCTCAGTTAATGTAATACATGTGAAAGGTGCCATGGTTACATCTTTTTTACAGGTTTTGCTGAGGTCATCTGTGTTTACATCAGCAGCAATACTGGCTCTAATTTAAGTTATTTTGTTATTGAGGAACAATGCAAGTGCTTCACAATTTGACCTGTAGACGGGTGGGGGCAGTGTTGAGTAGCTGGTCAATAGTGGAGAATAATATTCTGGAGTTTCCAGCATTCTCTGTAATAATAATATAGTAATCCTTTCTGGCCAGACGTCTTGCTTTGTTATATACAGCCATGGCTTCTTTGTATATATTACAGTGAACTGTGAGACTAGTGTTCCTCAGTTTTCTCTCACCTGCTCGACAGATTCTCTTAATTTCATTAACACAGTTAATGTGTTGTTTAACCATGGGGAGACCTGGTTTTAACCTTTAGTGGAGCAGCAGTATTTAAAGCAGATGACAGGTTGTTGTTGACATTTTCAACCATGTCATTGAAATAGCAGTCATAGCTGTATGGCTCAAATGACCTCCCAATATTAGAGAACTTTACTTCAGCCTCGCCATCTAGCAATCTCTTCAGGTTGGCATCAAAACACACACACAGTGATGGTCAGAAATAGGTAATTCTAATACTGAAACATTGTCAATGTTTAACCCTGTTGTTATTACCAAGTCTAGAATGTTACCATGCTGATGAGTGGCTTCAGTTACATGTTGGGTACGATCGAAGCTGTCCGGTAAATTCACGAGCTCCACAGCTTTGGAGTTGTTCTTTTTGTTACATTAATTAATTAATGTTGCATCCATCTAAAGGTAGGCTAGCTTAAGATATTGTTGCAAGGTATTGTTCTGTGAAATTAAAAACATACTGTATTTCAAGCTGAGCATGGGGACATAAAGATGCATTTTCATGTACAAAAAGAAAACAATTTATACCCAGTCATATTGCCACTGTTCAAAACGAATCTGTGCATGGCCACGAATGGAAAAACACTGTAATCTCACAGGCAATAAAACACTGTGAAATGAGCAGAACAGGTGCATAGGTGAACAAAGATAAATATAGCCTGGCTTGATGAAATAATTTCTCTGTCCTGGATAATAACTCATTATGCTAATCACAAGCCCTATTAATCATTTTCTCATTTGAACTGTCAGGATGTGATTGTCGTACGAAGAGATTGTGTGAAATACAGCGAAAAGATTCGCCTTTTGCCATTCATCAAAGTCGACTGGGCAAAGACATTTTTTACGTCAGAACGGAAAAGGACGCCGAAGCTGCTGTGATGGGTTTCGCCCGAGCCATAGCAACGAAAAGCCTCCTCGTATCTTCAGAAGTAACAGAGAAACGAATGATGACAATCGCATTTGCACCGGTAACCCACTCCGGCTGTTAGATCCTGATGGTGCTGTAACACAACAGCACAACAGGAAACATATTAGCAATAGCCAGAAGAGTGTGTGTCTCTGCATACTCTATGTGCTTTCCTGTGCCTATGTGTGGGTGAGTGTGTGTGTGTATGAGTGAGTGTGTGGCACCAGGCGCATATATTGTGATTGTCTCATTGTGAGAATGCCCTACTGGGGTGGCCAGCTGTTCCTGTGCCCATAAAAAGGAGGCAGGAATGTCTGGTGGGATAAAGGAGGCTGCAGAGACACAGAGAGAGCCGCACACACTCGCTTTAGAGAAGCAGATGTAGGACACACACACACCTCCACACACACACAAGGTGTACACGTGCGTCGCAGCGCAGCACACACTGTACTCTTGCACATGCGCACACACAAAATAACTCCCACAAACACAGTAAGATGCAAACGCAAACATACAAAATGTACAGAAACATGTGCACACATATACACACACAAATGAAAGTCACACGCACAACCTTAAAACACACCCACGGAAAATTTCGCACAAAAAACTTGCGCAAAGACACACCCACATTCGTATATACCTAGACGCATGTGTGTTACAGCACTACACATCGAGATACAAACACAATGACACACACACAGACACACACACACACACACACACCCCACCACCACCAGCAGCAGCAGGCGAGGTGGTGGAGGCGTTATCGGTCCATATCTGTGCTTGGAGCCACAGCAGTCTCCAAGGCTGCTATCAGCTCCCCCATTATCTCTGTCTGAGAGTGTGGAGGAGGAGGAGGACAACGATGAAGCCTGCACACACACACACACACACACACACACACACACACACCCATCAACCAGCTCCTGTCATAGCTCCTGTACGCGCACACACACATATTAACACAGACTCACCACCGAACTCGTTAAGAGGGCGGAAATGAAATGTCTGTCCCCTGAGCCGCCCGAGTAGCAGAGCTTTGCTGCTGTGGCACAAGTTTGGAGACGACCACAGGCAACCAATAATAAATACACAGACAGAAAGAGGGGAAGGAGGTGCAAAGAAAACGGGATGGCAACAACAGGAATGAAAGAATAACAGAGAGAAAGAGAGAGAGAGAGAGAGATGGAGGAGATGGTGGGGGGAGGAAAGTGAGGGAGCAGCCTGCTGCAGCCGCCCCTGCCTCAGGTCTCATTAACTTAATGGTCTCTGTGGATGCTGAAGGGCTGAGCAGGGATGGAGGGCAAGGGGGGAGGAGAGGAGAGGAAAGGAGACTTTACGGTGAAAGAGGTCTGCAAACCAAATTTAAAGTGATGTTTCGTTTAGGGGGAATATTTAAGCACCCAATCAGCAATCAACCATCAGTGTTGACATTATTAGTAGTGAATTAATGTAAATGCTTTTATTTTGAAGATTTAATCTAGCCTCAATCTGGGCCCACACTAACATGAAGGGCATTAGTTTGAGTACCTGGACTGTTGGGGAAGAAGTGCCAAGGGAAAATGGTGCATACAATGGCAAACTGATCCAGTGGAGCTGCTGCAACAGAAGTGCGTAGGTCTACAGAAAATCTTTCTCTTCTGTAGAACTGTGTGATTGCGGGTGATGGTGTACAACAAGATTAGAAGTCTAAAATTCCCGGCAGGAGGCCCTCAGTACTGAGGCTTAAACATATAGTGCTAATTTAATTTTCGGTATATTTATTTTGTCTAAATCTTCATCGCAGTATCATTTTTTTAAACAGCAATTTGTGATCCACAAATACAATTCTGACAGAAGTAAAGCACATCAGTACAGTTACAGCACAAATACAGAGACACCGATCCAAAAAATATTCAGTCCTGCAGTAGTGCAGAGAGAAGACAGGTGAAAGGTCGTGGTTCAGCATGTCGTCTATAGAGATCGTGCTGCACTAGGGGCACTGTTGCCAGGTGCCACGGTATCAGCATACAGTAAACATTCAGCGACATACATGTTTGGTTTCCATACATGTTAAGCATATTATAGTCCATAAATCAAAGAGTCCGTACAAAAGAAAGCAACGAGGTATTGGAGGACAATTTCCATCATACTTACCATTAAGAATAACCATTTCTCAACCTTTTGTCATAAGGTTTTTTTAATTCACTCTTATCTTAACTTGTGAAACTAAAGCTTTGAATTGTTTTCGAAAGCTGCCTGTGCAGTTAACTGCATGTTTTCAGTTACAGTAGCTCATTATCTGTGTCCTGCTATTACATTTTCCCAGTTAGTTGAATTGCTTTTTGGACCAGTCATGAAGAGGAGAAGTTAAAAGATAGATTTTTGTTTTTTCTATATGGAGTTTATTAACCACATTTTTGCATTTCCTCTGTACAGATGAAACACTTACTTGTTTCCATCGGCGCGCCACAGCAGCACTGATAGTTCTTTTGTGCTGGTGACATGGCCGTCAGTGTTGACAGGGTATCAGCCGCTATCGTCTGGACTGTCCAGCCCCTGGCGCCGCACTCAGAGGGGCTTCTGCGCCATCTGAGGTCTGACATGGAGACATTCAGACAGACACATGAGACGGCATAAACAGAACGGCTGTCCGGAATATAGATGTAGAATGGGTAGAGAGGCCACTTCCTGGTACAGTGCTGTTGAAACTTAATATAATGTCATTATTGTGCGGGCAGGATGGATGGGAATCAGATTTGCAAAGACCAATGAGACGGCCATCAGCAAGTTCACCATGGTAACACATCAGCTTTCTGCAAGTCATCCACTGTATTGAAAATGTATTTCTATGACACCATTAATCAGAGGTGTCAAGTAAGTGTAGCGTGTAAAACAAGCATTCAGTAATGTGAACTGAAATGGAAAGATCATTCTTCAACTTCAACTCTGCTCTGGTCTGAAAGCGCTAACAGCTGCTTATTTGCAGCATGACAGGGCACAGGCCACTGAAAGAGACAGAGACAGACACACTGAAGAACAAGAGAGATGACAGACCTCAAACTATTCTCCATACATCAGACTGCCACTTGGTAAAAAGCAAAAGGGACAATGCAGAGATGAATGGGGAGGAAGGGAGCTGACGAGAACAATATTAAGCATAGTGAGACCGATGGGGGAGAAAAGTGACAACGCTGGACACAATACATGTAGAAAGAGTATAATTCATGAGAAATGTGCGGTGGAATAATTTGTCATCTCTGATAAAAGCACCTTGATCACAGCTGTGTGGGTCTAGAGGGGGAAGCATCGTCAGAGAATTGCTTATCCACCATTACAGCAACTCACTACATTCAAGTTTGCAGTTTCACACAACAAGGTTTTCTGTAAGTTAATGCAACACAAGCAAACAAATGCACACGTACACAGCGACACACTCCCTCCATTGCTCTCTCTCTCTTACACACACACACACACACACACACACACACACACACACGCATAAAGCCACACTGCAGGGACCATCTGACAAGGCCAAAGTGATGTTGGTTTCTGGGGACTGTGAGTCGGTCCCTCCACAGATGGGCCGGGGCCCTGCACCCTCTCCCTAATGCTCCATTCTGCAGCTGTGTGAGATTAGCTAGGTACCATCAATGCTAATTTGTGCTGATACAACCAAAACTTTTATTGAGATGAGGAAAAAAAGGAGATAAAACACACAACACACACACACACACACACATACGTAGAAGATGTCTCCTTGAGTCTGGTGCAGAGGCTGCACTCAAGGTGTACTCTGCACAGAGGCCGAGGTGGGTATTTATATGTATTGTTATTATTGTTATAGCTTCATGTGATGATCCTTTCTAGGAATTTGAACAAGCTATGAGGAGGTTGAAACCATGTCACATATACCAACATTTTACAACACATTTCACAGTGCAGTAATGCCAGAACTTGTGAAGCATTCTGAGAATTTGATTTACTTCAGTCGTTGTCTTTTGGTGTTGTAGTAATGATATTGCTTTTCAATGCTGTCTCTTAAAATACATTTATGTACTACTAATTTGGTTTTCTACATACATTTTGGAGGAAAAGGCACAGAACTCTGACACCAGAGATGAGGGTTCACGCGCTGCATCCCACAGGTTATGGAAATGGTTAAAAAATGGAAAACTAATTGTGTCCCATCTCTTGCTTTAAAGGGGCTGTCAGCATTTTTGTGAACTTCCGGGCCGTTCTTGCAGACTAGCACTCCTCCCCACGTCTCCAGACAAGTTGGGCGGCTGTGGCTTGGTGGCAGAGTGGTTACCTGGCAATCAGAAGGTCAGCGGTTTGATCCCCCACCCATGCGTTGACGTATCCTTGAGCAAGACACTGAACCCCAACAATGCTCCTGAATGCTGTGCCTTCGGTTTGTGAATGTTCTCATATATAAGTCTGCTTAATGTAATGAAAAGTAAATTTACATGCAACAGTGTTCTCCACAGCAGCTTACAGTTTAGGCACAGCAGCACTGGAGAGCAGTGGGTCATCTAACCGCTAGCAATGACCGGATAAAATGCCAATAAGTTCACTATCACCCAAGCTGCACTTTACAATAGGAGCTCTGATTTTATTTGTTCAAGTAACTTTGTTATCATTTTCTATCACATCAGGCAGATCCACCAAGACGACGTGGTCTTGGTAGAGGGAGAGGCAGAGGTGCCTTCAATCTGTCTGTGGAGGGAGCACTACGAGTGCAAGGCAAGGTTGTGATACCCAGTGCTGCGATTCAGGAGCGTTTTCCAGATCCTCACGGCTGATATGTAGGCTTTCGCCCAAGTGGGGTGTGGGGCCTAACTGACTGACAACATTGTCACTTGTGTTTACGTTCACCCCATTGTCGTTTTGGTTCGTTTTATGACACCGGGAGTCTGGTAGATGAAGCAGGAACTCAGTGTTGCTGCTGTGGCAGGGACTGTCCTTAGAGAGCGGTCATTATTTGAAGTGCATCACAGGTCAGGATCAGTTTAAAGCGGCACTTTTGTTGGTTTTTAGGAGATCAAATGAAATACATTAAGATAAGATTTTGCATGTTCAATTAAATATTAAATCACTATGTTGATTAACAAAAACTTATCTTGGCAGCATTATGTTTCTTGCAAAACTATGAAAGCCTATTTCTGCCACTTAAAATAATCAACTGCCTACATTTTATGAATTATTGTCCCATAATTATGAGAATGAATCTCACAGTTATGAAATACAAAGTCAAAATTATGTGATACTATCATAATAAGTTAAACAGTGAAAAGAAAAGTTGGGTAAAGGGAACTTCCATACATTCAGTTTGATATGGATGTAATTTTGGTAACAGGGTTGTGCTTTTGCAGTAAAGGGGACCCATTATGCATTTCTACCAAAATCAGTGAATAAAGTTAGAAAAGTTGTGCTTTTGTACAATAAGCAGTAAGGCCCTGCCCCCATTGTTTTTCCAACCTAACCTTCCTAACCTTTCTGAACCTTCTTGTCTCGTTTTGTGGCCTGATAAACAGAAAATTCATCCAGTTCAGTGCCCCATATCACTATTTTCCAAGCTAAGTTACTGTAGCTGTCATAGCCATCGAGCTCACCGGCAACAGCAACACAATGAGGTGGTGTGCGGCTCTCTAAAGAGAACTGATTACAGCGACTCACAAACCCCTTGGCAGGCTTCTGGGAAGTTGAAAGTGGGCTTTTAGGGAGGGGGGCCTTCAAGAGACAGGAGCTAAAACGGCCTGTTTCAGACAGAGGATGAACGAAGGGTCTGGACAAAGGGCCAGTGTAGCATAAATAAGGATTTTCTGAACTGTGAATCATGCAAAGCTACTATAGTGGAATCCCAGAATGAAAATATTGATCTGGAAATGAGCATAATAGGTCCCCTTGAAAGTAATAGTTTGACATTTTGGGACATTAAAAAAAAAAAGGTCACAGGTGTTACTAATATCATTAACGATGGCTCCATTCTATTAAAGTGTCCCATGACAGTGTGACGGTGAGCCAGCAGAACCCTAAAACTGAAGCGTCTAAATGGAATTCAGCCATCATTAACACCTGTTCTAACTGACATGTCGAAATATTTGCGGTGAAAAAGGCCCACAGGGACAGGAATGCTGACCAGTAGTGTCATAGACGTGATACAATGGCAGTGAACAAACTCCCTGCAGCCCTTCAGGCTGATCCTAAAGTAAACAAGCAATACAAGAATCAGTATGTTGGTTTCTTGAGCCTGTACATCCATGATATGTTCAAATCCTCTCAACGCCTCTCACACATCGTTCCTACTCCCCACCCCATTTCCCTGTATATTGTCTAATAATGCAACATTCTCCAAAAAGGATCAGAGACTCTGCAGTGGGATTCATGTTTTTGTTACTGTGAAGAACAGAATGTCATTTATTTTGTGTCATTTTAGCCCTGTAACGTCATCTCTGTGCAGTTGTTCACACATTATGCATTTATTAATTTTATTTCCTGCTCTGTGTTTACCAAGTTTCTTCCACTGTAATAACCCACTGAAACGCATCAGACCTGTAAACCTCACCAAGCTCTCTCTCTCTCTCTCTCTCTCACACACACACACACACACACACATATCCCATATGTGGCTAACCCTGATATGGTAGCTCTGACTGAATACATTATTTATCATATGCATAATGTCTCACAGCTAGCCTATTTTTCCCAGATAAGTAATATACAGTGTAATGTCATTGGCACGCACACTGAAGTAGGAATAATGGGGAGGTTTGTTCACTTTATGAAAAACTATTCATCACAACAGAGACAAACAAATTTGATTTCAGCTGTGGATTATTCACTGGTGGAGATTGATATTGTTTTCATGCAAAACCAATAAAGAGGTATCATGTGGATGTTTTGATTACATTATCAGAGCTAGAAATACAGTTGATAATAAAAGTGTACTAGTGCCTCATGACTGAATCATCATGCAGCATGGTTTATTCCTTGGGGTTTTTAATGTTGCGGACCCACAAAAATAACTAAATAATGACCTAAACCTGCCTTCTGACATGTAGTACGCAGTGTTATGGGGTAAGTTCTGCGATCTCATCGTTCACTTTGATACAGGTGGTTGGGAAACAGTTTATGGCATCTATTTTGTTCCTTTAAATTCAAGTTTAGCGTGAGGTGATGGCTAGTATGGGTGATAAAATCTTGAAAATAACAATTTTAAAGGCATCTAAATGGCCCTACGATAAAACTGCTGTCTTGATTTGCTTAAATATATGATTTAGTGCACAAACTGCACTTAGCTGCTTGGCAGCATTGTTAATAACTGGTAGTGCGGGTGCATTGGAATGATTCAGATTAGCTTGTAACATTACACGCTAATTGAATCTGACTATATCTGTTTGAATGATGTGCTACTTTAAAAAAGTGCTTATGGAGCTAGATCTGGAAGGCCATTATCTTAGCTTAGCACAATCACTGGAAGCAGGGCCGAGCTGCAAGCCTGGCTCTGTCCAAAGTTCCAAACTATACGCCTACCAGCAAAAGCTCCCTAATGCATACATTGTATCACATGGTTTCATATGTACACAAACAGAAACGCATAAAACACAAAAAACAAAGTTGAGAGAGACGCAGTTTGTCAAGAAAGAGTTTGATTGAGCTTGCTGGAAACACCAGACTAAGTGTGTTACACTTATCCATCTGTTCTGGAGCCGCTAAAAAAATATCAGTGCTTCTGGTTTACTTTGATTATTAAACATGTAAGTGTCAGCTACAAAGGAATAGTTCATCATTTTGGGGAATATGCTGATGGAGTTTGTTGCCAAGAGTTAGATGAGAAAACGAAATATAATCTATTGCTGCAAGCCAGTGAGAATGTCTTCACAGCGATGTTGCAAGCATGATATGACTTGAATACCATAAACTGTTTTAAAAAGCCAGTTATCCTGGAGCTTTCTCTCTTTCCTTCTGGCAGCAGAGAAGTGTCCCAATCCAGTCTTTGCAACCCATACAAATGAATCACAAAAGTCATTGTATGTAACTGACAAATGGTCAGTGATGTGTGCTTGACTGTGTGAAAATGGCGGCGGTTCTATCACGTTCGGGTTTTGTGGGGAAACAGGACTAGGTGCTTGCGGTTCCACTAACGAGCCACACACTCCAGCCAAGCAGCTGCACAAAGAGCCACGGGCAATTAGACTACGCAACTCGCAAAAGCAGCACCAGCCACATGGTCTGAACTGACAAGTGAGAGCACCACAGACCTTTAAACGTTATCTACGAAAAGGTAGGTTTTCTGGGTTATACAGACGATACGTAACATATTTCTCGATGTTGAGTGTTAGTGTGGTTATGTAAAAAAAATCGAAATAGCTATATTTCTTATGCATTTAGTCGATTGTACTGATTCCATCACTTCAGACAATAAACTCGGTCAACAACTGAGTAACAAGAGACCATATTAGCCGTTTAGCCTCATTCATTTCTGAGTAGCAAGTGTGACTCGCGCAAACACACGCTCTCTCTCGGTGTCCCTTCTCTCTGTCCCTCTCTATTACTCAGATCTGGTGCCAAGTGGGCATCAGAGAGGCACCATGTGTTTGTCTAATGACTACCTGCTGCCTGGCACAGTTACATATGGACACTACAGAGAAATCTGATTAACCACTCAGCCACACTCTGCACTGCTGCCTTTCCTGCATTATGCACGCATGCATTTCTGTGTAAATACTCTCTGGTGTATTGCTATTGCACATAAAAGGAAAAAAAATGGTTTGTTTTATTGTTTTTTTTTTTATAGCTTCATCATGGGAGCTACACGTTATTACTGAGGTCATTTTGCATTGAATTTCAGCACTTCTCAGTCCAACTGGGCCATCTTGTGACTGTTATTTGCTTTCCTTAGACTTTCTATGAATCTATAAGGCCTCATTCAGTGCTGGCAGATTTGACCAACAGGGTCAGTTGGTGTAATCTTAAAAAAAAATCTTTGTTTGTTAAGTCATCATGGCTCATTATGTGAATTACTGTATCTCCTTTTCCTGTGATTTTCCTGTTTATTCGCATACAAATTACTGCTGCTGCCGCTGCGAACATAAAAGGCATCAAGTCTTGTATGCCAAATGATTCTTTCCTGGAAACACACAACACTCCGAGAAGAGTTAACGTTGCCTTCAGACTGGAAGAAAATTGACAGTTTTTACATGCATGAAAATGATAAATTAGGACTTTAACGAATTCAAGAAAGAAGGGATTCGGCGAAAGGATTGCATCTTTTCAACCTCGGGAAAGAATGAGCTCGTGTCAAAAGATATTCACGCCGGTCACAAGAGAAATAACAAGACACACGCAAAATGCACCATCTTGTGAGAATGTTGCTTTGTTTTCATTTCCCAGCGCCATAAAGATTTAAAGGGATCTCTTTTCAGATGACACATTTTGATGCCTCTTTCTTTCTGCCGTCATTGCTCATAAACAATCCTTCCTCTCTGTGTCTCTGCCTCCCTCGCGCTCACATTTTGCCGTCGCGTCAATTACTGTCCCAGTGGTTTTCCACCTCAGTCTGACACATCCAGAGAGTGCGTGAGCATTCATCAGAGCTATTTAACCCTCGCAACGCCCCGAACTGGAAAACAGCCAGGGAACGTCACGGAGGCAGCCAGTTGTCAGCGACTATCACCCCCACCCCCATCACCGACGAGCACATCAGACAGGGAGCAGGCCTTGTTGATGAGAAGAAATTCACTAATTGTTTGATTATACAGATCTTCATGATAATGAATCACTACTCCACGGTTCGGGAACATGGTGTGCAACCCGAATTACCACCCCAACACTCAAGCTGTGAAAGTTGATTACTCATTAGCGGGTGACTGAGTGGCACAAACAACCCTTGGCACCCCCCTTTTGAAAATTCCCCTCCTGTGTTTTTTACTGTACGTACTTGTAATTGCTGTACATTACACTGTGGCACAGGAGACTGGCCTGCATCAACGTGGATAGATTAAAATCCAAGCCGTACTCAGGAAGCAAAACGTTTTCACCCTCTTACACCAGCTCTCCAATACTACGAACATTTAAAAACATGACCTTGTGTCCGCCTGCTGGTTTGGAGGAGAAGTTTAGACGACGACCAGTTTCTGAAGCCAGAACAACCCATCTCACTGTGTTCACTGACATTGCTGGTTGCTGCTCAAAGAAACTCCTAGCAGCAATTTGTTCAGCCTGCTGTTTGGCTCGGAACGCTACATATACAGAACCTGGCAAGAGCAATGTCGTTTTAACTAACTTGATTCTTTTGAGCTGTCTAATAGAGGTAGCCATCATGATAACACACACCTCCACGTCCAGACTATATCTGACCTAAACTATTTTCTATAAGGCAGCCAGTTGAATTGGATTTAGCCCAATCAAATATGTGCCGGACCAATCAGGGAACTTTGAAGGTGTTAAGATGATGATGTGACTTGCCACATCTCAATACTCCCACCTCAAACCTCAAATTTCAAACTATAGTGCGATTTCGGAAAAGACATGACCTGTTCTTCACCTCTAATGTATCCACCATTTTTTTACAGTTTTAAAATCAGATAGAGACAAAAGAAGATGAATGACAGCTCAGTGAGTGGTGGGTCTCTCTAAGCAGGTTTGTGAATTGGTATATTATTGGATATTGAACATTGTCGTTTTTTTATATTTCTATATTAGGGACTAAAAGTCCGGATATCTCGGCCTCTGCTGCTTCCATTCTGACTGCTCCTTTTAAAATAGTCTCTCAGAAGGCCCCCAACTTTATGAATGAGCAATACTAAATCCCTGGAGTACTCCTTTAAAGTCCACTTCATATGATTAACCTTGGTAAAAGCCTTGGTAAAAGAACAGTTTTGTGGGGGTTCTCTCGCTTGCTGCACAGAGCTGGTTCTGTGCTTGAGACCCTGCCAGCTCTTGGCAACACCTGGATCTTGCTTGACGTCTTTGATTCACACTTGTCTCTCCACACACTTTTACACTTTTCTTGAAACTCCTTAAATTATTACGCTTAATTATTTGCGCCATATGACCTTATGTATTTCATTATCATATAACTCTGTTTCTCAGTACTGTAATTCTTAAGTGCTTTGCGGACAAAAGCATCAGCCTTATTACACTAAAGGTACCCTGTGGCGTTTTTGACCACTTTATAAGTTGGGCCTCTGTTTTGTCTGTGTTATGCACATGCACGCGTAGCAATACGCCAACAAAGGCAAGGAAGAAGTAAACGGCTAGCTACTAAACATGGATGTAAACAATGCAGGATGTAAAATATTTATCACTCAACAGCTTTGTTAGACCGTGAAAGATGCACACAATGCATTTCAGAGAGTAACACTGAATGTGAACACAACGTTTGTTTGTGTGATTTTGGTCTAATTGAGTGAAATTGACTTGACATGACTAGGTACATGTAGCGACTGCAAAAGTGTAGTTTTGCATTTTGACTGAATCACAACCCCTCTTATTTATGCTTTGACTGACACAGGTCTCTGCTCATGTGCCTGAATGATTCATCAAGTCCAATTCAGCAACTGAGCTACTAATTCACACAGTATCAGCTGCAGTGCTCAGTGACCTGCATCAGTCCAACAATATAACACTGTGATTGATTACGCCCATTTTTGGAAAACGGCCAGCTAGCAGTGAGGTTGTTGCCAAGGTAGGCAGACAACAACTGTCTTAGCCTTGAAAATGTGTGTTTACAAGCAAACTGGCCTGCTGCCAACTGCATGAAGCACTGGTACACTGACACATTTTCATTTAATTCCATTTGCAGTGCAATTTGACTCGTTCACTTTAACATGTCTTTGAACGCTGCCTGATGTGTGAGTCAACCCATCGCAAGTCAACATCGGTCTGGATTGCTGTAGGGAATTCATTCAATTATTTTGATTTGATAATGACAGTCATATGCTCAGGCACCAGTTATGTAAAAAATAGCGACCACAAATGGAAATCAAAGAAAACATTTGAGGCACAATTATTGTTTATCATATATATATATATATAATAAAGAAAGGCTTCAGAGCTAAAGATGGACAGCTGGATAACAAGAGCAGTGTGTGTGTGTGTTTGTGTTTGTGTTAGCCAACCACAAAATGAATTTGTGTGTAATTGCATGTACAGTATAACCAGGAGTGGGCGGCTGGGCGTTTGTGTGCACATATGTTTGTGAGTGAGCACATGTATGTATGTATGTATGTATGTGTGTGTGGGAGTGTGTCTTCTTGCGTGTGTGGGGCTGCCGCAACAAGACAAAAGTTAATGAGGTTTGAAGGCTGCTGTGGCGGCGGCGGCCTCGTCTTTGTCTCCGTCCTCTGCCACCCTGCTTCCTGCCGAGGCCTTTATTAAAAGGATAATGCAGCAAGGGTCTTTAAGTGTGCAGCTGCAGAGAGAAAGACAAGGGCGAGAGAGGGGTAGAGCAAGGTAGGGAGAGAGAGAGTTTGGGGTGGTGAGCAAAAAGGAGAGTCAGGGCGAGTGAAGGGGGAAAAAAGAGAAACAGGATGAATTAATGGTAATAAGCGGAGTAGAAAGGAGAGGATCTAAACAAGGCATGCATAGATTGATAGATCGATAGATAGAGACACAAGGCATAAAGAGAGAAAGACTCAGCTCTGGAGATGAGGGATAAAGCCAGAAGAGAAACTGAAACTGGAGAGAGACATGGGGAAAGGGTTAGAGAACCGCAGGGAAAGAGTAAGAAGAGAGATTCAGAATGAAGGGATAAGGACAGGGAGGGAGGGAGACAGATAGGAGCGATTTAGTGCCGGAAAAGCTACGATAGCAGGCTCTCTGTGAGCACAGTCAATACACAACAGTTAAAGAACTATAGATCAAACAGTTTAAACAGAGCACAGATTAGGACAGCATTTGGCCTTCAGTATACCATGTAATGTAGAAGCCAAGAAACCTGTTGGCCCGCCTCCCTGCATGCATCGGGTCAGAGACAAGAGACAGCATGGAGGGGTTGCCAGTCTGTCATATCAGGGTTTGTTTTTTTTCCTCTTTAACGCCCACAAATCTTTTGGGGGTGGGAGTGATCCCCCTTAGATGCACAAATGGACTGCTTCTGCTCGTTAGACGCTTAGATGAATTTGCACATAAAGTTGTCAATACTGTATGACACTGTTGAACAGCCAGACCGCTTTGAAGGGAAGAAGTCCCCCTTTTTTTTCTGTATCTTCTTCCCTGCTTTGTATCTTGTGTGGCTTATTTGTAGAGCTTCGGGAATTAGTTTTTACGACAGGGTGTTCTTTTTGGAAACAATTGCATGTACTGCTGTACATTGTAGTGTTAGCATCTTACATTACTGCGTGTGGTACTGTGTACTGGTTAAACAAATTATGTCATTTTATTTAGTGCTCACTAAATAACCCTTTGCATCTCAGGCTAGCTGTTTCCCCATGCCTCCAGTCTTCAAGCATATCTAAGTGAATCGCCTCGTGGCTCTAGCTCGAGCGTGGAATCGTTCGTGTCATCTAACTCTCAGAAAGAAAGTGAGTGAGCACATTTCCCTGAAGTGTCAAACTATTCCTGTAGCAATAGCTTCCTTCGAAATTTCTGAAATATAACAAACAAGGGCTAATCTGTTACTTTTTGACTGTTTAATCGCACAACACACAGTAACAGCACACTTCCTCCCATGTGGATCAATCAGTTGCCTGAGGCAAACAGACATTTTTGTTCTATCCCGCTTTGTGCTGGCCAATTAGTCACCTGTTAATTGGCGCAGGTGCACATGTCTGAATCCAGGGGAATCATTATTTATTAAAGGATCTCTGCAGACCTCCCGTTGGCTGAAATTAGCCCTCCTTTCGGCCATTGGCAGGTCTCAGGTGTGGGTGTGGTGGCCGAGACGCGTGCTCGCTAGTGTTGGTGAGTACACTGTAATTAGTCTGTGGCTGAAATAAGTCTCTCTCTCCTCTCTCTGTGCCTGCTTGCCTTCTCCCGCCAGCTGCCTCTCTCCTTTGCCCCCTGCTTTGTCATCTTCCTCACCTCTCCTCTCGCCGTCTGCCTGTTTTTTTTGTTTTTTGTTTTTTTTTTTGTCGGGTGTGAAATGTTTACTAAGTCTCCTTCTCCATTCTTCAGCTCTGCATTTCTTTTCTTGTTGTCATTTCATTCTCCTGTTTCTGTGTGGCCAGAATTTGTCCCTCAGCTCAGGGCAGGTAGAGCCTTAAAGTGTGACGCAAAATTGCACACAAAGTCTGGATGGATAACTTATAAAAACGTAAATATGCGTTGTTCGTGACATTTGTATTTGCTTGAAGAGGAACCCCACTGACTTTAACATGTGAATTGCACAACAAAAAGCAGCAGGTTGGACGTATAGACGCAGCGTAAAAAATATAAATGTTTAAATTGAGCTTCATGTGATATTCTGCAAGCTTCTTGTTTTCATATTTGTATGCGTTTTCACTGAGAGCCAGTTAAAAACATATAGAAATATGTCCCTATTTGTATTTGAAAGATTGTCTGTGTTGAATGTTGAAGTAGTCATATGTATGTTCTGGTGGCAATGTACAAATTCATACAACTGTGTTTATGCATATTTTGATGCTGAAATATTAGTGGATAATGCTTAAATTATGATTATGTTTAGAAATATGCTTTTCTTGTGTGCTAAAATTAGGGTATATATTATTTAATCCACACCATAAAGCTATTTAGTGCAGGTGTTTAAAGCCGTAGGAGGAAAATCTTGTGCTAATTAAGCGACAAAAGGCCGCTTGGTTTGGAACGAAACAAAGCTTCTGACAGTATGCAGAGTAGGATTAAGTTAAGTCTTTAATGAACTACTCTGAGATGCACGTTTGGCATTTGAACTTGGAGGATGCTAAACCGGCAACCACAACTATCATGACATCCTTTCCCTGAAATGTTCAGTTGATGTCGTTTGTGTAGACGGTGCTCTTTGCTTTGCTTAGCCCTCATGGCTATCCAGGGGAGCGCTTCCTTTAGGCGACTTAGGCGGCCGCCTAGGGCGCCACCCAGAGGGGGGGGGTGCCAAAATTAATTGCAATTAAACATGCTAGAGCTAATATTTGTTTTGATTTATTATTAGCTCTTGTTTGTAATAAATAAACGGTAGTTTTACTGTAGAGCTGTTAAGAAGATTTGATCGTGATGTCTGAAAGTATCAAAAAAAAAAACATTTGATTCCCCAAAACAAACTTGCGTTTCCGCACCGTTTCCGAAATAATCTCCGTCCTTACTAACACGCCTCAAAACGCACATCACATGACCATTCGCGGACACTGGGCATGCCCATGCCGGTGTAAACAGGAAAGCAGGACAAAAATAATGAGGCAGAAAAACACGTGTCTGCGCTTCACAAAATCCTCCCAGATAATGTTATTAAATTAAAACATTGTCAATAGCATTTTGTTTTTGTCTTTTGTGTCTTCCTAAATATGGACAATATAACATCCATTCCGACAATGTACAAACTCAAATTATAATGCTTATAGCCTACATAATGTTAAATATGGATGCATCAAAACCAATCCATTACTGACAACAACGTCCATGAATGGTTCTGTTGATGTAGTCTGTGGATTTGCATTGTGGCATAACTTTACCGTGTGTTTTCGTCGATGTTGACGGCATGATCCGTCCCATCAAGTTCTGTACTCTGTGTTTGGATGTCGTGATGCTCCTTCCACATCTGGACATTGGAAAGTTTTCTCACCATTCCCCAGGAACCACAATGTCATTGATAAATGATCCCTCCAGGCCCTGGTTCTTCACCAAAAAAACGCTCGTTGTAGGCAGTAGTAGCATTATAAAATGCTGAATTTAACTGCACAGCAGCTGCTAGCATAGGCAGCAAGGTCAGCAACGACTTGTAGGCGTGCTTTTGTGTTTGTTTTCTTCGGGAAAATGGTTACGTGTTATGGGCTTGGCGGATCAGGAAAGTCGTGACTGATAAGCCCCGATCAAGAAGCAAACTTGGGTGGTGCCGTCATCATTTCCTAAAGCCTCCGTTTTTTGCCCACACAGACTAGAACGCAACCCTGGCGTTTTTAAAGCAAAAAACAAGGCCAGCAGCCACAGTGCCGCAGTAGTGTGGACGCCAGGTGCAAATGTAGCAAAAGGTATGCGTCTTTAAACGGAGTAGTGTGGACGTAGCCTTACATCTGGTCTCACGCTGAAGATGCTTCTCGTCAGAAACAATAAGGAAAGCATGCAGAGTGCTGTGGATGCCTCTATGGGTTTTTTCATGGTGGAAGGGTAAGTGTGCATGTGTGTGGAAGTTTGGCTGCATGTGTTGGAGAAGGGTAGCCGCAGTGGCCACTAACCCTGCTGAGGAAGGAGAACAGAGGGGGAGGAGGGTGGGTGTTAAAGAGGAGGAGGTGACAGACAGCTGAGTGACTCCTGCTGGGAGCGTCATTCACTCACCAAAACAGGAGACAGACTGCTTCTTCAGGGAGCGGGAAGATTCGGCTGGTTTCCTTTGTCAAGGAGGGGTTTCATCATAAGCAGCGACAAACACAACAAACAGAATTTCTGTCCAAGAATGATCTTGGACAGCAAAGTCTGGATTTGTGTGCACAAAGTTGTCTTCCACTGTCTCTCACTCAGATCTGTTCAGGGGTGGAAGAAGTATTCAGATCTTTTACTCAGTAAAAGTAGTAATACCATGTAAAGTGTAAAAGTACTCCTTTACAAGTAAAAGTCCTGCGTTTCAAATTTGGCTTACTTTAAGTAAAAGTACAGAAGTATTTGCTATGCTAAGTTGCGCCTTTCTTGTGCTATATATTATAGGATTATTATCAACGATGTGTGTGAGCGGCATTTTCGTTGTAACTGGTCAAGGATGACCTGATCTGACCTGTGTTTGAGCTGTTAATTTCAGCAAAAGAATCTTATAGAGACATTTCTGGCAACAATCGAGTCCTGAAAGCTTTATTTTGCAGTGCCGTAAGAATACGTCAAACTGTTTTTAATTCAAATCAACTTGTTTAAGAAATATGAAATGAAATGTCTGTGTCAAGGAACAAGGAAGAATAAGGCACCATCACTGCACCAGAGTTATAAAAAAAAAAGTTGCTTTGCATTAAAAACAGGCTGAAATATTATACTATTTAAAATAAATTCAAGTTTGAGGCCTCAATTTCAGACTATAATCATTTGATAAGACGGAGATTTTTTCACTGAACAGTGAATGTTTTAGAGGCTCATCATATGTATGAAAAATGATTTGCGAAACAACTAGCAACAACATATTTTATATACAATTAGTGGAGTGACATGAACGATATTTTTCTCTAAAATGTAGCAGAGTTGAAGCATAAAGTGAGATACATTTTTAAGCAAACTGCAATTACCGCAAAAGTGTGCAGTAAATGTACAGTAACACTCCACCACCGGATCTGTTTATTGTCCAGTCTGAGCCTCACATTTTTATCCCCCTTGAGAAATGTCCTACCTCCCTCTTCGGTGTGAGGTCTGTCTTGTAGATGAGATGATACAGCAGAAACCTAAACATCAGTGGCAGTGACGGAGCAGCTGAGTTAATGAAGCAATATCTAATGTGTTTGCAGACTATGAGGGCTTGGATGTGTTCAGATATATATCTACAAATACCCACGCTGAAGGAATACATTTTCAACAAAGAACATGAGAATGTGGTGGTGTTGTTTCTCACAGGTTCTGCAGTCTGAAATGTGATTAGGGAAACACAATGCATGGAGGAAGAAGCTAATACAAATCATTATGTCACAGGTGGACCCCTGCAAATGAGCAAACCAGGATATCACTGCTATCTAAGGTTTAGGTACATCCATGAATGTTCCCACAGTGTTTTTATTCTATTGTACGCATGCAGTAGAATGGCAACTCGCGTTCATCTTTTATTTATATTTTATCAAGAAGATCTGTGTTCTGTGCAAGTGGTAGATATTGTTCTTGTGCTGCGTTAAATAAGATATGTATCTTAAAATGTATATATATATTTCATCCCGCAGCACACTGTGTACAGCAGTGATGCTGCATAAAATCATTATTCATTAACCATAATCAAATGCAATGTATGGAGCATTAGGAAGCTGACAATTATCTCAGTAGTGGTATTCCATGGTTGCAACAATTAGATTGTTTGTTTTTAATTTCATTTAGCTATGATTTATTGACATAAAATACTACATACAGGAGCAGGATTCTTGTTGGTGCTTTTGTTTTAGAGTTTAGAGCCAAAAATGTTGCGCTATTCTAAGTTTCTCCTGAACGGTGCCCAAAGAAACGTTTAAAAGTGTTTTTGAAACAAAAACAACACTTTTTGCAGTCTGCGTTGTGTTTCTCTCCTTGAAATCAAACAATCTCTTGAGCTTCTGTTCAGATTAGGAGGGCATAACAAGTTTTTCCAAGCTGTGGAAATGAAGGGGAAAGTGAAAATTGCACTTGGAAACAATGTAAATAATGCAGCAGCACAGATAAAGGCACCAATTTCAATTTTGGAAAAGGATGTCCACCTGAGTCTTCCTTTGTTTAACATTCACAAATGGTGAGTAGATCCTGGGCGGGATGTGACTGTATGCGGTTAATGTCTTAATGTCCTCTGTTATGGTGAAAATCATAACAAATAAGAGTCAAGACTGTCCTTGTGTCTTTGCAGTTATGGGGAAAAAAGCCATTATCTTGATACAGACCCTTTCCCATGGCAAATATGCAATAAGCGTCAATGCCCTTGTCTGTGCATGAAGCATTTTTCTCTTCATCCTCTAAGTGGACATGGCCTACATTTTCAAGACATCACAGTGACACACTGAAATCTAATATGGCACAGAAGACGGGTGAACTGAACCTTTGATTTACAGTATTTTCATCAAAGGGTGTGATTAGAAAAGTATAAGTAATGTATAAAATACAATTCTGAAGCTTAGTGTAGCAGCCATGAGATTTTTTTGTCACTTTATTCATTTAGTTTCTGTGGAGTTAATCTTTTTCTCTTTAACTACTCTTTGTCCCTCTCTCTTCTGTTGTAAAATAAAGAAAGAATGGGAAGAAAAGTGGCTGTCGATTCTCCTGAGTCTGAATTGATTTTGACAGATTATACCTGCAAAAGAACGGAAAAAAAAGAAGGAAACAGCAAAGAGAGGTAAGAAAAGAGCATAAGAGACATAGAAAAGAGGCGGCAGAAGAAAGAAAGTGAGATAGCAGGGAATGAGAGTTAAAGAAGAAAGTACACAGACAGAGAAAGAAAGAGGGAGGGAGGGAGGGAGCTGGCAGGCCCACTCTCCTCCTTCCTCTGAAGAGAAAAAGGAGAGAAAGCTAGACTAGGGGATGACAGCAGGGTCTGAATGCAGCAGCCTTCTGAGGATCATACCTCCTGTCAGACCATCACTCTGGATGTCATAAATTCTCTCACTCACACACACGCACACACACACACATTCACACAATCACAGGCATTAAAGCAGACAGCTCAGTGGGACCTGTCTGAGGAAAACACGAGTGAATGGAGGAGAAAACACCAGGGTCAACATAGGTTTGATGGACACACTGTAGTACCCAAAACACTCCACTTTCCTACAACAACCCTTGGTTTCCATTCGGGGGGGAAAATGAGGGGCATGAAGGCACAACCCTGGGATGCCAGATATGAACCAAGGTTCTCTGGTGTCAGTCCTGTGCTTTGTATGCCCAGACCACCCATCCTGACCCAGTCCATGCACACGTCCATTGACATCGGTGTACTATTGGTCTTTTTTGGTCGTTTTTCATGGGAACTCTTAACGCTACAGCATACAATAGTGTTTTAGACAGAAGTGTGCGTCCAACTTTGGGGAAGGCCCTTTCCTGTTCCATCATGACAATGCCCCCGTGCTCAAAGCCAGCTTCATAAAAACGTTTTCCCAGTTCGGTGTGGAAGAACTTCACTCGCCTGCACAGAGGCCTGACCTCAGCCCCACCCAACACCTTGGGGATGAACTGCAACTCTTGGAGTCAGGCCTTCTTAATGTGTCTGAATGGGAGCAAATCCCTGCAACTTGTGTAAAGCCTGAAACCAGACGATCTCCGGCTGTTTCTGCAGATTAATGCACGTGGTTTGGGTATAATGCTCTGGTGTCCACATACTTAAAAGTGCCATAAAGTGTACTTGATAAAGCAAATTAGTAATATATACATGTGTTTTATAGAAAACAAGGTTTTAATGGAGGATCACATCCTTCTCATTAGCAAAATATTTGCAGTAGATGCATCTTCCTTGGTAACTACTGTATAGAGGGGGAAGAGCAATTTAATTATCATCTTCTCAGAACAAATAGCCCACTGGGTGTACAAATCAGCTCTGTCAAATATAAGATTAAGTGAGCAAAATCACTTCTGAGGTGTAGCTAACTATTCCATATCACCGGTGGCACTAGTGTGTTTGTAAGTGTTACTGCTCTGCTCTCAGTACCAAAGAGGGCCAAACCTCTCCATCACACACCAAGCATCAAGAAAGAGCCTCTTCATGCCACTCCTCTGTATTCATTATCTTGTTCTGTGGTACACTAGGTGTGTTGTGCTGTGATGTGTTGCTGGGTGCCACGCTCTGCTGTGTCGCGCTGAGCTGTGTTGGTTGTGTACACTTCCCTCCTCTCTGCTGCACTCCCTATCACTAATGCAACAGACATTAGCATAGCGTTTGATGTCGAGTTAGGAGACATTTAGATGCTCTCTGTTTAACAACTGTGTCAAGTGTTTGCCGCGTCTATTTACTTCTCGAACAACATCAAACAATGCACAAACAGGGCCACAATGAGGCCCCGGCTGTGGAGGATGATGAGCGGAGGAGAGGGGGAGGGAGAGAGATAAAGAGGGAACGCAAGAGAGCGAGCGAGAGAAAGAAACGAGAGAAGAGCCCTCCTTCTCCAGCATCCCTCCCAGCACTGTCGAAAATGTGAGTGCTGTGAATCAGCAGCACTGTGAGGAGACTGTGGCGTCCACTGCAGGTCTTCATTAGAGCACAGCCACGACAGGAAGAGCCCGCTCAGCCGAGTGTAGACCCAACTGAGCTGGTCTTTTTCGACTGCAATTTTGAATCAATCTGCACCATTCTTCTTCCAAAATGAAAGCAGAAAAGGGTGTGTCTCTTCTCCCTTTCTGAGACAAGAGTGAGAAACTGGCGCAACTGAATCTGTTTGTGCCGAGACGTTTATGCCAAGGTTAAAATGCAGATAAATGAAAATAAATCAATTTGTAGATTTACAGGGAGCTTGAAGGGAAAGGGGAGATGCAACTGCTCCGATGTTTGCATTTCCTGGTTTCCGTCAGCACACGGGGGTTTGAAAGAAAAGAGAGGCCCAATTAGGTTGTTACCGCTATGATGAGATGTCATTTCACGAACAATAGTCCCATCTATTGGGGTTTGGAAATGAAGGTTTCACAGTTCCACTGTATGCAACATTTATTTACAACGCTACAGGAACAACTACGGGGATTTTGAACATAATAACTGGAGAAGACCTGCATCTATCATTGGGGGGAGCTGTTAGTTTAGGTGGGGGGGGGGGGGGTTGTTTGTTTGTTTCTGGCTTTTCCAGCTTGCACGGTTAGTTCATCAATCTGACAGAGTGTACCTCTATGTGTACGTTTGTATAAGTTTGTTCATTTCAGTTGTGTGTCCACAATTTATTGGCGTGTTGAATTGTGTATCATCTGCATAAATGCTTGCGTGTGCTCAAGTGAGCATGTTTGTGTCCGTGACCGTGGAAGAGTCCAGGAGCTTGAGGAGGGAGATAAGAAGACCCAGAGAGAAAGAAGAAAATGAGAGAGCAAAAGAAGAGGGAAAGCTCCGTGGAAGGAGGGAGATAAGAGAGAAAAGGTGAACAGCGACACTTGTCACTAACCCTAACCCTTCAGATTGGGACGGGTGGAATTTAATGGAATCAAGGCAGGAATGGGATGGGCTGATGGCGAACAAGCTAGTGGGATCTCTCCGGTGCGACACAGTGTTAATGTTACACAGCAGTGTAACCAAAATAGAATAAAATATCTGTTGTTAATGATTCACATTTGCATTGCATGAAGGTACACAAAACCTTTAAAGTAGTCTTCTAATTCTGCATTATTATTATTATTATTTTTCAAATAATTAATCTTTATAGCGTCAAGACAAAAAGGAGCAACAAGAAAATATGTGCTATTATCAAAATGAAATGTCTTTATTTAAGTGTTAGTCATCATTATTGTAGGGTTGTTTTCTGTTACCATTTAAACATGGAAACGTGTACGGATCATTTGTAGCCCTCTATTGTCGCAGGCTTTTCATCCCATTTTCTCCTTTTTTTGATTCATACATCACCATTGCGCATGCCTGCATTTCATCCCTGCAATCAATACCTGTCCATCACCCTGACCCGGGCACTGTGTTTCACACGTGTGGCTGTGTCCAGTTATAGCAGGTGTTTCTCTCTTTGGCCTGTCAAGGACAAATGGTGGGAGATGTGAGGGTCAGCGGCAAGTAATGAAGAGCAATCTGTAAGGCATCTCTGCTCTATTCAGCTCCATCAGCCGCAGGCTAAATGAGGCTACAGTAACTCTAGCAACCGGGGCTGACCGAGTACGTCAAATGACACTGTTGATTTGTGTGTTTCTAATGCGTTTCTGTGTGCGCGTGTGTCTGTGTTGTGTTTTTTTTTTGCATATCTATGCACACATTCATAGGCTGCGTGTGTGTGTGTGCGCTGGAGCATTGCCCTCTGAATCTCTACTGCCTGTATAACAATCCAGCAGCGGTGTGCAGCGGCCAGAGGCCTCTTTTCTTTGATATGAAGAGCAGCCAAAAGGTCTTTGGCTGGAGGCTGATATATGTCAATCAGCTCTTTTTTTTCACCCCTCACACAGCAGCAGCAGCAGCAGCAGCAGCGTCTGCCGTCCTGTCCGGCTCCTACAGCGAATCCCTCCCCAGCACTGATAACACTCCAAATAACAGGTGAGCGACTGCTGGCAGAAAGGAGATTGCCTGACCTTATTGTTTGCCTTCGCCTCCTCTTTGTTCTTCACAAATAAAGGTTTTTTTAATAAACTGAAAGGTCCTCTGCCGTGGCCCATAGAGAAAATGAAAGGGGGCAGTGAGGTATGGTACAATGTGGCGGGAAAAAAAGAGCAGCTCATCAGAAAATAACAAAGGTGCAAGTTAAAGATAAGGCGCCTGTCAGAGATTAATCCAGGCCTGCTTGATTGTTTTCTTTAATACCAGACCTGCTACAGCAAGCGATAAGTTTGCTGAGTAATTTGGTTTTCTAGGGGACGGGCAGCGAGTGGGTGGCTGGGTGCTCGAAATAATATTCAGGTGTGCACCATAATTGATTTTTTTTTTTCCCACCCCTCAGTTCTCAAAGAAAAATGAGATGAAACTCAAAACTGCTTTGTCTTGCCGTTTCTGTTCACGCCGCTCCCTCTCTCCCTTCTGCCCCCCCCCCCTCCCTTTTTTCTTTGCTCTGTTCCCTTCTCTTCTCTCTTTCCCCTTTGGATTAATAAACTGGCTTTGTTGAAGACAATAAAGGGAAGGAGAGAGTGTGCTTGAGGAAGCAGTTTTCTCTTCTTGCTAGCAGCTCCATTGTGATGGTTTCTGAAAGAGGCAGAAAAGAGAGAAGTATGGGTAGCACCCGTTGCAGACAGACAGCGCAGTGTGTGTGTGTGTGTCACGTCCTGATGAGTCGGACGAAAATGAATGCAAAGAACAATAGATTAAAATCTATTAGTTTGGTAATGAAAAGCGCGGAAACAGTCACCCTATGTTAATTTGGCTGCAGAAATAAAATATGTAAATACGGTATGGGAGGGAAAATGAGTTGAAAAAAATGCTGCCTAACTCATCTGAAAGGACTTTTTAATTTTCTGCAGCAATTACCATCCTTTTCCCTTTTCTATCTCTTCCCTTAGAGATCCTTCTAGTTACGTTTCTCTCACTTGCTGTATAGAAAAAGCTTTGGGAGACATAAATTAAATTCATCCGAAAAGACAGCGGACTCATCATGCAATACACACATCAGCTGTGGGCAAGTTTCCCCAAATTGTATATATCTTTTTTATTGTATTTTATATTATATTATATTTATATTATAATAGGCTTTTGCATTTTTTAATATAGCATAGCGCCATACAAGCAAAATCTCAGGAAAACATTAATCGTTATATCTATCATTCATCATCATTTTCCAGCATTTATATCCCACCAGCGCTGTGCCCCCTTACCTCTACGTATTTGAACAAACAACTTGTTTTTACCCTGAAAGAGGGACATGAGAAACAGACGCAGAGGAAAAGAAAGGGTTCTTATATTTTTCGTCATTTTGCCATGTTGGTGCCAGAATTGATCCGCCTCACAAATCCCTCATCTCTCTGCCTCTCTCCTCCGTTCAGCTCTCCCCCTCTCTCGCTCCTCCATCCCAGCCACTTCTGCAGAAGATGGCCTGTACTCTAGGGCTGTTTTCCAATTACGGTCCAACCTTTTCAGAGAAGGTCATTATAATTAGAGATCCATTTAGCTTTTCTGTGAAAAGCACGAAATAATTTTTTGCCGATTGTGGTCCCTGGAAGAAGAAGAAGGGAAAAAATGCTGCAGTGCTGATCTCAAGTGGCTCTATTATTATGGTTGGGTAGACAGTTGCATGCATTAATGGCTTCACTTGGGGGAGAGACTGGCCTTTTGCACATTACTAGCACATGAATGGAAAAAGACATCTTGGAAATAGCTCTCCAAATCAATACGAGGTCTGTATGTGTCTGTGTGTTCCCCTCAGCAAAGAGAGGAGAATGAGCGTATGAGGACTTCATTGGGAGTGCGAAGTAGTCTTCATATGTAATCTGAGGAAAAATGATTGTAGAGCTGCTGAGTCCTGTTTAACAAGTCTCGCTAAGATTGCCTTTATTATAAGAGAGTAACACAACTATCTATATACTGTATATATATATATATATATATAGTTCTGTAAGGCCTGGATCACAACTAAAATATACTGTGAGCACTTCTACTTTCAAAGTAAAGGTGATCTTTCTTTACTTAACATTAATTGATGGTTCAGTAAACCCCTACCCTGAACAGCAATTGGCCAAGGATAGCTCTTAGCAGCTGTAACGATGCACGACAGGTGTGCACATATGGGTGTTGTCTTTCTTTTTTGCCTTTCCAAAAACTAAAACACACGAGCAAAAGTGGATGAAAATGGATTTAAAAGTGTATGTCTGCTTTAGCATAAGCTGAAATTGATAGCATGTCCGACGAACTAGCTTACTACCCACAATAGTAACCGAGCGTCACTTCCAAGGCCAAGGAGCACATCATTAACTAAGTTTGTTTGGTTATGTTACCCCTTAATGACTTGCACATCCACTGCAGTATGTCTCAACTGCGTAAGCCACTTCTGGATGCTAACAGAGTTTATGCTAACGTTAGCAGCACTGTCCAGCTCTTTGTTGGATTTGGGGAAGCTTACGCTCCAGGAGAGACAGCAAAACTCGTTACCCGAGATCATTTTAGAATTTAAAAACCCGCTGATTCGTTTGTCCTGATAATACTAACTGCACCCCAAGAACAATGCATGTTGTCTTCTGAACTGGTGCAGATGCCGACTTTTTGCCAGGGACATGTAGCTTTAGCCTCTGTCTTTTAGCACAATATGTGTGTATGTTCCAATCTAGTGTATATTTTACAAGATTCTCATTTTAAAACAAGTCAGCTGGAAATATTAAAAAGTCAGTCCGAGACATCGTTATCAACTACCTAATGAAGCTTAAGTTAGCTTAATTAGCTAGCTAGCTACAGCTGATAAAATCTACTGGTGAGATTGTCATTTCATTCGGCGGTTTACCAGTCACCAGCTAGAGAGGAGTTGCTGTGTTTGTCTACCTCTTTTTGAAACCGAGAGTCAGTGTTTCAAACAGTTCGAGTGGTAAATCTGCCACTGTCATCATTGTAAACTGCATGTCAGTCAGTCATTTTCTACCGCTTGCTCCCGTTAGGGGTCGCGGTGTGAGATGTAAAGCTTGACAGGCATAGCAACAGTAACGAGGGGGGAAGGGGCTTAAATATGGGTTCATTCTCTAACTTTAACCCGTTAGACCACCACCCAATGTTAGTTGACCTTTTCTAATGCAAAACAGGTGAAAATAGCATGTCCCACGCTGTTCTACTGTTGCCACGGTATTCTGTCCACAATGAAGGAATGTAATATTCACATTCATCCACAACACCATGTGTGTAGGACTAAGTAGCTTAGCCTGTGTGCTTTTCACAAAATATATGAGAATGTGTTTATGGACAAAGATCCTAATTTAGATTCCCTCAGCAGCCACACACAGATAGGAAGTAGATCTGTTCAGCATACAATCTACACAACAGTATGTTTTCTGCTCTGTGTATTACAGAAGCAGATGGCTGGGGACCAACACTCCAAAGTGGTGGAAACCAACTAATTGGTTTGAGGGAAATCGATATGGTGCAGGCAGCAAACCCCTCCTTTCCCCTCACAGTCCATCAGTCTCGCTCTGCAATTACCCCATTGATTGGCCAGTGCTAATTGCAGGTCTCATTATTGCAAGTTTCAGCCAGTCACTATCACAGCAGCTGAGTCCAGGGGTTAACAGTGAGGAGTAACTGTAAAACATATAGCATGAATGAGAGCGCATACAGGTGTTCTGGGGATCAGTGGGCTACAGTCTATACTGGTATTTCTGAGCAGGAGAATGAGATATTTAGGAAAATGGAAAGTCACTTATGGAAAGTCCCATAATTCTCTACAGCAGCAGCAGCAGCAGGTCTGAGGTCAGATCAGCTTCACAACAGCACCCTTTCAGCTGCTAGGGTGGCGGCGTGTTGTGTGACACCGCTAAATGAAAATGTTGTCTTTTACTACTCAACCTCATGTCAGAGAAAACGTTGCAGGATTTTCTCCCTCCTCTGAACAATTACTGAAATGGTCTGAAACACTCTTTAGAGCTCCACGAGGGGCACATCATGACCACAGCAGACCTCAAGCCAAGTACTGTGAGTCCAAAAACACAATATTTAGACTACTTGTTCTTTCACTACTCAGAAAGCTGTGAAATATCTGTATGTGCTGCTCATACACTTGTAAATAAAAAAGAAAAGATCCAAGTCTTTTCTAATCTGAAGTGGCAAAATGAACGATCAGTATGTCCCACGGGGGTGATGTTTGGGTCATCCAGCACGGCGGCCAGCACCCTTTTTCAGCGGGCTAAGGCAATGTAGCCAGTCAGGTTGTGACTGCGCTGTCATGTATCCGTGGGCTCGGGTTTGACCCTGCACAACAGTAGCCTTTGTGTCCAGTTCAGAGCTACTTTTTAAGCTGCTATACAGCAAAGCAAGAAATACGTTTGCATTAGTTTCCTGACAGTTTTATATGTTTTTGGCTAAAACACGTTTGTATGTGGCTGCTACGTTACTGTTGTTCGACAAAGAACATTTTTGGTGTAATGTGGAAAGGTCTCTGATTAAGCGGCATCATTCTTAATTGAATTCAAAACCTGAATGCGTCATTTGAACATGAGCTGTACCTACAACTCTAACATTTTTGTCTCCGCCTAAAATAATAGCATAACATGTGCTAAACATATGGCCATTTGGCCTCAGTGAAAGAACGTGGTCGCAGAAACTTTGGATTGTTGGACTGTTGAATTTGATGGTCTTTGTATTTTTTTTTTGTTGGCACTATATCCAACTCCACACTACCGTTGTGGAGACTGTCGACATGCTTTACAGACCTACACTTTACAGTAACCTCCAAGCCAACTTGCTGCCTCTGCCATATAACAAATCTTTTTGTTCATTTCAGATCCATTTTGTTTCACATGACAGTACTGCTGTCTGTTACAATAGCAACTGCTGAATAATTACTGGCTTCACTGTTGTCTTAGCCAAAAGTGAACAGAAAGCAGACTGTATTTTCCACCGGTGACAAAGGAAAAGCTCCACAGAACAATGGGCTAGAGCTCCCGCAACTGTTCACATTTTCTTCCCACGCAATTTTATCCACTTGCAACATGAAATTCTTCGCAGGAGAAACCATGAGGTAAAATAGGCAATAAGAATCTGGAGCATGTTTCACTTTTTTTTGGAAATTAAGAGTTGGTAAATCGTCTCTAACTATAGATTTGGTTGTGATGGGGAATTGGTATGATCTTCCAATGAGGAGCATGTACACCACTGCAAAATACATATCTACAAAGCTCATGCAACGAGCGGAATTATGAGCACAAAGGTCAGACAGTCACATTCCTTCAACGCTAAACATGGAGCTAAATGTTTAGTTTTACAATGGATGCATAAAGAAATAATGTGTGATTGGAACACACTACATTCGCAGCCATTCTTCCCACACAGCAGGTGCCTGTCTACTTCACCGTTATCTAATCGGTTAAGATTCACAAAAAGTCTTTTTTGTTTCATATGTTACAGTGCAATTTACCCAAATTAAGAGTTAAACAGAGGATATAGAAGGATGGGGCAACTTCCCTTATTTATTTCCTGTGATTGTACAGATGGCACAGATGAGCGCTATACCGTTTCAGCCACTCACATGCTGTTCCGGAGGATGCCGGACTTGTTTAAAATGATTCAGTCAGCTCGAGCTTACTGTGGATTCCCTGCACTGTGGTAGCCAGTCCGAGCAGCTGATCAAATAATCTGTTCATGTGAAATTATTTCAAAACAGTGGTGGTGGAAGTATTCGGATCTTAGTAGCAATGTGACTAAGTACAATGTGAAAACACTCTGTTTAGAAGTAGAAGCCCTGCATTCAAAATCTTACTGAAGTAAAAGTGTAGCATTATTATAATGTATGTTGTAAGTATTCACAAAACGTACATAAAGTATTAAAAGTAAAGTACTCATTATGCAGAATGTTATATTGTTATTATAAGTTATATTGTTGAACCACGGTGATACCGCCGCTATTCACGGTGAAGTCAATGTTCACTACTTTTAATGTTTGGTTGGTCGTTTTATGTATAGCAATGCGTCGTGTTTTACGAACTGATGCTTTGCAAACTGAGATTTTATATAGTGATGGTAAGATATATATAGTTATATTTCAAGTTGCAATGTGTACCTTAAATTGTAACTTCAGCTCTCAGATAAATGAAGGGAAGTACAGGAGTACACTAGTAGGAGTACAAAGTAGCATAAAACAAACGTGCGCAAGTTAAGTACAAGTACCTGAAAACTGTATCGAAGTTCCACCACTGCTGGGAAGTGAATTGTTAACACTCATGTCAGATGTTTCGGAGATAAAGCCAGAGAGGCCAGATTAAGGTGGTTTGGACATGTTCAGAGGAGAGACTGTGAATATATTGGTAGAAGGATGCTGAGGTTGGAGCTGCCAGGCAGGAGGTCTAGAGGAAGACCAAAGAGGAGATTTATGGATGTAGTGAGAGAGGACATGAAGTTAACTGGTGTGAGTGAAGAGGATGCAGAGGACAGGGTTAGATGGAGGCGCATGATTCGCTGTGGCGACCCCTGAAAGGGAGCAGCCGGAAGGAAAAGAAGAAGAAGTAGAAGATAGGCATTGGGTTTTTAGGACGAAATATGCATTATGGCAAAATTATGACAGAAGCACAATATATCAACATATGTACCAACCAGACTTCCCGCTGGCCAAACAAGGCCTACGGATGAAGATAAATTGCACTGATTGATTGGGACTTTCATGCACAGTTAATTCACCGTTGTTGTCATACTTCAATGTTGCTTTCCGTCCAAAAAGAATTCAGCAGCGTTTTCTCTAAAGCAAATCAGCCGCAAGTGATGGCCAGTTATCAGGTTTATTGTCTTCTCTTCAACCGGTTGGGAACTAAAGGTGGCTGATGGTAAAATGCCGCGCAACGGATGTGTCCACACACACACACACAAACTATTCGCCCAGTGTGCACGTCCAATGAAGTCCCGTCAGTGGAATGCTCATGCACACAGGTAAACGGGGCCGCAGACACACTCTGCTCGTCCTGTCCTCTCCCATGGGTCTCTGTGAAAATTGACCTTCTCTCCCTTTCATCACAGGAAAATATCACCCACAAAGAATAATAGGGCCGCCAGACACATTAATTAGAGAGCATCTATTTAGATGAATGTCTGAGAGGGAGCCAGAGAGAGAGGGAAAGTAAGGGAAGTAATTAATATGCAATGTGAAAATAATTGCACCTGATGTTTCTTAACATGTGGAAATGGCACCTCTGCATTTAGCCAATATATTTTCCTTTTACTATTTTCATCTTTTTCTGGATGGAAATGTGTGAGGATAATATTTGGCCAGCCATTGCATTTCCTGTTTGCATCAACCGTATTAAATGTGGCTGCTGTCGTGAATCATGTTTTTGGTTTTTGCAGACGCGCGGCATTTCCTGCGATTTCAAATCCCGCTTGCGGTGCAGCCTTTTGCGCCGTCAGGCCGCCCAAACAGCGTGAAACTGCCGCAGCTTCCCTCGCAGACAGGAAGAGTAACACGTTGGACGTTTTCTGGCTCGCTGTCAGCACGTGCGTGCCTCCCGCAGCAGCAGACACGCCGCTGGTGGGGAAGCGACGGGAACGCCTGTTAATTAAGCACACGTCGCTCTCGTTCGTTCACGTCTCAGGTGTGTACGCGAACACGCACGCGTTCATGTCTGCGCGCGCTGGTGCGTAATTGCGCGTAAGGGGCCCACGTGTGTGTTAGTTGCTTTTCGGGCAACCGCAGGAGCTCTTAGATGCACGCCTGTGCGTGCGCGTGACCCTCGGTAACTGGGATTCTGTGCTCCATCTGGTCCCAGTCAGAACGGTTTGAGGCGGCGTCTCAATCAGAGCTGCTGATTGGTGTTGTTCTCCTGTCGGTGCTGCGGCTGCCCGGCCCTCAGCCCCGAACACACGGGCTTGGGATCAGCTCTGCCCACACCTTCTCCTCAGGCAGCCAACGGCAGAGAAACGGCCCACTCATGTATCATTTGCCTTTTGCTTCCTGCGTGCGATTATTTTTGATTAGCATCCGTGGCAGTACGGGACACAAAATGGGACAAATGGGACAAAAAAAAAAACTATGTCCCTGTTACACAATTAAACTTCTGTCATAACAATTGAAGCTTCTACACACGCACACATTTATTTCCCCTGGTCTTGCTTAATCCCCTGCTGCCTTCAAGTGCTGTTGGAAAAATGGCATTCCTCAGGAGTTGTGGTGACTATGGCAGGGAAAGTGGCAATTTTCTGTCATATCTAAGAAGCAGAGACACGTCATTTAAGCGCCAGTGATCAGACAGGAATTGCCAGCTCTGTTACCATATGCCATTATGGTTTTTTATGCTTTTTATATTGTTTATTGTTTGTGATGTTAGATTTTATTCAAGACGAAAAATTAGGGGCCGTTTTCCCTTCTTTTCTCCCGCCCGAGCACAAACTAAGTAGCTCGTTGCAACCCACATCCAGGCTTGTGTTTGTGCTTTTATTTTGTTTCTCAATCAACTGTTGACTGTGACAGCTCACAGGTGTATGGTTTTTATACTCAGGATTTTAGTTGTTTTTTTTGTTTATGCCAACATTTGAATTAATGCTGATTTTACACCTCACTCAGCTTTCGAGCAGCCGTCAGTATCTACAGAGACAGACAAGTTGTGGTTTTTGTGCGCGCGCGCGCGTGTTAGTGTGTATCCAAGGCTGGGGGTGGCATGATGGTTACCAAGGCGACGGAAAGATCCTTTCCCTGTTCTTTTACAGCAGGAAGCAGGATGACTCCATCAACTCTGGATGACCCCCCCCCCACCCCCAGAAACACAGGTGTAACGTCTTCCCTTTCTCTCTCTTTCTTAATCTCTCAATGTTTCTCTCCCACATACAAAAGCATACACCACACCCACACTCATATGAACACACACAAACACACACACACACACACACACACACACCATTGTGTTCATCAATCAAAAATAAATTTAGAGGCAAACTCCTCAACTGTGAGGGTTCGCTGCTTTTCTTTGTCTTGCGTGATAGTAATGGGAAAATAATCGGGAGAATAATCAATAATGAAAATGAGATGCCACCCTAATGCTGTACATATATATGGGCATGTACGTTTACATATGTGAGTATGGACATATATTTTATTTCTCTCCCTTAGGGACTGTACAAAAAATACTTGGGGCATGGAGGTTTCAGAAAAGGGTGAGCCTAATGTATTTCTTCTTGCTGGCGGGAAAGTATTTTGGCAAATGTTTACGCACAACAAATTTATTTTTTATGTCAGCCTTTTCTTGAAAGATTGATCGCAAAATTTAAAATGAAATACAACAATGTTGTCTCTATGTTAGGACTTTATTTGTCCCGTCCCCATCACAGTTGGTAATAGGACCGACATGTCAGACTTCATGGATATTAGTGATTAATTGTTATCTCTACCAGCATTCATTCCAACTTTCACTTCGTTCTGCATCATAAAGGAAAGACTTAAGTGTGTGCGACAAATTTTGCCTATAAAATCATTTGCGTTCAGCATCACATGTTGCCAACTTTATGCCATTAATATATTAAGGGTTAAGTTAGGGTCCACCATCTTACATTCTTCATGCTTTGCCTCTTTGAGTTATTGGTGGTAAAAAAAACAAGTTGTACTCCAGCTAAATCAAGGAGAGGGTCCAACACAAAATGTATTATTATAAATGCTAATGAATTGGCCTGCTTTTTGTGAAAGTGAAAGACAGCATAAGACCCTTTTCATGCAGTCCCTTACTATCTGCTCACACCATGTGTTAGAGTGCTGTAACTTTGCATTTTTCTGCCGATCCAAGGCAAAAGTAGGATCAGGTCAAAAGTATGTTGACCTCCTTGCAAACGATAAACTCTAATGACGCTGTACTGTTGACTCCACTCCTTTGGCATTTTCACTAATAACAAACAAAAGGACAGAAGGCAGGGATATGTGTGTGTCACTCACTGACAAACCTGATTACAGCACCTGATGGAATTATCATATTTACAATAAGACCTTTCCATTATAACGCTCAGCTATTGTGCTTCAGATAGCTGCCGTGCGTGATGAAATACAACATGGGCAAGAAGCAGCCAGTAAATGTCAGGCCCATGTGACAGACGGGAGGAAAAAGCTGAGATAGATGCCTGACAAAATGAAAAATGAAATGGGGAAAATGAGCAAAATGACACAGTGATTGTGATCTGAGGTCCCTGTTTTATATGCATATTAGACTGCATAGCAGATCAATAGTGCTGTGTTGGGCTTACCACATTTAAGACAAAGTTTAAAAGCTGTATTTATTTCCTTATCCGATTTTTGTCTCTTTAATAATTACATGTATAAATGGGAAAGCTGTGTGGTCAACAGGAAATGGGAGGTTAGAGTATAATTCAGCATGCTCCTGGTTGCCTCTCAACCAGGAAGACGCAGGGAATGTTTAACATGCCGCGCTCTGCTTTGGACCTTTTCTTGGCTCCGTGCCTCATGAGTGTAATTTGGATGAGTGCAGCTCGCTTGCCTTTGGGCTCATTAACAACAATATAAACAGTAATTACTGTGATCGCCTAATTAATTCATTTAAAAATGCTGCACGGCGTAAAAGCCATGAGCAAATCTTTTCTGGAGATAACAATTTTTACAGAATCATTGTTGACATAATTAGCAATTTCATGTTCCAAAATACAACCGAAATAATTAAAAACTTTTTTATGGGGGGTTGGGGGAGGGGGGGGTCCCTATTTTATACATTTACTCTTTTATTATTCAGATTGCTCCCGCTTTTCTTTCCCCTTTCACTAAGCCTGCTTTCTGTGAGTTATCCGTCTCTGATCCCGTCTCTGTCTGCATGGCCGCTCGGCAGTCCTGATAAATGTAATCCTCCCCTCTGGACACATTCCTTTGTTTTTGGGCCATTTTGACGCTCTCCTCTGATCACCAAGCTTTACTTATTATAGAATTCTCTGCCTTCATTCTGTGGGGTTTTGTTGCTGTAATGAATGGTCATTTGGCCCTCAATTGTCCATTAATTCTATCTACGCTATTGGCCAGTTAATTGTGATTAACAGTAATTAAGATTCAGCTGAACAAAGAGTGGATTTGTTGTGGCTGTGCACCAGGAAAGATGAAATCTTTACATTTCTTCTACCACACCCACATCCTACAGAGATGTTCCCCCAAAAAACATTTCAATTAAACCAGACATTAAGCAGCCAAGATATGGTCCATGATGACTAGTTGTTATGCTTTCTATATGAATGATTTATGTATGAATTTTGCACCCCAAAAGAACTTAAACTCCATTGTTTGGATTCATTCAACGCTTTAATGGAACAAACATTAGTGCATAAAATGAGAACCACAGTGTGAGAAGCATGTGACAGAGTGGTTTATGTTACAGGCACAGTCCTCTGACCCTTCAAAACCCCAATTAGTATTCCTGTAGAATTTATTACCACGCCTGGCAACACTTCTTGTTGATTACCTCTCTACTCATTAAAGTGAGAGTAGATTTATGGACAGATCTGACTGATGCATGGGTGAAGGGGGGGGGGGGGGGGGAAAAAATCTCAATATGTCAAAATGGTGACAAATCCATACGTGATCCAGTGCAGTGTGGCTGATGCTTTAAAGAAAGTGCCAGACATTAATAAGCATTGTTATTTGGATCTAAACGGAGAGACCAGTGACGTATCAGCGATATCTGAGGTACAAAATGCTTCTCATCCACACACACACAAACACATGCACACACACACGTCCAAAATCAAACTTGGAAATTCTTGATGTGTGTTATGCAAAATCTGTGGACCAATATGGTCGTGTGCAGCTAAATTGGACTTGGGCAACCATTACAGCAATTCTAACTGACTACATGCAAAGAGAAATGTCTTGTAAATAAGACCATGTGTTGAAGGTATGTTATCTGTATGTCACAGATCGTAAAGCCCCTTGAGACCAAATTGTGATTTGTGATATTGGCCTATATAAATAAAGTTGAACTGAAAATTGAAAGGGTTGAAGGGGAATACAATAAAATGCAATACAATAAAATGAATGAAGCCATTAATTAATCGTATTATTGGCATGTCAGATTTTATGAGATGAAGTGAGATGCAGAAAATGGGAACATACTGTAAGGAACAGCACTTGACCACCACCTGCTGGCCTCATACACAACATGCCTTGACTGATTGAAAATTCTAGGCACAAGTCTTTCCCAGAAATGGTCATGTATAACCTGTTGAAAGAAAGAGGTGTTTTGTGATGTATTCGTAAGATCCCATATGGCAACTTTGGAGCATGGATGGATTTTTTTGTTTGTTTGTTTTTAAAACCTTTATTTATTCAGGGTTGCACTGAGTTTCACTGAGAGGAAGCCTCCCTTTTGCAGGAACACACATTCACACCTGGAAGCTGCCCAGTACAACCACAGTCTGCTCTGATGGCCACTGAGCAGTTCTACTGGAGCGGCTGGGTCCATAAGGGCCTTGCTCAAGGGCACCTCAGTGGCGGTAAGATGAGGTAATGAGGGAGGGGGAGGGGGAAGGAGAGGCAAGCCCTGCTTTTCCACTTTCACCACCCAGATTTACCCTGCCGGTCCGGGGGATTGAACCGACGGGTCACGAGCTCGCTTCTCTAATCTTTAGACCACCACTGCCATGCCTTATCAGAATCAGAATCAGGTTTATTGGCCAGGTGTGTGTTTGTGCACACACAAGGAATTTGACTCCGGTTTTACGTCGCTCTCTATGTACACACACAGAGGTAGACATACATTTAGTAGACATAAGCGTGGCAAAATACAAAGCAAAGCAACAACAGCAACATCTGTAAACAGTAAGACAATTAGTGCCATGGTGCAGAGTGCAAATGCCACTGAAATAAATTAAGGTTGATTTATACACATGAGGTATGTGGATATGGCAGTATATACAGGATGTACAGCGTGCGTAGGTATTAAAAAATTCTCATATTAACAATGAGATAGATGTACCGGTACAGTGGATGTTAGTGCCACAGGGTTGTTGGACAGGGATCGTTCCTGACGCTATTTAACCGGGGTTCAATGCTCATCAGAGTGACGGCCTGTGGGTAGAAACTGTACTTGAGTCTGTTTGTTTTGCCTGACCAGGGGGGGAGACGGTGGAATGAGACAATGGGCCCTGGTGTAGAGACATGTAAAAGGCCCCCGCCTCCTACATAGGAGCAGAATGACTACACCTGAAGTGGCTGTGTCGTTTGTAGTCGTCTTGTCTCTCTCTGCAGGGGAACCAGAACTCTCAGGTGCTGCTTTTGGTTCAAAAAACCAAATACCACAGTAGCTTACACTATACAAAATATAGTGCCAAGTTAAGCCTGAGATGCAGGTTCTATTTCCTTAAGGCAGACCTATTCTGCAGTTCTGATCTTGATTGCTTTACTAATTTTATTATATTTTAATGACGCACAACTGTAGCCTCATTGTGCTGTGCAGCTGTAATAAAAAATGAAATTATAGTTATTATAGCTAAAACAAACAAATATTGGATTGAACTTGGTTGGAAGATACCTATTATTAAAAGATGCTGACAAGGATCAGGTGCAGAATAACATGATCACGACAAACCTTTTTTAACTTAGCTGTGTGACTTTCCAACAAAAGCTGTTGACAGTCACTTCAAACTGGGTCCCCTGACCCCTTGGGCACCCGAGCCTGTGTCCGGCAGCCCTGTTCAGTAATCCACCCATGCTTCTTTTTTTCTATAATATAAGTTTCCTTAAAACTCGCAAACACTGGAAAATCCTGTAATTTGACAAGGAGACAAGTCTCATGAAAACATATGCTAAAGACAGGAAAACTGTTTTAGCAAAGAGGCATGTAGGTACCACCGTTGTCCAAGTAAAGTCACAAGAGGAAACTGTAGTAGACCAGTATCCTACTACACGGACCAAATGTGAAATCAGTGAATGTGAAATTGGGAAGTTTCTGTTTTTAGCCTCGGGAAATGCTCAGCAAATTAAATTGGTATGATGTTAGTTTTGGGATACCAAAATCAGTATGGGTGAGGAAATGCCCTACCTTCCCTGGTTGTCCACTAGATGGCGCCAGAGTCTAAAGAATTAAAATGCAATTCAACTCAAGGTGGCTAGAGAGGAGCAATAAGATAGGGAACTCTCACTCTGCTCTTTTTCTGGATACCGCACATTTACGCAGCTTCCAGAGTAGAGAATAAAAATGTTGCTTTTTGTTAAAACAACCACCACTCGTGTCATGTTTTATAAAAATGTATAGTGGTCAAATGTATGGCTTGTCCGAAGGCGTATGCGATACGACAGACACAATTTGGTTGACCGGAAGATGAGCCAGTTTTCCTCTCATGCAGCACACCTTCCTTTATATACTATCCTTTACAGTCCACTGGCTACACACAGACACTTGTTGGGGATACATGTGTTCCTGTGTTGCCCCACCAAGTTACCGGCAGATGAAGAAGCCACTGCTCTGGACATTTCTAACCTAAGTGGTAAGTTAAGTCTCCTGTTGGTTGCGTACGTTAGCTGTTATCGGCATCTCTAGCTCTTATTGGCATGTTTCATCTTAACAAACCCTCATTTAGACTCACTATGGTTACGTTAGCTGTGTTACGTTGTGTTCAAATCTGGCACTATGCAGTGCATCTTCTTTACATGGTTAAAAATGAAGCCAGTCTCAGAACAATTACACACACCAGCGTTTAGAAAACGTTTAGCTAGCTACTTTCTGTGCAGCAGGTTAGGTCGACACGACGTTACAGTATAGCGTTACCGTGTGTAACGTTAACGTGACCCCTTAGCATTTTAGCTTGCTATGCTAATTGAGCTTTGGAGAGTAGAAACCAGCCCCTCGGGCTTCGCCTCCGTTTTGATGCCACCAGGTTTTAATGTTTAACGCGGCTCTTGTTCCACTGTTTGGTGGCAGCTCGTTCGCCAACGTGCGCTGGGCTCGCACTGTTGTGTGCTCGCGAGTGCTGTAAAGACTTCGGCAGGTTGTGCTGAGCTGTTAAGGCGGATCCAAAGTGAAACCCACGAGCCTTCTCCTGCACACACACACACACACACACACACACACACTGCCTGTTGTTTCCTGTGCTGCGAGCAGGGAAGTCGAGGGACTGAAGTTCGAACCGATGCGGGTTTTGACACGCATGTAAAGTTAAGTTAGGGATTCCCAACGGTGTAGCTCTGGAAGCCAACACCGCGCAGAGCCATGTCTGAAAGGATGTCGCAATCCGTCGCTGCATATTCGGCACAGACATGTCTGTATTGTGGCGACAACAGTTGTACAGTAAATACGAAGTTAGTCATCCTTGCCTCATGTTAGAACTTTATGCAAGCAGATAATAGTGAACCATTATGTAAAATGAAGGGCGGTCTCGGTGTTGGCCATGCACCACCTTTTTTTTTAGAGATTTACAGAGCTTTCTCAGTTATGGCCAAGATACAACTGATTTGCTGCCACAAAGACAGGCCACGGTCCAGCACAAGTCCAGACAAACCTGAACACGGTTTACCCACTTTTTATTTGAATGTATCAAACTTTATGCAATCACATCAACTGTGATTTAATATGTGTTTTGCTTATGTCACATTACGTAGACCCCAGGGCTAGACTGATAAATCAGTATCATATATTGGTAACAATTCTGTAAAAAAAAAAAAAAAAAGATACCAAGATTGTTTTCAGTTATGCATGTAAGAAATATTTGCGGTGGCTGATATATTGCTATCAGATCTTTTTTTAAACATTTACATTACATTTACATTTAGTCATTTAGCAGACGCTTTTATCCAAAGCGACTTACATTTGAGGAAGACAATGGAAGCAATATAACAACACAAGGTAACAAAAAGCATAAGTGCATCAAAAACGAGTCTGGTTAAAGCCCAGCACAGTATACAAAGCTAAGGATAGGAAGGGTTTCTTTTTTTTTTTTTTTTTTATAGCAGAGGTAGAAAGGAAGAAGAGTTAGTTAAACCCTCAAATAGTGACATCAGTGTCTGCCTCAAAAATCCAGTATTGGCTGACCAATGTTAGACACCCGGTGTCAAACACTAGGGCTACCTGAGGGTGTGACAACGTAGGAAAAACCGCGTCATTATCTGCAGATTGATTTCACAAATTTGAATGAATCACGTGGCCTATGAAACATCAGGAAATAACGAGAAGTGCTGACCAAAATTTCATTTGAACCCAAAATGACAACAATTATTCAGTTTACTACGATGCAAGGACAAGTAGAAAATGTTCACAATTGAGATGCTGGAACCGGCAAATATTTGTCTTTTTTTTTTTTTTTTTACTTGAAAAATGTGTCACAATAAATTTATTATTATTATTTTTTTTTAAAAGTGACATTTGTCGACCAGCTAGGTTCAGATCTATTTAATTTATATTTAGATGGAAGTGGTATACTGCTGGAGCTAGTGGGAATATTACTGTATCTCTCCTCTATATTTTTATGGTTATAAGACTCATTTACTTAAAATACAGACTACAGCGCTGTCCACAAGGCGAGATTGGACGTGTGGTTTATCATTCTAAGGTTACGCTAATCGGTTTTCCTCATAGACTCTACATAAAGAGGGACGACGTGACAGTTCAGGTTATTACGTGTACACCAGATGAGCCAACATCCGGGGCACGTAGCACATCATCAGGCTGAGCAGGTAGGTGTCTGACTTCTGCTGCTAGGGACCCATTTTACCATGGGGATCGTGATAAAGAAATAAAGGTTGTTTTTTGTTTTTTGTTTTTTTCCATTGAAGCTAACCTGTTTGTCCAAGTGAGCCGCAAGTGAATGGTACTAAGCCTATTTTTAAGTAATGCATTTCATTAGAAACAACTGTGGGAGGAGGATGCCTTCTGCCTGGTGCTTCTGTTGACTCATATTTACTGAGAAAGTACCGGCTTCCGGTCAGGCCTGGGAAGTGTGCGCACCAATAAGATTAGAAGAGTGTACTTAGACTTAATACATGTAATATCACAGTTTTTCATCTGGTTGGTTATGTTCCAACTCCAGGGTTAAAACCCCCATTACAAATGGATTATGCTGTTCCTCCACTACAGGGTGACGGTGCTTCTCCGTTAGTGTTTATTTCAAATCGCGTTGGGGATCTAATCTTGCAGTGCATGACTAGCTTGGATAGTTCTGATATTATCTTTTAAATTATGCCTTGTGTTTGTGATTATTATTATTTATTTTTTTTTTTTAAGTTTTTTCCAGCTATACTAAATATCCTCAAAGCGTTGGGGAGAGTAGTCTTTGAGCTTTGAGTGAGTGAATAACCTGAGGCTGTGATTGTATTGATACAGTAATGTCAGCCAAGCTTTGCCTTCGGTCAGTGTTTCCTCTGACCCCATGTGTGACCGCTGAAGTCAAACCAGGATTTCATGCTTCTGTTGGGTCTGCAGTTCAGTGACCCCGAACCACGTAGGCCACACACGTCTGGACCTCAATTAGTGGTATACAACCACCTACTGACCTACTCATTAACTCAACATGCACAGTCATTAACCCCTAAACACATACTGCACACACATTTATGGATACAAACATATGTTTGCACATGTCGAATACAGTAAGTGTAGAAACACTGGCTGTTTTACTTGTCAATTGAATACCAGGAAAACATCAAGTCTGGCAGTAAAACCGAAGTTAAAAAGTCTCTTTCGATCTTTCCTCAGGTGCTGTTAACTTTCAGATAAGGTCATTGGTGGATAAGGAAGGACACTGCAAACCCAAACTCCTGAAGGAGTGACCCAGCAATCTGAAACCACTCACCTGGGCTTCAACCTGGTGAGTGACACAACTACAGCGATTGAATTAGTTGTTGCCTACATGTTTAATAGCTTACCTTCGAGGTATGTAATACTGTAAATACGTGCTGGAGTTACGAGGACATCAGTGTTTAGACATCAAACTTGGTATTACAAAACAGGTGCATTCATTAGAGATTCTCTGGGGCATCCTAGAGGACAGCCATTGTAAAAGACTGATCTCACTACTGGGAATGTATCTTAATTGGGGCAGCAGTGATTATTTTTGTGCCAACTGAAAAAATAATTACATTGATCGTGCCCATACTTAATTTCATCACATTGCCTTCTGTCAGCACGCAGTTACCATGACACATGACACCCTCTGGTTATCACTGTGGTCTCAGAGCATGGGTTGGAATCCTGTTTCTCGCCATAGGTCAGAGACCGACAGTTTAGATGAATTGCCTATAGCTGTGTGATGTCTGTAAAATGTAGGCCCCATGATCGGCTGACCTCTTTCCCAATGTGTGCTGTGATGGGTTCCGGCTAGGGCTTCACGATACTGTGGGGAAAAAATGACATTGCGAAGAGGGGTGCCAGTCAGAGCCAAATATGACAAATAAAAATGATTAAATAGAAATAAAATAGCTCCATCAAACCATACAAAACAATAAAGCAAATAGCAAGTAGAAATGAAATGTACGTCACCGAAACCCAGCACTGCAAAAACAAATAGACCACAACTCAATTCACTTTTTAGTAGGTGTATTAAATTAAATTAAAGCAAAGCAGTGGCGCGCAGTTAGCTCAGACGGTTAAACCGCACGCCCATGTGCAAGGCCATTCCTCCCTCCTTTTATAAGACTGGAATGTATCAGAACCAGGAAGACCAGGTTATGTAACAGCACTCACCGAGAGGCAGTTCGTGCGTTTAACTCCTAAATTACTAATGTGCTATTATTATTCCTGTGTATACGACATAGTAAGTGTATGTATACATCAGACATAGTAAGTGTATGTATACATCATAGCTTGTTTGTTGAACACTCGCTTCAATTCGTTTATTTACCTTGAATCATGAAGTTCCTATAAAATACGTAGTGAATGGCAAAAAAATGGCAGTAGTGTACAGGATAAGAGCAGTCCACATGTTCCCAATATTTTTTTCACGGACAGATTTTAGCTACTACAGCCGCGAACTTCACATGTGTTTTTAAGGCCAGTAGCGCCGTGCCACCACCTCACCGGCACAGCTGATGGAGGATGCCAGAGCGTAACATCAAGGCCGAACAGTTTCCATGTGATCCAAACATTTCCAGTAACTCCAGAGCGCTGTGAAGTCCAAATGTAAGTCCAAAAAAAGATAGCTGTAATCACTTCCAAAAATCACAAAATATTCTGCATCAGTCCATGTTTGTTGGCACTTAACCTTTTGAAAAACAACATTTTCACTGCGATCACAAAACTGTTTGTGCTGCGGCTTACCGCAAACATGGGTGACACGGACACAGTGTGGGAAACAGTATCTACATTTGTCCTTCAGTTTTCCCAAGATGGATTGTTAGAATTGTTGGAATTCCTCATTGGAACCAAGGACACAGCAATAACGCATCAAGCTGAGCCCCCTTGCTCGTAATAAGAATGTTGAACAAATCAAATTAAGGACATATTTTGCTTTTTTTTTTTTTACTTGGCATGTCAGCCTTTTATTGGCAAGTTAATTTTTAAATATTGAGACTGGAGAGGATGAGAGCACTTGAGGGGGACAATGTGTAACACATGCCAGATCGGAACCCAGGACGTCACATTCACATGGGTATGTGCCTTTTAGACCACAAAGCCATCAGGATGCTCCATATTAGGGAAACTTAAAGACACATACTGAAACGATGTTTCAATGACGTCCTGTGAAAAAGAAAACTAACCCACTGACATTCTAAATGTCAAGGAGTTTCATTCATGAAATATCCTTGAAACGCTAGTGTACAGACAAATGTCACAGCATCCCACCCGCCCTCAGTGTACAGAGCTCTACAGTAGTTGCCTCGTGCCTCTGCTCTGCTCTACACGAGTGGCTTAGTGGCTGAGATCAAACAGGATCATCAGCTGTCCGCCTCATGCTTCCCACAGACACGGTGGTGACAGCTTGAACAAGAGAACATCATGTACTGTCCAGTGCCTTTAGGAGAAGGTAACCCCAAATCTAAGTTTTAAATGTCCTAGAAACCAAAGGGGGACATTACTGTCACTACATTAAAGCCAGGCTTTTCTATATATGTCTGTGGTTATGTAGTTGAGCACTTCTGTTGTCACCGAGTGATGTTATGTCAACCACTTAGCTTGAACACAACTACACTATATTTCTTTGGATAAAAGCGTCTGCTAAATGACTGTGTGTGTGTAAAAACCAACATGGTACCGAATGGAGTCTGCACTTACAAGCTTTAACAAAACAACAGCATAAGTAGGCGCCGACATTAAACAAGAGACACTCTCTCGGAGCATGTGCGATTGTCAGTACAGGAGGGGAGGTAGAGCGAGGGCAGGTTTTGCAATTGCTAATCGATCGCGGATGGCGTCATTTTGTTTATTTTTATCAGAGCCGCTACATTCCAGGCGCACCAGTGCGACCAATGGAAATGTTTAGTCGCACGTGACACGTGATTTTTAGTCACCTGTGCGCCCTGGAGCCCTGCGTAGGAGTGCTATTTGAGCATGGAAGATCTTTCTTTACTTTGAACAGTTTCGGATCTCAATTTAAAGGTCCACTTAATAGGTTTTTTTTTTAGCACTTTCAGCCACATCTCACTGTCTTCATCACAAATGGGACAGCTCCATTCACTGATGAAGACACAAATTTGACATTGCCTTAAAGTGGCTATAGTCAGTGTTTTTATTTTAACAGTGCCTACTTGTATGTGAAAGGGCTTGCTCGCTGTGGGATGAACCCACAAAAAATTATCACCCTAGTGGAGCATTTAGCAGATATAAAGCCGAATATTTTTCTCAGGAGTTTGTGGAGAGCAAAACCGAGCTAAAAGGTGAGGAAATATTGCACACAAACAAACACAACCTGTAAATATGCAACTGTGAGATAACAAGCTCACCATATCAACTCTAGTGAAGCTTTGGAACAAGCAAATGAAGACTCTATTTTGAATTAGGCTTTGTAGAAATCCGCTTTAGAATTTGGCTCCAAAGAGCTAATGAAGAAGCCACATCAGGGGCCAGTTTCACCAAATTTGCAACAGCCAAGCTGCAACTTGCAACTTGAGATCATTTTCCCTCTTGTCAAACAGGCCCCAGTATCCCGAAGATATATGATGCATATTCTCAGAGGCAAAGTAAAAGACCCCATTCCCAAATGCAAAAAGGCCTACTGGAGCCTTTTTGGTAGACACCTCTGTCAACATCGCCCAGGTGCTCAAAGTCAGTTTGGAACCCCAGTGGGCAGCATACCATGGTGCATCCATTTATGAACTGCCTTGATGGGCAGCAGCTGTGGTTTTATCTCTTTGTCTGTGTGTCATTCTGCCTGCTCTGTATGTGGCCTCTAAACCTATGTACAGCACCACACTGTGGGGGTTGAAACATGAATATTTAGCCAAACATTAACTGAAACGTTTTCATTGTGCATATATACTGTTGTCCTTGTCCACACTGGGTCTATAATAGAATAAGACCAGCCCCAGCTCCCTTTCCAGATAGTTATGAGACGTTGTTCCTAGTTACTAGACATGAAACAATCCGCCTCCTATAAAATTCACTGTGCTATTTTTCTCTAATAAATGTCATTGCCAGAATAAAGTAAACAGCAGCAGTAGTGTTTTCATTGGTTGCTGTTGCTAACATCAGATGTGTGTTTCATCTTCTACAACAGCTGCTAAATTTCACTCTGAGGCCTATTTGGTCTCCGTGCCATACATAGATTGAGATAGACTGATACACAGTGAAGAAGAAACAGAATGCGCACATTATATGTAGGCGTGATTGCAAATATAAACATACAGGTGACACCACACAAAGACATGCAGTACTGTAGACAGGCAGGCAGCTGGTTGATAAAAAGCACGAGTCAAACTGTAACTGACAAGTATGCATTTTTAATTTGAAGTGCTAAAAATGGTATGCACTATAACCAGAGTTGGGGTTAACGTGTTAGACTAATATATTACTTTGAGCAGTAACGAAGTACTATAACGTGTTACTAATAGGATTTCGGTAGGATTTTTTGTTTTGTTTTGTTTTTGTTTCTTTTTGCCTTTATTTGATAGGAACAGCTGAAGAGAGACAAGAGGGGAGATGGCATGCAGCAAAGGGCCGCGGGCTGGACTCAAGCCCGGGCCGCTGCGGTAAGGACTGTGGTAAGCTGAGAAGAGTTGCTAAGCCCCACTGACAGGCTTTGGCTTCACACCCTGGCTGACCAGGAGGCCACGAGCATGCCCCAAATTAGCACAGGGCTTTCCCACTATGTGAGAATGCTGCGGTGGCTGGAAAGCCTGTCACGGTCAAGCAAGTGTATACAGTTGGATGTAAAATTGACTTCAGAGGGATTTTTTTAGGGACCTAGAATGCCTATTATTTTAAACCCCTTACAGTAAGTATGAATTTGTGGGTTTCTGTAAAGTCATCGGTAGGCATTCATTTAAGAGATTTGACATATTTAGGATGAGCAATTGATTCTGGCAAGTGTGAAAGCATGGGAATAAAAATAATTTGCAGTAATAACTAGAGACCTACCGATATTCATGTATATTTGCGACTTTCATAATGCGATACTATCTGGAACGTGTATTTTTGATATATTGAATGAATTGTATTAACACAAAGCAGAATTAGTGTTTTTGTTTTTAATTACAAATGAAGTACAGGTTATCCGATGATACGCGGACCATACTATTACATTTCCAATGATTTAAAAACCGTTTTGTTATCTTGAGTAGAAGTAGGATTGTTTAATGCTCGGTCATTCACATCACGAGTCATTTTGAACAGGCACATTTGCGGTAACCTCCGTTGACTGACAGGGCCACTTTTGTGCATGTGCAGAACGCATCCCGAGCACTGCACGGGAATACAGACGTGCAAGCTTGAGTTTACACATTCGGCTGATTCCCGAATAAGCCGACCCGTCCATCGAATAAGCTAACCCAGCTAACCATCACAATTCAGCGCAGTCTGCAAACGCCAGCCAGCAACTTGTCACTAGCTAGCTACAATTTCTGTACTGCCTGTGGGCAGAAAATGACTAAAATTAAGCCTGGATGGTTTTGGCGCAGTGACAGCAGAGAGCACAGCTTACAGTTTTATTGATCACTGAGATAGCATTGTCTTGGAATGAAATTGGTTCAGTGTAAAAAAAAAAACCCAAGTAGCTTCGCTATAGTTAAACTACTTATGCCATGTTGCTGAAGCGTAGCCTGCTACATTTCTCTGGGGGATAGCGTCAGTGTAGTGAAGCTTTATTTGGTGAATCCATACGATCGGAAAAACAAAATTTGTGTTTGCAAACACCATTATTTATTCACTAATTTCTCCCCATAAAATAATCACATTTTTGACAGAACCTCATTTTCAAGTGTTTGTAGACTGCATACAACATCTCTTTACCCTACAAAGCCATCAAACTGACCTATAATACTGCTATACCCGCTGCTAAAACAAACCAAAAACAAATTATGGCTCATAGGCGATTGGTAATCGGTCTGAGCGGCCAAAAAAACTTGATCGGGGCCATCCCTAGTTTGTTATATTTAAGCCACATTTATAACCATAATTGACGTATTACATTCACAAATATTTGTAACTAATGCAGGTGAATATGCACAAGTAAATGCGCACGTGTCCACTCACACACACGTGTATGTGTTGGGCCCACATTGTCTTCATGTAATGCTCCAGTTTGCCACCCAGTGTGCATTAGAGCAGCGGTAGGATGAAAGCTTCTTGGAGCGACACTTCTATGAGGAACGGTAATGAGTGGGCTGGAAACCGTGGCAGCCGGCCTGCCGCAAGAAGACAGCGTGAATAAGAGGGTGGGGGTTACACGTGGGAGTATACCACAGCAAATATGGTAGGAAGACAACACGATGAAGCCGCAGCCCAGTTTCATTGAGCAGATGAGCGAATGAGCAAGCAAGCGTGTCTCGTCCAGACACCCACGCTGCCTGGGCTGCTGTCCGAGGAGATTAGCAATACATTGTTACGTCTTTCTCCGTTTTTATCTCTGCGTTAGGCTATTTTTAATAACTTGTACCATTTCAGTATTTATCCTTTTTAGAGGTATTACATGAGCCTGGTGAGATTCCTTCATGCTAGTCATGTGACAAACCTACCATCTCTTTTGTTGTAGCCCCCCAAACACACACACTGCTTGGGATGCAGTGCCAGTTACTGTAGTGTGGTGCACCTGTTGGAGCAGGTAGATTACTTCAAGGATAATAAAAATCCTTAGTAACCACTAAATCAGAGAGACGATGTTAAAAAAAAAGAGATCTTATCAAAAGGGAAACAGTTTAACTCTGCACCTGTCAAAGCAGCTCACAGGTCACTGCTCACATTACAGAAGTTCATTGTGGAGAGTTTTAAAAATGGAATATGTGGGTCAGGCTCTCACACAATAGTGTGAAATACCTATCCAAGACCGTGACCTGTATAGAATCCAGTCCTCTGTGTATGCGGAGTCAGAGCTTCTGGTAGCTGCAGTAGTGGGCAGTGGTGATTTGCTTTTGTGGTGAAAATATCTCAATTAATTTTCATGAAGTACACCACTCATGTGCCTAATTTCCATACGGCTTGGATCCCAGCGCCGCACCACAATGTGAGCTACCGTGATCAGAGCCTATTATGGTGGCACGGCACAAGTGGTTTTCCATACCACAAGAATAGCACAGTGAAGATTTCTATGTCAAGAGGAAGTACTGATGCGGTAGCTCATTGCTAAAACATGTTTAAGGCTATGAATAATATAATTGTGTTGTTCGGCTGTCACTATAAGTGGTGTTTGGTCATTTATCAGGATGTTTTTTAGAGCCCAGGAGCTTCCTGCTAATGAAATGTTAATCCCTTGAATTACACAGTCTTCCTGCTCACTTGACACAGCCGCTGGTGTTTGATGTTTTGCATGAATGCGCACACAGGGTTTTTTTTGACCCTTGATCATTCTCTCCGAGTTGAATATTGTTCTAGTTTTTACACTTGATTCTCTTATCTACCATCTGCATGCATGGAACATGTTGCCATGGTATCCGTGAACGCGCTAAGATCTCCCTGTTACATTTTGTTCAAAGGCAACCTGAGCTGCTTTTCTGTCACTCGGTACATTTTTTTCCCATTATGTCTCTCTCTCTTCTACCCTGACACTGAAACCATGTGCCTCCACAGGGGAGCTGACCACTTCCTTAGAGGGTTTTAGAAACTGAAAAATGACATCATCTTCACAAAAAACAAAATGCAAGAAATTAAAAGGCCTAACTGTTACACTGGTTTAAAAAGATACATTTTAATATGCTAACAGCCAGGATATTTTCACATAGTTACATTTCATTGATTCTCGACCATTATGGACCTTACGTCATAACTTTCATCACTTTACAATAATAACCTCTTATTAATACTATTCTCTTGCTATTGGCCTACTTAAATGGCTCAGAGGTGATGTAATTGCATTGAATACAATCTCTTGCCAGAAAACACAAGCTGGACTCTGTCATGGATTTTTAGACAAGTAGTTCTATTTTTAGTTTTGTTTTAGCTCTTCCCTCTTTTCCACTTTTCCCCTCTACTGTAACATCAAAGTTATTGAGTAATTTTTGTTATTGAGCCAGATGTTGCATTCCATATACGGGCCTCAGACAGGCCAACTTCGGGGTCAGTAGTGTTTGTGTAGTTTCACAAATGGTGTGTGAAATATGCTCGAGCTCCGAACAATCTGTAGTGTGTGTGTGTGTGTGTGTGTGTGTGTGTGTGTGAGAGAGAGACAGAGTAGGCAAATGAGAGGGAGAGCATCGATGTGCACAAACAGTAGTCGTACTGCTTTCACTCATGGGAATATTAAAATTGCCCTGAGCCAAACTAGCTCTTACAAAACCAGGGGATATAATGCCCTTTGACTTGAAGGCATCAGTGGATTGAGGCAATTGTTGTTGGAATGTATTTTGATGGATTGACTATTATCCGTGGTACAAATCCTAGCCTTTTCTCAGTTAGTAATCTCTCTCCCTTCTTGGTGTTTGGTTGCAAGGTGCTGAAGTAAAGCAGAATATTTACAGAAATAGTCATTTTGTCACTGAAGAGACAGGAGAAATGTGTGTAAGACAAGATATTATTGTAAGATATTTATGGACAAGCTCCCTAACATAATTACCCGACTGTAGAAAGTGTTATCACTTGATAAAATGTGTGTCTATTTGTCTTCCAAACGGTAAAACCTTCCCACTGAGTAACTATTCCAGGAAAGCCTCAGCAGCAACACCTCATGTTTGGAGTTATAGTTGGAGCTGTTGCAGAGGCCCCCTCACAGGGTTCTTCCCAAAGAATGAAGCTATGGTGCTACACCATTATAATCATTCAAAAATAAACATTTTAAATATCATTCAGCCTTCCAATAGAGAGGATGCATTAAAGTAATCTGTTCCTCACCTCACAACCACTGAGTGGGCAAACAAACCAACAGATAGATGCTACAAATGAGCATCCGGCTGTCACAGAAGTTTGGGTATGATCTAATTGAAATGAAAAGTGTGAACACCTGAAGTCAGCTGATTGTGTTAGGATTTATCGTCCGGGAACCACGAATGTCTGTCATGAATTTTGTGCCAATCCATCATGTACATGTTGAGGTATTTCACAGGAAGTGAAAACTGTGTCCTGCTGGTGACGCTAGGGGGAAAGTCAGGGGATCACTAAAGTCAGTAGGACTCAAGACAGACCGTCATTGCCATGCCTAGAGCCATGCCGCTAGCATGGCTAAAAACACGTAAACAAGTAATTGATTGGAAGTATTTACCCCCTTACAATGACTCGCCTAAATCAATACTGGTGCAGCCGGTTGTTTTCAAAAGCCTCATAGTAAGTTTAACATCTTTGGCAAACTCACTATAGTAATCACAAAGGTGGTACTATTAAATACTACTACAAAATATGTCACGTTTGGGGAAAACCAGGTACAGCTGTTTAGAACAACTTTGCTCCTGAATGCAGGAATCGTAGTTTTAGCCCATAATAGGAATATTTTGACATTTTGGGAAATACGCTTTTTTGCTTTCTTCCTGAGTTGGATGAGAAGATCGGGCAGAGCCTGTTTAGCGGTTTCCCCATTTTTAATCTTTCCGCAAAGCTAAGCTAACTGCTCACTCCATCAAACATATTTAGCATACAAACGTGAGGGTGGTATTGATCTTCTCACCTAGCTCTCCACAATAAAGCGTGTATTTAAGTGTAACTGTATTTTAGAAAATGTGCGCCATTATCCCCATAATTAAACGATCATTGCATCTTCCCCCTCTAATGCAGCCGGCTTTTCATCCCGCCTTTGACGGTGGCCAATCGGAACAGCTATAAACACTGGCTTTCGACTAGGTCGGACAACACATCGTACGAGCTAGTTATTTTCTAGCATAACCCGGCCCTTAGCTTGCTGACGTTTGCATACGGCTCAAAGAGCTGTTGTGACTAATTGCAGCCATAAAGCGCTATCAGCATGGCTGTATACATTCTCTTTACAGATCTGACTCGGTATGTGTGGTCCGAAAGGCATAAATTGCCCAGTGATCCCAGAAGGAGAAATGTAGTCTTCAGAAAGGAGGACACACTGTTTACCTGCTGTATCGGTACAAACTTCCCACTGCATTACGACATTACAAATTTACCAGTAGGTATTATTTTATAGCACAGAAAGATTTGTATAAAAGGTGACATGAAGAACACCATGACACACTAGGCAAAGGAAGAGAAGAGTGTGTTCCCCATTAGAGTGTCTTATTTTTCCACTTAAACCAGATCTCCATCTGCTAAGATTATGGTTGTCGTATTTTATTATTGTCTCTCTATGTAATCTTAAAGTGACACAATTTCCCATATCAAGAACTATGATATTTTAAATGCTTCATGACTTAAATAATGAGATTTAGTTCCTGTAAAACACTTCAAGTCATGTTTTAACAGTAAGTAGAGTTTAATGATGACCTGTTCAATATTCGGTGTGATATCGTTACATGTTAATGTTGAAATTATGCTGTCATTGTGAATCATTTTTCCCACCAGTAGGTAAGATGCAAAAAATAATCTAAACCCACAAAGTAGTGTAAAGGACATACTCCTATGGCAGACGCTGGTGTGTGATGTCCAGTCTAAAGACTAAAATGTTTGGTGGTCAAGCAGCAGTGTGCACTGTCCATGTTGTTTTTGGTCGTGTTGTTTCCCATGACTCAGAGATGAGCCAGAGGAAGCCCAATGTGATTTCCACACAGTTCCCAGGCCCCCAGATCCCTCTGAACACAGGCCATTACACACAGTCGCACATGCACACTCACTCGCTCATAAATCAGGGACAAATATGTGTATGCGTGTGTGTGTGTTACTAACATTAAAAGAGATAAATGGCCTGAACATCCTTTGCTCTTTAATACACACATGCTCACTCTAAGTTGTCGACCATAAATGCACACGCACACACACACACACACACACACACACAGGCCTGCTGGGCTCTCAGACTAAGACACAGCTGCAACTTGTCCAGTTAAGATGTCCACGGCATAAAACAAGGGCCGACTGCAACTCTGCCTCATACACTCACACTTTAGGTCACTTGGCGTCCGCTTCTCTCTGAGCTTTCTTGAAATAGATGAGCTTTACTCAGTTTAATTCTGAAACGATGAAGAAAGGGTAACCGTTAGTTGGCTTCTTTCCTAGCTTGCTATTAGGATGATATATATGCAAGTGACAGCAGACACGTTTTTAAGGTATGTAAAAATACTCTGCTATGATTCATATTTTATTTAACAAGGTTATCCCACATAACAAGAGAATGCTAGAATGTTATTAAGAAATGAGTGGTTCGATGTTCAATCTTCTCATCTAACTCTGCTAGAAAGAGGATGTTGTTCCCAAAATGTCAAACTTTTATTTGAAGAAATAGTATTGTCACATGTTGGTTTCTCTTTTTTCTCAGTTTATAGTGGGTTTTTGTTTGTTTTATTAGGGCTAATGTACATTAATCCACTGGTAGCAATATGGTAGAGCTGCTGTTTCTGGCAAATGTATATTTTAATAGAATTTCAGTTGCGTATTTCAACACTATTTATAATTTCTTATCTTGTGATTCATTTAGTTTCTTTATTTGGATGCTTATGAGCAGCATGCTGCCTTGTTGTTTTGCAGAGCTTCTATATCTCTCCCTGAAGTAAGTTTAGACTTAACAAAGGTTATATTTGGTAGGATTACCTCACCCTCTCTGACAGCCTTTCCCTCTTAACAGGGGTTCACAGCAGTTAAAGAGGCTGGTGTTATTTTAGGTTTTAATGAGATGCTCTGGTGGACTTGGTCGAGAAAACACAATTGTAGGTTGTTACTATACTACCGTTCTTTTACATTGATGCTGTGACCTGGGATAAATCCATATTTACCATTGTGCAACACGTATTTTCAGCCAAAGTCTTGTTAATCCTGAGTTTCAGGGTCACCCCTCAATGGCCTCTCGAGTATAAATAGGTATCTACGGTATAATGACCTTAAGATTACTACACAGTTATTAAAGATGTATTGTAGGATTAGTTTAACCCATCCTACACCTTGCCAGTGTCTATTAACATATAGTATTGCAACATAATTCTTCCATGGTTCATTTAATAAAATGAAACTTAAACTTGCAGTATTTAGCATTTAGTGCCATCTAGCGGTGAAATTGCCGTTTTTGCGACCATTTGAATCCCGCTCGCCTCACCCTCCGCTTCAAAGCTTGTAGGAGAAACTACGGTGGCCGCGAAACTCCTGAAAAATGCAAACGCCCCTTTCTGGAGCCAGTGTTTGGTTTGTCCGTTCTGGCCTACTGTAGAAACATGGCGACCTCCGTGGTTATTCTAAAGTAATAAAAACACAATGATTCTAATGTTCAGGTGATGATACTGAATATTATATCCCATTACTGCCATTAGCTCCTGCTAAATGTTACACACCTAAAGAATCTTTTTCACTTTCTATACAAGTGTTGTTTTGATACGAAAGTTAAACTTGTGGGTTTGCTTTATTGTATATACCAGGAGTTTCCAACCTTTTTGGCTTTTGACCCCTTAAATGAAGCGGTGGGTACATCCCAGTGCTCTTAATTGCGTCCAGGTTTTCTTTGTGAGGACAGATGAAACGTGGGAACGCATTTTTAGAGAAACGAAACGTCCTTTCCCCTTGAACCATCATCTGAAGCGATGTCATTTTCTAGTTGCGGCGGCTCCACTGGATCCCCTGCCAGTCTGCAGGCGTTAACCGCTCTGAATAGCTTTGAGTTTGTATTTGCGCTGATAATGGGATGCACTGTTCAAATGATGAGGACGCACAGTTACCTCTGCGAGTGACGGGATTTGTCCAAAGTTGGAAAAACTGTGTGACTCAGAGGACGTCCTCGGCCAATAAAAATAAGTGTCACGGCTACTGCTGTGAGCTTACTCCATGAATCTACTTTTGTATGACATTTGATATGTGTGCTGCATCTGTCCATCCCCTCCTTGTCAGTGGACAGTCATCAGTATGCAGAGACAATGGCTCTATTTCTGTATGAATGTTATTGATGTGTGTGTGTGTGTGTGTGTGCTACGTCTGTCTATATATGTATTCATTGTGTGTATCATTAGTGAGCAGAGGACCAGAGCGTGACTCATAGGGGAGGTGGGGATGTGTCTTTTTCTTGCTCCTGACTCCCCAACCTGCTGCTTTCTGATAAGAGAGAGACTGAGACAGTGGGCTCTGGTTAACCCTCTGTTTGCAGTGAGCCTGCCGTCTGCCATAAAGAACAATAGATGGGACATGCTGGAGCCATCTTTTCTTCTGGCTTCTGTTTATAGATCCTGAATCACTGAGGATGGAGTGGGTTGTAATGCTGTTGAGTAACTCTTGAGACACTTTGCAGATTGTATAACAAACCTTTTTTCACTCCCAATTAACTGTTTCTTCACAGCCCACCTCCCCAGCTATAAATGGGATCAAATAAAACATTCTGTAAATAATGTTCTTACCACTCTGGATTATAAGAAATATAGACCCCTCAAAGGTTGAGTCATACGCAGTAATATAATTATTATGACTACCAAGAGAGATGGCGCTCCTGAGGAGAAAGCGTTTGTTGTTTTTTAATCCATTAAGACTATTTTTAACATGTTTGATTTTAACGACTGGAATTTGGACCGTCGGCATCGGGCCTGTGTGTGAGAACAGTAAACAAAACTAGCCCAAAAAGGTAATCAAACGGCAGTTTTGATCCAGGATCATTGCACAATGCATCTTGTACAATGGTCCTGGATCAGGGAAGTAGCAAGCAGCGATGTGTGTTGTGAGAATTGTTTTTATAATCCAGCTCATCAGGTTGCACAGCTCACCTGACGGTCACAGCAATCTATGGGCCAGTCAGTTCGGTCCACACTGAAAGATTTCAATACTTACTGGATGGACAGGCACAAAATTGTGAACAGATATTCATGGTTCCTAGGGGATGGGTGGGTTTCCCTGGCTTGTCCACTAGCGGCACTATGAGCTCAGAGCACCGCTGTGCGTAAGTTTAGCCTCACTGCCATGGCTGTAGACTCTTTCGGTGGTTGCCTTGTGACGCTGCTCTAATCACAGTTAACCTGTTGTCCACGGTGTTGTCCTCTGTATCTCATTTGTTCAGTGTGTTTTGCTTTCTGCCTGTAAAGGCTAGAAAATCTCTGTATGTCAGGTCCATGGCAGCCCTTTTTTATTGCTGCTGTTGTAATGGCATTAAGGCAGATGGAATGAGTCATGGGCCTAAGTGTTGTTTTGACAGATTTGGAATGAATAGCTTTTTTTGCACCTGTTCAAGTACAGAGTAGATCTGTCATTTCTTCCATGAAAACAATTATATTTCCAATGCTAAAATACGTTTTCATACTGGTAACTTTGCCTTTTTCACTGGCATAGACTATTTTGGCTCTACTGTCTTCTGACAGAACGCCTCAGCTAATCATCTCCCATAAAATCTTTCATACAAAATGTTGCGGCCATCACTTTCAGCATAAAAAAATGTCTCCAACTGCCCATAGCTCTGACAACTTGGACGTGTTCCTTCAATATAACAGGTTGTCTAGCCAGGCAGGTCAAACATGGGTGATCGAAAACAAGTAAGCTGCTAGAGATGGAGGAGGACAGTGGGCAATGTATCTACAGTATGTGTCGCTCTCCGGCTCTTTCTAAAGTCAAATGTATTTTCAATTTTTTGGCAACACCGTTAAGTTCAGTATTGCCAAAGCCAGTTGTATAAGGTCTCACAATGTAATGCCATTTCAGAATGAACAAAAATGAGCACATTTGGGAGCACAGATACTTCACCTCCTCCCTCGGTGAGTCGTCCATCTTTCCTCTTCCTGTGATTTTTCTTCTCCTCGTTCAGGTGGCCATTATCTCACCGTACCATCACAGATCATACATCCTTTACTGATCGGCCTCATAAACATCTGTGTTTAGGAGGATACATTTCTTCTCTGTGGGCAGATCTTGGTTGATCACTGTAGTAAAGATTCTATTTTTGGATTTTGATCAAAGGATCTGATTCATAAAAATGAGTAAGAAGAGCTAAAAATATACTTAAAAATGCACACAATGAGCGCGCCCTGGTATCTCGCCCTTTGCTACATGTCTTCCCCTCTCTCTCTCTCCCCTGCCTTTCCTGTCTATCTCTACTGTGACTAGACTAAACTGTTCAGCAGAAATGCTGGAAAAAGTCATCTTTTCCCCAATTTACAAACCGTATTAATACAGTAGCACCATCTTAAATGATAAAAAGTGTAATTTCCCTTCAGTCATTACTTTAGTACCACCTCTGATGTTAATTCAGTGCATCTCTTATAAAATGTACAGCTACTTCCGAGCTGCAGCTGAATTATAAATTGGCTAAGAAAAATGGGAATATTTTATAAATTAGTGCGAACTTAATTGGCAAATGGTTGTAATTTGCCCGATCTTGTATGAATTTACATCATCATAATCTCTCTTCAGTACACAACAGCATAGACCTCTGAGATGCTTTCGCCCTTTGTTTCGGCGAGCGGTGTGGCACATTGGATTAGCCTGTTCAGCGAGGTGCATCGGCTCGCCCACCTCCATGTACTGCAGTTGCATAACGCACAAAGAGGAGGTTTGTTTTTAAAACCATCTTGTCTACTCATTTCAGTGAGTTGTGAATTGACCTACTCGACTGATATGCACGTAAAGCTGCTGTTTGTATGAGACCGAGTACAGCTGCTGAAGGATAAAGGCGTGCGGGTCATCGATCTTAGTGGACTGTGCTGTACAGTGCAGCTTCTTCAGACCAGGTTTCCTACAGTATGTGAGTCTATGCATGGCTGCACATTTACATGTCTGGTTGTGGTGGTGGGGGGGTGTATGTGGACGTCCGTTTCCCTCTCCCTCTCTCCTCTCAGGACAGTACATTGTTCTATTCCTAACCATATGATGTGTGGGAGATAAACTGGCTTCCCTGTCTGCCAGCCAGCTTTATGCTGTATTTCTGTATGTGTTGTAATTGGCAGTTACATAGAAGGGCGACACTTGAAATTGCGCAACACCACATTCTCAAGCTCATTGCGGTCCCCACGTGCTGCATCTGTCCTGTGTTGACAGAAATGCTCTATGTTCCAAACAGTTAGTTTGCACTTCAGGAGCATTAGTGCATCAGACACCTACATCGGCAACATTTTGACCTTTTTACATCGGAATTTCACCAGAAACCTTGAAACGATAACAAAGGTCTGAAAGATAATGGGAGCGTTCAGTGAGTTTTTCCAAAGCAGCTTTCTGAGAATCTTTTTCAGAGTAGTGTCATGCTTGTATCACAGCCTATAAGCACAATTGCTCACTGTACGGGATGGTGCGGGTATAGTATCCCAATTGTATGGAAATGTGGTGTTTGGGATTCATTTTTTTGAAAATTGTTCCATGCAAACGCTTTATTTATTCAATTATTTGGGACAAAAAAAAGTACACCTTTTGTACATTAAGCTTAGCCTTTTATAACTCCATTAAGCAGTGGTTTTCTCTTCAAATTCATTGAGATTAATAATGAAACACTAATACCATCCACTATTATCTGAGATTGTAGGAGCAACATTGTGTGCGGGGGTGTGTGTGTGGCTCTGTGCTTTCATTGACTTGTTGGATAAGACAATTAAACCTTGTTAAGAGTTCTGGGCCTTCCCTCCCTGACAGCTGATTATCCAATTTCTAATCTCTTGTTATCTAATGCCTCCAGCTCAGCTGCTGAGATTAACGTGAGCGCTCTCTGATACAGGTTCAACCTTCAGGTTTTAGGTCTCACTGCCCAATAACAACTTTCAAAAAAAAAAACTCTTACAAAACCGCATTAAGCGAACATTCGTCATCTCTCAGTATGTCTTGTTTTGGGTTCATTTGCCATTTCAGGAATTTATGAGAATCTATTGTTTCATACCTGACTTTTTGGATTTTCTGACGTTTCTGATTTTTAGAAACCTTCTGCAAACAATTTAGTTATTTAGAAGTGAGTTTCTAACAGGGACACAGTGTGGGGAGTGTTTCCTTTCCCAAAGGAACAACTTCTAAAGGGTTTGCCTTGGAAAGAGAAGTTGTTTTCTCTTCCGCCCATGCTGTTGCTTCCTGAGTCTTCAGCAGGAAGGAATTCCCTCTAGTGCTGGTTACCCACCCTACATCCTAACACACACACACACACACAGGAGCTGGTTACATACCTCTACAGAAGTGCTGTTCAGAGAGTCCGTAAACAGTGAAAAGGCCCTTTCAAAAGATCCGATAGTGATCTACAGTACCAAATCGTTGTGTTTTTTCGAAATTGAAAATCTGGCAGCCATGCCCACTTGCCACAGAGATTGGCGAGGTGCGCAGGGGGTTGAAAATGTGAAACGTGCAGTGACCATGGGTTACCTGTGAATGCAATCATTTTTCTGCAGCCTGTTTTTATCTATTTATCTCCTCTATAAACAAATACTTACCCTTTATTGTCCCCCAACCCTTTATTATGATGACCTGCATCTCATCCCACCTTCAAAGGCAGCCGTCATAAATCAACTTGGCTTTTTCAACATGGTGGACGATGCTTCACCCAAGCTTATTCTAAAAGGCCAAGTATGGCTTTAGTCTAAATCATTTATCCCTCAACCAATTTTCCCACCTAATAGTCCGAATCTCGTTTCAGTTTCTTATTTGATCTGATCTTTTTGTACTTTGCTATTCCCTATCCTTATGGCTTTCACTCTTGTCTCTGCTTTACTCCCCAGCAGGATCTTTACAGTCCTATATATCCGAGCTGCAGGCTCTGTTAAATTACCTTTCCTTGCACTCTGTCTGCCCTGTGCGGCATTTCATCTTAGCTCTCTGTCCATGTGCCTCTCATACAGCCAGCATACCCTTACTCTCAGCAGTCCAGTGGGGGGGGGGGTTTCATTTGGCTGACCTCGCCCCACCTTCCACACTACCCCACCCTAATCTGGGCCCCACTGGGCTCCATTCAGAGGGCCAACAGATGCTATTCAGATGAATGTAATCAGCCCAGCGCTGTTCATACTCACAGCTTGGGTGAGTGGAGGATGGGATAAGGAGTTGGTTGGCCCTGAAATAGTTTTTCTTCCCACACTGCACACCCTCAGTCTTTGTCTGATACTCAAGCCCTGCACAGATAAACTGAACACAATGCACAGCACATTTTGGGAGTGGTGGTATGGGGACACTTGAACAGATGAGTATGTAAAAATGGTACAATTCCGAAAACAGAAAGTTGCCTTTGGTAAAAGCATGCACCAAGACAGTCACCTGTTCCAATTTAATAGTTAAAATAAATAACTAAAAACCTCAAAAGACATAATGTTTTACAGGAACAAAAAAAAAACAGTAATTAGCTGCACTACTAGTCAGAACACTTATCAGTACCACAATAACCACTGTTAAAATCAACAGTGTGATTTGTTAATTGGATGCAGTTTTCTTGAAAAACATTTCAGACAGCCCTTCATGTAATCTGATGTTGCAACCCCTCATATAAAAACATGCTGTAGGTTTTCTCCTTGTGCACACGGAGACAGAAATTACAATTATGACCAGGTTTGCCCATATTATGTAGGTAAAAATCATAATCACTTTTTATAATTTATGTTTTATTCAGTAACCGCCATAACACTTAAATTCAACTGAAATAGAACGTAACCGTCATTGTTAAAGGCAGTCAAATAGTTTGACATTTTGGGAACTGCACTACTGCCAGCAGCCCATTAGCTTAGCTTGGGACAAAGGTATTACTTCCTGTTCTTGGCTCAGAACAGTGACTGGACAAGACGTCACGGTGAGGTTGCCTGGTTCCTCCTATATATAACGTGTTAATTAGTAAGCTTTAGAAGTGCTGATACGTGGATTTGGTTTCCTTTCGAACAGAGTCAAGCTAGCTGTTTCCCCGTTTCCAGCCTTTCAGTTAAGCTAAGCTGACTGGCTGCTGCCTATAGCTTCATATTTAACAAAAGTGAGAGTGGTATCAATCTTCTCTCTGCAAGAATGTAGTGTATTTTTTTCAAAATGTCGAACTATTGCTTTAATTTTATTGTGAATAATTTACTCTCAGCCAAATCTTGCAGCCTCAAGTGTAGTCTCTCTCATATGTAAGTCACTTAAATAAAAAAAATGTAAAAAAAGCGTCTGCTAAATGTAAATGAGGTCAACCTGTTGTGTGAAGACAGACGTTTCTGACATCTCTCCACCAAACACTGCTATCTGAAAGAGTCCGGGCTGATCTTCCACATTAACTCTGACGCTGACAATTGGCATTGGCCGTTAATCACAGTGTTATACAGTGATCACTTTAAATCTGGTCTCTTTGTTGAGGTGTACTTCTCCAGCTTGTCTCACAGTATTATTGTATAAATGAAATAAAAAAGCAGTTGAAACTGGAGCTGCTGAATTCCCCACTTCCCTAAAGTAATGAAAGTTATTACATCTCTTTCTCCATACTCCTTTTGTACAAATATGGTTCTTTTATTAGTCATGTTGAATTTATCACTGGAGTCCTAAAGAAATTGAGGCTTCTTGGGCATTTCAGAGTGACAACATAGAGGGAAGGTCCTTTTCTCATAAAGTTGTATTTTAATTTGGTTCTGATAAATATAAGCTCTTCTATCTTTAGAGCCAAATCATGTGGGTGTGTGTATGTATATACTGTGTGTGTGTGTGTATATATATATATATATTTGTTACTTAAAAACCTACATCAGTTAAAAATACACTGAGAAAGGCCTTGAAAGATCAATAAAAATCACCCCTTTCTATACATCATTGTAATAAATTGTAGTAAAAACAAACTTGGTGTGAAGAGCAGAATGTGCTGCTTATTCAAGGAGTTGTAGCACAAGTTCAAAAGTGCACTTTGTCTGATGCACATTCCTTTTTTGCTTGCATTTGTTTCTGAGAACTAGAGGAAAAAACTACTTCTAATTTTCCTTGTCCCTCTTCAGCTCCCTCGCTCTGTTCAGCTTCTCTGGATTAGTCTGTCTGTGCAGCACTGAGCTTGTCTTTTACCAGCTTCTCTGTATGTAAGAATCTGTGTGAGTGTGTGTGTGTGTGTCAGATGACCTATTGAAATCATTGCGGTGCAGTGTGCCTGTTACCACGGTAACGCAGGCTTCTCCGTCTCTCTCTCTCCCTCGGTCTCTCTCGCTGTCTCCCCTCCCCTTTCATTTCCCCTCCACACCAGAGCGAGGTCATGTGAACACTCTGACGTCAAGCTGGAGAGGAAGGCAGGCAGAGGAGCGAGTTAGTTTGTGGGCTTTTTCACAAAACTCCTGCTCAAACTAAGGAGTCTCTGGGAGTCTGTCAGTCACCGTTAGCTCTGTCTCAGTCGGTCAATCCGTCGTCTCCTCCCCCCCCCCCCTCCGCTGTTCTTTCCCGCTCTCTTGCACTCATCTTTGTTTCTTTCTGGTGCTCTCCTTTATTCTCGCCTGTTGCTTCATCTGCTGCTGCTTCCACAAACTTAGTCTAGAGAGAAAGTGCCGGGTGATGGACTGCTGAACGGCTTGTACGTTGCTACAAAGCGAGGTAAGCTTCCTGTGTTTTCTCTTTGTGTGTGTGTGTGTGTGTGTGTGTATGTGTATTGTGTGCTTCAGCAGCTAGTGCTTGTATCCAGAGGGGTGAGCAGCAAGTTAAAGCTGAAGGAGCGCTTTCCGTGCATGAGTTTGAGTCCCGTACAAGTGCAGAAGGGAAGTTGTCTTATAGGTTGAATTCCCTGTCAGAGAGTGAATGAGCCTCTGTGTATGTGGGGAAACTCTTTTTGTCACCCTTAAATCATTTAGCTAAACTGTAGAGTCAACACTGCCGAAATGTAGTGTGACTTTTGAGGTTTCAAGGGAGATTCCTGATCAGGGTGTGATCGCGAAGACTAGTTGCTTTCTTTCTCAGCAAACAGCCAGATCTGTTTTCACCCCCTGCAGGAAGTGAGTGCATGTCATGATAGAAGCGCGAGAGAAGGAGAGTGTGATCTTTGCGGGGGCTGAGTGTGTTATGTGTTGTGTAGCTGGAAGTGATGGGCAGCTCTGCATGGCTTTTCCTCCCAAAGCGTTGCTAATGTTAGAGGCAGTAGTGTGGGCTGGAGCTGCTGGCTCTTGTCTGCCAGAGAGTCAGAGGCAGGGGGGGGGGGGGGTTGCAGAGCAGCTGCCACCTGCCCCCCTCAGCGGGGATGAGAGAGCCTCAGAGGTATGCGCTTCAGAAATGTAACTCGCAGTCGCAAGGTCAGCTGTAATATTTTGTTTGTCTGAAGAAATTCAATAATGGGGTGAGATAAGGGCATTTTTCCAATGCACTTTTAGTTTTTTCAGGAATATTCATGACAAGTGTCTAGCTCGAGAACCCCCCCCACCCCACCTCCCTGTGTCCCTCAAACAATCGCATGCCTGCCCACATTTAGCCCAAATAGTGTGGAGAGAAAGGGAAATGTGCATAACAAGTGGTTTGGATCTCCCTACAATACTCCACACTTTCTCATTCCCCCCTCCTCCTCCTCCTCCTCCTCTCTCTGCTTTCTCTAGAACTCATCCGCTGTGAGACTTTATCTCTTCCTCTCCTTCCCTCCCCAGCAGTGCCTCCCTCCTCCAGCGTAATGAAGTGGAGAGGAGCCAAGAGCATGTAACAGGTCTTTGTCACTGTCTGAAGTGTCCTAGTTGCAGATATCTACCGACTCCATCCAATTAAATGCTCAGCACTGTGCTGAAGATTAGGACACAAATTAGCATTTCGATGGGCTGATTAGATTGGATTTACAGTTTGGATTTTGAAGAAAGGTGGTTGTGACATAATACCTTACATGACCCATTTGAACAGAGAGTATTTTTAATGGCATTAGGTTAGATAAGGATCAGGCAAATATAAAGTAGACTTTTAAGGACAGGTTCAGTGTTATCTCTCCAAAATGGTGAATATTCCTGCTTTTATGACCTAAATGTAAATGTTCCATCAGGACATTTTTCCTTTTCTGAGTACCACTGAAGTGATCTCAGGAGCAGACAAAGTACTGTGAATTTTGACACTCAATAGTGTGTGCAAGCTACATTTTAAACTAAGCATATATTAGTTTTCCTCCAGTGTATATTGTCTGTGTAAAGCAGTTCCAAATGTCTTGTAAGCCCGAGGGTACATCATTCAGATGTGTGTTCCTGTTGTGCAATGAGCTGCATGGATACCACAAGAAGCCATTTTGAGTTAAGAGGCAGAAAAGTAATGTGATGTCTGTCTAAGAAATTAGTACTTTGTGTTTGTGCACAAGCATGCTGTTATATAATTGTTGTGTGTTAGCACGCTGTGTGTGTGCGTGTGTTATAAACTGGGTATGTTGGCAGCATTTACCATGAAGAAAAAGCCACAGCAACACACAACTCTAACATACATCCCGTAGCTTTATCTAAAATCGTGCAGCAGTGGATAATTCTCTTGACTTGTGTGTGCTGTTGAATGTTTTCCAGCAAGAATTTCAAAGAAAACATTGTGCAGGAGGTGGCCAAATCTTAAAAAAAATTTCATAATATCAATAATCTTGCATAGTAAACGCTTAGTATTGAAACCGCTTTGGAGACTGATATCGCAAAGTGAAGGAGGTGGCAGCTATTGATGCTCATGTTTGGCATCTTTTATCTGGGTGCTGTATCGACACAATGGCATGTGTTGTGTTTTATGTCAAGAAGCGATCTATGAATGGACTGTGAAGCATTTCCTTGTGTGATGCCAAACCTGTGCGTGAAGCCATCTTTACACACAGAAAGAAGCACCCACACCCACATTAGAACAGAGATAATGGGATGACTGAGTGGGGCATGATGGTTACCATGGTATCTGCATTTAGGTCCCTGGCTTTCATTTACGCAGAAGACACACCGGGTCGGGTCGAGATGCTCCGCCTAAAGGTGCCACAGCGGCTTTACTGATCAATATCGAAAGAAAGTACTACTTTGTTGCTTTTATACCTCTGTATTACATTGGGCTGGGATTGATACCATTATACCGCAGGGTTGAGCTCATTAATGTCCTCACAACAATTAGGCAACGTCACGGCAGCAAGAAACGTATTACATGATTAAAAATAGTGGTTAACTGCGTCCAATGGCTTAATGGTTAAGATGCACACGACAGTATCCACAACATGACTGCTTCTATTCCCGCAGGGGACGTTTGTTGCATTCTCTCCCCCCCCTCCTTTCCTGTCTGTATCTCTACTATCAGATAAAGGGAAAACTGCCCCAAAAAAATTCTTTAAAAAATTGTGATTTACTGCCAAACGGCCTGGGGTGCCCTGTCCTGCCACTGTCGCGAGACCAACATCATTACCGTCACAACCCAATAAATCATCACCAAATGACCGACAAAGATCCACTTTTAGGAATGAAAGCATACAAAATGTACTGCACGCATCTTTCGATTTTTGGGGAAGCATTGCCTACTTGGCTAGTGGCCCGGGAATTTCAGGCAAATTGAAAACACACAATAGCAGACAGTACAATATTACATTAAAATATAATCATTCATTGGCATTTGTTTAAAGGTGATTAGATTGTATTTTGTCTGATCTACAGTTATTTCCATCAGATCTCTGAACGCAGATTATCGGCACCACCTGGACATAATTGGGGGAGTGGAGTGGCACTTACTTGCATGCATACCACTGAGTGCGGGTTTGTACCATACATATGTATGCAGAAGCTTGTCCAGGGGAGCGTAGATGGAGCTGTGTGGAACAAATGGGGATCCAGTGTTGCATTAGATTTTAAATAAAAGTCTAACTTGATGAGAGTTAAATCTGAGGAAAAGGTGACTTGACTCCCTCCCAGTGTTCTTCTGCAACAGAGCCCACGCATACACAGAGACATATTTTTATTTAAAGTATTTATATTTTCTTTATACACACATCCATTTAAAAAATATAAAAAAAACAGTTTAATTCTGCTACACACGAAGTTAGCTGAACTGTGTGAACCAGGGTCCTATAACATCTTGTTTTGCACTTAAGGGAGTCTCATGTAACACTGGTGGAAACTAATTTGAAGGCAGTTTATGTTACTGTTGATTTATGGCCACAGCCAGAGATGGAGACAGGAACAGAGAGAAATAGAAAGAGAGTTTTAAGTGAGAAAGACACTCCGAGGTCAGAGAAGAGGAAGACAGTTGGATGTTTTTCCTGTCTGGATTCCTCTCCCTCTTTTATCAGGTGTTAAATAATGGCTGCTCTAAGTAGTGGAGCATTTGAAGACCAGGAGACTGTATCAAGGAGTGCAGGGCTCTGTCCGTGGTGTATTTAACTGTTGTTATTCAGAGAAAGAGATTGTTTCAGGTTTTTTAATTCAGTGGTAAGTGATTATAGGCTATAGGAAACACCTTATGGTGTGTGTGTGTGTGTGTGATGGTCTCAAGAATTGGCTCCTTTTGTAAAGTTCACTTGGTGATAGGCTGTGGAGTTTTCATTGTAAAATTAAGGGTTTTCACTTGTCTCGATTCCCTCTGCAGTTGGCAGGAATGTGTATGGTAGGACGCGAGATAGATAGGTAAAGGCACCTGCTCGTTACAACATAGATTCACAGCCCCAATAGTGGTCAAAAACTCCACAGGGTTTGTTTAATGGAGTGAAAATAAAGTTTCATGGTATCATTTACAGTTTTGTGTAGCGTATGGATTTGAAGTGGGAAATGTGGGCCCTCTCACACAAACACTCACTCAACGAGAGCACCATTCATGTTTAGAGCTCGTGGTCTCAAATGGGGAACACAAATTGGATTGGATGTCTCAGTAAAGGTGCTTGACACTCTGGGTTTGAGAACTCTGGGAGATTGAATGTACAATTTTTGCATTAAGATACATTCAACAACGGCACTCTGTTAAATAAGTTGCACTCAAAACTCTCAAATTGTGTTTGGTCGGCCTAAATTCCCAACTTAACTGAAGGAGCAGGTGTTGAAACGCATTTGACTGAAGTGTGGAAATGTTGGTCACTGTAGTTACTGTACTTAGGGCCGACCGACAGTGGCTGTGACATATTTTACTACTAGAGTTTATAGTTACTCATTCACAGTCATAGCACCACCACACTAGATGGATGTGTGCATGCAATCATCGGACGTTGTGTTTTGTTTTCATTACATATAGCATCAAGAGCCAATTATTCTTCCATTACTGCAGGGCTCAACAATAAGGACCGACTTGCCAAGCAATGTGGCCTGGTACTCGTCAGTGATTTGTCGTCAGAGGAGAAAATACGTTTAGAAATTTGACATCGGGGCATACTTATGGAAGCATTCAACGAGTTCTCTGGATATCTGACAAACTGCAGCGCTCCGTAGTGCTAGTCTTTAGATCTTGGAAGAGGAGGTTTGTTGGTGTTTTTTACAGTTCGGTTTATGCAGAAGATGCACATAAAGGACTTTCGAAATGTGGGGCTGTATTTGACCTGGAGATGAGTGATCAGGCGTTCAGGCAGAAGACACTGGACATGAGAGAATAGGAATTTCATTGGATAAAACAAGTGTGTCCCAGAGCAGTATGACCTATTGATCAATACATAATTTCACTGTCCATCCCCTGTGAAAGCATTCATCTCTGACATAACGTTGAGTGAGAGCTTGCAGACTGACACGTGTTATTGGTGGTTTTCGAGGGACAGCTGCTCAGCCGCGCTCTTGTCATTCTCCAAGGGCTGCTTTATTCAGGGTTCATAGGTCATCCCACTGACATCATTCTCAATGGGGTGCAGAATCTCTGAAAGCTTGCCCCCAGCTAAAGGGTCCCACTACGGATGACAAACGCTGACAGAGATTGTTTTTAAAGGATAGCCCTGGCCTATAGGGTCGCATGCATTGGTTTTGGGGAACTATGGGAAACAGATGTTCTATTTTGAGCCGCACCCACTGTCCTGTCATGTCAAGAGAGTGTGCTTTCTAGAGTGTGCTTGTTGGAGGTACTTTACATTGCAACAAGGGAGCTCCGCTGCTGCCATTACTGAGAATGTTTCCGCCTTTACACAAAGTGAGTCAGTTTCACTGCACCACGAGTTACTACTGCTCACAATTTGTGAATCAAATGATCATTATTAGTGTGTTTTTAACAATGTAACCTGTGCTTTATTTACTTTTTATCTTTAATTTGTGTATCTGTTGCATTCTGTGTTGAAGGCTTGGTCATGTTGGTTGTTCGTTAGCTCTGTAGGTTAAATAATTCCGTATTTGTATCTGTGTGCAAACTGTTTGTGACCGGTTTCAGAGGATCTGAATTCAGTTCAGTGTGTGGTTAGCTAAGTGATATTACTGGCATAAATATATTTGTGCGTTAGTGCTTGTTGAGATTTATTTTTTCACACTGTGAAGCATAGAGCCATAACTGGAACAGCCGCTGCAGATGTTTGCCACAGCGGCCATGGCCAGACACCTGATAATTCTTTGCGGTTCATTTGTGAATAGTGATGAGAAGTCTGCCATTTTTTTTTTTTTTTTTTTTTTTTTTTACGCGGCTACACACTTAAAATCATTCTTTTTTTTTCGAAAGCTGGAAATAGAAAATCAGCCATGTGAAGCAACATTCATTTGTTGCTGTGTGCTGTTTGTGTTGTTTGATAGGGAGAGAAAGTGTGATGTCCTTACACATCAGTATACAAGATATGCCAGTGGTTTTGGGAATGAGAGAGCATTAGCACAATTCTCAAAATGTTTGAGAGGAATGAGGAAGACATCTGATTTCCGTGTCAGCCATTACAGCGCTTAGGGGCGATACCACAGCTCTTAATCGTTTTATCCTCAGTCCCAACAATTTTCAAGGAAAGCAGTAGAAATTATGCTCTTGCCTATAGTTCCAGTGCAGTGCGTTTGCAAGATAACGTTGCATTGTGTTGCCGCAAAAGTTTAGCAAGGTTTCCACTGTTTTTTTGTTTTGTTTTTTTGCCAGTGCCCTAGATGTTTTTGGCTCTTACGTACATTAGTCAGAATTATTGTTCTCATTTAAAGAATCCTTTTGTAAAACGTCTTCATCTCTTCAAGGCTAAATTTAGTATATGTACTCACTGAATCCTGGATGTGTTTCATGCTTGTCGGGGTCCAGTCCAAGATCACTGTCCAGACTGGGCTGCAGACCATGAAGACGTCATGAAGGAACATTTGGTGCTGGGTCACTGTACACTCATCATAGATTTGGGCTTTAACAATTCAGTTAGTCACTCCTCCTAACTTTAATTCAATATCAAATTTGATCTTTTTTTGGGAATAGCTACTAGAAAATTAATAGTTAAGTAAAAATAGCATGCATTGGCATTAAATAAAATGTTTTTGGGTCAGTACAGGGAAGACATAGGGAATGATGAAATGTGTTTCATAAGACTTTTTGATTTGATCCTCATGAAAAAAATGTAGGCATTATTTGGAACCTAACTGTTTTCCTACCTTTCACATGGAGCACAGAAGCCGCTCTCAGATAATATGGGAGGTATTGAATTATTCACATTATAGCATGGGAATTATTTCCCAAAGGGAGTGTTTCAAATGACAGTGTAGCAGCTAGGAGGTGATGGATCTCAGACACACAACTACTTAGAATTCCTCAGCGTTTGCAGAGATCTTTGGCATTCAGGATGCACGCCTTACTGGGGTATGCGAGGCAGAAAGTGAAGAGTGGTATCACTGAATTGTCACTTAAAAGTCACTTGAATGCAATATCTGCGTGGAAATTGCTTTCTGAAGGTGTGCATTTATTGTGAGCTGTCATGAGAATGAAGATGCTATCGTGCAGAGGTGATATTGAAGCACTTCTTACGTGTTATGTGCAAGCTTATATGTTGTCGTGGCAGCGGTTCACACTGTAAGCCCACACAGATTGATGTTTCTCTGATGTGGGTTTTGACTATGTTTTGCGAAGATATGACAAATGCAGTGTTAGGACTTCCTTCACTGTTTATAAGATGATTTCATGCTCTGTGAATAGTTATCTACACAGCAACTGAGACTTCCTCTTGGGTTATTAGTCATTCTACAATCTGTATTAACTCTGACTTTGTATAGAAGGAGAGCGTTTGACTGATAACAACATTGGTATAAGGGTCCCACCATGTCCTAGCCTGTTCTGTCCCTGAACCCATGACTTTGTGCATGCATGTGTGTATGCATTATATAGTATATAATTCAGAATCCATTTTTTTTACTGGAGTAACCTGATGGGAATGACAGTTTTTGGTTAGTCCAGCCAAAATACCTGGCATATCGAGGTACTTCATTACACATGTGCAGAAATCCTGCAAATCCAATATTGCCATAAAGCATTCATGATCTTTGATGTGCAGCATTGCCCGTAATGTGACATTAAAGGGGACAGCTACTTTGGTAGAGATGGTAGAGCAAAATATTTATCGTATAAAATCATATTGCCCACCCCGGGGTCACGTGGTTCCCACGCGCCCTGGAAAACCTGGAAAACAATTGACCAATTTTCCAGGCATGGAAAATGAGAGGAAAAGTACAATGTCCTGGAAAATTGCCATAAAGAGATTTTCAAACGTGTTTGATATTTGCGATTGACATCGGCGTCAGATGAAATCACTTGTGTGCCGCCCGAGGGAGACATACTGGTTTAAAAAAAAGAAAACAGCTTTACCTGAAGTTAGCTTTGTTATACAAAGTTCACTCACCTCCAGTTCCCTCTATAGGCTCTACAGTCTATGTTGCCCACGCCTCTCCATCCCAAGCGGCAAACCTTCCTGTTCAGTAGAAATGATTTATCACTCCTCATTTCTAGCGTTTTTCAACTTTGAAAGCCAATGCAAGTTTCTAACCCGTTGTCCACTGTATTCCTATAGTGGCTAATTTCTCATGTCCACCTAACCATATAGCTGTTCATGCTAATTACCGATTTCCTCTTCTCTGAAACATGTGGCATAAACAAAACTGCGCTGAGGATTTTCACAAGAACGCAATATGCACTTTAAACTGTACACAAGTCTACAGACTTGAATCGACTCGAATCCCTTTTGTATGGAATTCCTCTCTGATGAGAGCAGCAAAACTAATTCCATTCTAGTTCTGAAACGAATTATATTTACATTAAACAGTTGCAGATTCTTACTTTACTTGGTACAACGCAGGAAATAACTCAGTCAAACTGCCTACCAGTCACTATATAATTAGTAATCTTAACGCTCCAAAACATTTTCACCGTTCAGCACATCCCAGTTATCTGGGTTCATCTTGACCCCTGACCTTCACTATGATGTAACTTCCGTTCTGTTTCTTATTTTTCCGTGATGTTATGTCCTGTTTCTATATTTTTCTTTGACCACAGGAAGCAGAGCGAGCTTTGTTGCATCCCCGGGGGGCATTCTTCAATCAGAACCAGCTCCAGACTCAGCCTCTGCCCAAGTCACATTTTCTCTTTCCCTTTCTTGTTTCCCCCCCCTCTGTCTCTCTGCTCTGTCTCCAATAATGCATACAGTGTTGGACATGATAGACCTTCCCCTCATTCCGTAACAACCATACATTCTCCAGCTGCTCTTATAGTTCCTCTGCAAACATCTTTTGTCAGTTATAGTTCAGCTTTGGTACATTTTACAGCCATCCCACTTCATCATTCACAATGCTAATGGAAACTAGTATCCAGCAGGTGTGACTGAGTGGGAAGCAGTTCTTCTTTCAGTTTGATAGGAAATTTACTTCGACCGAGCAAAGCAGAACCAAAACAGGCAGCAGTTGGTGTATCAAACAGTTTAAGTAAAGGTTTTGCGTTCCTTTTGTATTTGTTTTCTCGAGCGTGAGATCGATATTTACATCAGATTTGTTCCATACCTTTATGGCAGTCAATATCAGTCAGTTAAAAGCATAATTGACTGTTCACTAAACCCCTCTCCTTAACACCAGTTGTCCAGTCATAGCTTAGAAACTGCAGGTCTGTCAGACTCTGGATTTCTCCATGTGTTAAAGTGGTGTGCATGGGGCTGTAGTAAGAGTGATACTTGGTATTAAGAGGGTTGGTGGTGGTTTCTTTTCCTTCCCTCTCCAAAACCAAAAATACGAGAACAAAAGTGTAAGGAATGACTTAAACATTGTGTTTATCTGTAAGTAAGCTGCAAATATTAGCATCTCCGGCTAACTACCTACACTAATAACGCAGAGTTACTTCTACGGTCAGGGGTATTTCATACTACTTTATCATGTGGGATTACAAGTAACTTTACAAAAAGCCCTGTTCACAACCAGCCCATCCGCAGTGTAATATTTCCCTACTAACTCTACAATACAATGCTGTTTCTTTATTTCCATGCCTTCTACACAAATAGTCAACTGGTGAGGATCCTGACTTTTTGCCCGGGACATGCAGCTTTAGCCTCAGACCCCTTTTACAGGTTTCTTGTTTTAGAACATGTCAGAAGGAAACATGAAAGAGTCAGGGCCTGGGCTTAGCAAAACGTCAATTGAGTGAATTTTCTATTAGACAGGCTTTATAGTAAAGCTGTAGAAGGTAGCAGTCTAGATCACAGAACTATAATAACTGTTTCCCCCTGTTGGGACCCAGGCGTTAGTCATCCAATCAATTGCCCAGGTCCAATGATCCAGTGCCAGGCAGATAAAGAGCCCCCACCAGGGCACCACGGACAGGGAGCCAAACAAATTAGACACAACCTCCGAGTACAAGGCAGGGGTCCTTTTTCTGTTGGGCAAAGAGGAAGTGAAGAAGTGAGATTCCTTGCGGGCATGCAACCCGACCTGAGTCTCATTAACAGTCCACCAAAATAGTGGTCAGATCTGGTTCAGCTAAGAAGTAGCTTAATCATTTGTTATCCTGGATCTTTACACATTTCTATATCTAATGCTTGGAGGCAAGCCAGAATAAACAGTAAAGATGTTATATAATCCTTATTTAATACCGCTAGCATGGATAATAACAGAGTTGTACAGGCACAGTGCCCACGGATCTCTGCGCTGTGGCTCTATAGATAAAATTACATAACCCTTAAGGTGGTTATGAAATTGACTTGAGGAAGTGTGTCATCTCACTCTTTTTCCCCTGAATCAATAAGCGCAATGTGTGGTTGCTTCCTCCTCGCCGTCCTCCTCCTATCAGGTCTGTTACCATGGCAACCTAATGAAGGCTAAGGAGGCCTTTTAAAAGTATAAGGGCTGGGAATATTGACTGTGGGCAGCATCAAGCTAACCAGCTAGCTACCGACAAGCCTTCAAACGCTGTTTGTCTGCTGTCTCAGGTTTGAGGTTGATTTGACGAGCTAGGGCTTGCACAAGTACGCTCAGCTTTATTTCAAAAGTAAAGGGAAGAATCACGGAGTCAGATCCTAGAAAAGTTGGCTTATGTCCAAGTAGTAAAAACTCATCTGCCCCAGTCTTGGGTCACCCTCTATCCAGCTACTGCCTGGCCGTCTGCCAGTGCCTGTCTCTGTGTTTTCCCACCTCGCCTCCCAGTGCCAGAGCATTGTCAGGAAGTTTAAGGGGGAGAGGTTTCTCCTTTTAGAGACCTCTTTGGAACCAAGGCACATTGCGGACTCGTTTCAGCTTACACCTTTGATGAGTAAAATCTATTATTGTTGGAATTCTTACCAGAATGGGGGGAAAAAAGCATAAAACGGGTACACCGGTGGTTAATTAGCCTAGTTAAACAAACCGTGTGACTTAAGGGATGAATTCTTATTAAATGGCTTGAATTGTTCTAGGGTTTTCCTGCTGGGACAGGAAAAGAGCAAACAGAGGTGTGTCTCTCAGGGCCCAGTAGGATGAAGGCAGACACAGTCCTCATCCATTCATCAGCATTTTCTTTCTTATTTTAATCTCTATTTTTGTGTGTCTTTGTGTCCTCCTCTGTCTCACCTCCCCACTCCCATCTCTGTTGTTCTGCTGCCCATTGTTCTGGAGACTCAAAGCCGCCTCCAAGTGTACAGATGTTTCTTACAAAAAAGACACTCCCCTTCCCTTTTCCTGGGAAACTTTCTCTTTCTTTCACTTTTGCTCTCTTTTCTTTCTCATTTTCTCTCCACAAACCAAAACTATTTCTTTATGGTTGCACATCACAGTCCCACTGTGTGGTTAGAACTCATATTATTTGGGGGTTTCATCCGGAACCACTTTGGTTTTCCATTGCAAATTTAGTATCCCCACTTGGATTTCCATTAAGAACTATTTGCAGTGAGTAGAAAGATGAGCCAAATGTGGAATGAAATGAAAACAACGCCTTCTGAGTTGTCAAAAAAAAAAAAAAAAAAGAAGCTCCTGGCTTCTGTGCTTGGCACGTGCAACGCACCTTATGAGAGTGAAGACTGAAGAGGGCTGTCTCTTAGAGGTCTGTTTTTGACTATTATTTGAGGTTACAACGGACGAGTAGGGAGACTATTATTACTACCAGTGGACCAGTGACTACTTCGAGTTGGTAAGCCTTTACAAAATATATGACTGAGTGATTAGTGGGCTCCGACTGAATACAGCTGTGTACCAATAAAGGGGCTGGATCTTCCAGAGGATTTACCACACAAAGGTGACTCCTTCAGAGGATGGTCAACTCATGAAGTCAGATTTGTTTCAGTTTATCACCTGCAAGTTGCCCTCAAATGGTCAAAATGTTAGTGTGAAACTCTTTTAGTTTAGTTTACAGTTCATTCCACATGATCACAGCAAATACTTTTATCAGGCTGATGGTAAATATATCCATACCCATTACCTCCATTTTTCAGTAACTGTAAGGCAGCTGCACTTCTCAGCCATATTTTAAAGAACCATTGAACAGGTCTCATGACATATTTTGTTTAAAAATGTTCAAAGGATTCAGCCTGGGAATGGGAGACAGCTATTGTTTGTTCCAAACTTGTCATAAAGTTGGCAGTGTTGGAGATGGCAGTTTCTTTTTTTTTTCTTATTTCACTGCATACACTTAAACCCCAACAACTCAGGCATCCACACAATCCTAGTCTTCTCCATCTGACATTCCTTCTCCACAGGGACCTTAAGCCCTTTTCACCCTCCGCAACAGCTGGTGCTCTAGGTTCGGGAGAGGGGGGTAGCTGAAGCTTAAAGGGCATTATGGGAGTAGTTCGGCGCATTAGTTGTTCTTGTGGACTTATTTTTTTTATCTGGAATCGTTTGTGCAGTTTATTTCAGTAGGCCTTAGAATTGACTGAAATACTGGATGCTTCTATAGGAAAGAGAGCCAAGTTGTTCATTTTGGTTGAACAAATGTTAATATTATGGTAAAGAAGTAACCTTTGGGATACCCTAGTGTGTAAAGGCGTTCCTATTGTGTAATGGAACAAAACGGTCCAAAGGATTGTCTACCACCTCTTTTATTCAGCTCGCCATTGTCTGAATAGTAGACACCCGAGTATAATTACTGTTAACAAATGAGACTATAGTCAAGAGTATTGGAAGACGGTTTATTGCCAGTGGTCTCAAAAATCTGACCACGTTTCCCATTAACCCTGTTATCTGTTCTCACACAGAATATCTTACTGCTTGTTCCATTGGTGTGGAAAAGGCTGTTAAAGTCTTCCAACCTGTTGGCAATTGTCTAGTTCAGTAGCGCCTCATATACTAATGATCATCATTTTTCAGTGTAAAAAGAATGGTCTGGAGTCGCTGCTTCAAATGAAGGATATATGCAGACTGCTGTAACATTGGACCATTTTGTGTCTAAATCATTATCATCATTATTATTATTATTATTATTATGTATTAATTGACTCCCTGCTTCATATGAAGAATCTTTTTATACCTTTTTTGAGTTTTTACAACCGTTTTATCACAGTTGGCACAGGTGACACCTCACATACCTGCGCCCACACAACCACCTATACGCTTACACACACACACTCCAGTTGGCAGCGCTATCTTTGTGGGGACCCGTCATTGACATAATGCTTTCATTAACCCCTTACCTTAACCTAATTCTAACCCTAACCCTAAAACCAAGTCTTGACCCTCAAAAAGCCCTTTAAACAGCATTTTGGCCCCACAAAGGAGGTGGGACCCCAGAAGTATAGTGGGCTCCTGGTTTTTGGACCCCACGAATATAGTAAAACAAGAGCACACGCGCGCACACACACACACACACGTCCCGCAGTCACCAATTTGGTGTATTTGACTCGGAGTAGTGGCTGAGTGCGCTGCATACACATACTTATGGGTACACAACCCATGAGTATGTGTATGCAGCGCACTCAGCCAGACAGCTCATCAATGGCTGTGAGAGTTGGCCAAATGTTACTATGGTAACTGCAGTGAAATTGCTTCATAATGGAGTGAATTGTTCATGTGTAGGATGAAGAGTATTGAAATAAGGTACGGGCGAGGTGGAAGAGAAAGATTTTATGAATGGGATAATCAGAAGAGGGAAAGATTTGTTGAGAAGTAAAAGTGGGATCAATGGACAGCTGAAAAATATGAAGATGAGAAAAGAGGAAATGTGTTGGAGTAAATAAAATAACAAGGTGTATGTTGTAGCGGTTAAAATGGAGCTATGTATATGGTACATACTGTCTCTTTCTGTTCATGCTCCATGTGCCCTCTGCCTCTCACTGCTGAAGTGTCCTTACCGCTCTCCTGTCAGTGTGTGAGAGCCGTCTCATAAATGTATTCATACAGCATTAACATCATCGCTGTCTTCACAACCTTTCATCGTGGAGAGGCTTTGTGTTTTACATAGAAATTGTTTTGCCCACAGAGGCAGTGGCCAGAAAATATCCGCAGCTTAACTGGTGAGTGTGTGTGTGAAGTGTTTTAGCTTGTTATAATCTGAATGGGAATCCGCGCCATGGAACCAGTTCTGCCCAGGTTCTATTTGAATCTGAATCACCCTCCGCTTCTGTCCGCACGCTTGATTTGAATGATAATCCGTTTGGTTGTTAGTGACTTGACGCGGAGTTCAAATGGTTCTGCAGCTGGCTTCGAGAGAGGAAATGTGGCTGGATGAGAGGCAGGAGCAGTGGAAGCTTCTTGCTGCTTCAAACAAACGACTTGGTACAAAATGCCGGGCCGATCGCATTGCACAGCCAAGTTGTTCTTACATGTTCTGAACTAGAGCTGAAATTTGACATCTTATGTTGGTCAGTCTGTCCACCACTTTGGTCCAGACTGAAATATCTAAACTGCTATTGGATGGATTGCCGTGACATCTGATACAGGCATGGTGCCCCAAGGATGAATCCTACTCCCTTTGGTGGTCCCTTGACTTTTCCACTAGTGCCACCACGTGGTTGACATTTTTGGTTATGAGTGTCTCGACAGCTGTTGGACAGATTTCCATGACGTTCCCGTTAGCGTCAGCAGTACTTTGTGTTTAGGGCTGTTTAGCAAATGTTAGCATGCTAACATGCTAAACAAAGATGGTGAACATGGTAAACAACTGATTATCATCAGCATGCCGGCATTGTCGTTGCGAGCATGTTACCATGCTGATGTTAGCATTCAGCTCAAAGCACCACTGTTCCTAATTACAGCCGCTAGCATGGCTGTGGACTCTGTCTTGGTCAATTTTTTTTTGTTCCTCTTTTATGTTGTTTGTAACAAAGGGTTCATTTATATTATGCACCCAATTTGAACTCCAAATGGCCATCATCAATTCCCCTTGAACAGCTGGAGGTTGTACTGTAAAGCAGCTGGTGAACATGTTACGGTTTTTAGATAAATAGTAAGAAAAGGAACGGAACAACAGTGTCTCCTCCTACACAGGAGCTAACGAATATATGGTGGTCAGAATAGCTGTGCGAAGAAACCAAACTGAATTTGTGAACCTACTGACACTCCTCCCATTAACCCATCAGAGCACACCTGGCCGAGTGATGTGAGAAAGCAGCTTTCCAAAACTATAGGACATTCTGAATAACGCACCGAAGCGTGCAGCAGACCTGAGAGGGACAGAAACGGTTTCTGTTTTCTTCTCACCGGTGCCTACTCATTTTTACTGTCAGCTGCTGTCAATCTGTAATATACAGTACAGTACATACGCAAGCTCTTTTCAACACACACACACATGTTTCTGACTACATTCATCTCTTTATTGTCAAACATACACAAAAAAAGCCAAATTGATCTGAAATTTAAACATAAAATAGTGTCTCGAAATCATTTACTCATTCCAAATGTCAAATATTCAAACTGGTTCTCACAAGAATACAGACGAGCAGCTGTCACCACACAAGTGGGTTGCTGGCAAGCAGCATCCTCAGTTGGCTGAGCATGCCAGAGTCGTTTCATCGCCGTGTGTGTGTGTCTGTGTGTGTGTGGGGCACAGTGGGTCAGTAATTAAGAGTGTGTTTGTGTGTGTGTTTGTGTTCTAGCAGTGGACAGCGTCATGGCTGTGGATTCCATTAGTAAAGAGCCTGACGACAGACTGAAGTGTAATCACTCCGAGGGCCAGTTGCTGTAGCAGCACCTTAAACAGTAGTCAGTTGTAATTGGCGTAAAGTCAGATTATTTTTTTTATTTTTTTATTTTTATTTTTTTTAACTTTCTCAACCAAACCCTCAGTTGTGCAGCTTGCCCTGCCATTATAGGACAAATAACGAAAAAAACATTATCATATTACTTGGAACAAAAAAAAAAACAAACTCACCCAAAGATCTGTGATGTTGTTGTTTTTAAAAGCCTGCTTCAGCAAATAACATCGTTTGTTTGTGCCCTGCAATTAAAAAGCATTTGGTAAAGGAAGACTAAAAAGGAAAGTGGAGAAACAGGATTCTAGGATACTCTAGAAAAGATAAATAAAACCTCCTTAAAGTAACAATTAATTACAGTTCATGTCTGAGTAGCATCTGAAAATGGCAGCAAAGGACTTGGCGTCGAGACGTTGCTGATTCAGGATAAGGTGGATGGGATGGCAAGTGTTGGTCGATCGGTCCACCACTTTGCAGACCAAAAACGATCTCAACAACCTTTGCATGGATTTGCCATGAAATTGGGTACACACGTTCATGGTCCCCTCAGGATGAACGGTAATAACGTTGGTGGTTCCCTGACTTTCCGTCTAGCACCATCATCCGGTCAATAGATCAATTTGTCCAATAATATTTATGACCAAATACCTGCAAAGCTGTTTAGTGCTAATTAGCAAATGTTGGTGAGATTCCACGCTAAACTGAAATGGTGACCATGGTGATTTTACCTGCTAAGCATCAGCATGTTAGCATTGTCTTTAGGAGCATGTTTCCATTAGCATTTAGCTCAAAGTACAGCGTCACAGAGCCGCTAGCATGGTGGTAGACTGTTAGTCTTGTTAAATGTTTGCAAAACCCTAGGTTTAACTTTAAGAGTACAGTAAGCATCTTGCCATGCAAAGTATTATTATCTGGGTTAGCTTCCACATGGCCTTGAAAGATTGTTTTCCCTTCTGTTAATCTGGATTCCAGCCTCCAGGTTATCTTGTTTTTACTGTTATATTTTGTTATCTACTTCCGTGTTATCTCCCCTCCCCACATTTTCAGTACGCCGCTGTTTAAATGTTAAGCAGCTTTTCTTTTTTGTTGTGCTCAGTGTGTCCGTGCAAACAGAAGGAAACAAAGGAGTGTCAAAAATAATATCCCCCAATAATTCCATTATATCCGTGTGCCACTCAAATGATTTCTCCCCACGATTCCGTCCCACCCAGACATCAGAGCCATTTTCATTATCATGTTTACCTAAGAGATGTAGCCGCTCTTCTGTAGCATTAACCGCCTGGCTGCTGGTTATTTTACTGTTTTAGGACACTGGAGCTGGAGCTCAAGCTTTTCCATCAGGCGCTGAGAGTAGATAATTCACCACTCTGATAGGTTATCACTTCTCAAATATCCTTGCTTATATTGTGTGGAACTCAGTGGTGGCCTTGGTTAAACCTTGAGTGCAGGACGCCTGTTTTTATTTTTAGTATCTGCCATGATTTGACTTGATGTCGGTGGATTGAAAGGTTTTTTTTGACTCTTTTTCTCAATATATGATTGTAGTATTGACTAGACACTGTAGATGACCTGAGTTCTTTCAGCAGTTGTTGTCATTTTCTACGATTTCCTATAGCGCAGTTGTATTCGAAGACCTTTGCTAGGTGGTTTTAGCTACACAAGTGACTCTGAGACCTTTTGGAGTGAAGAACAAGGCGAGGCTGACAGGGCATTGCACAGGGCTGAGTACATACTGGACATAAATACATACAACCTAAACACATACACTAGAAAATAACTGCATGTGCTGTAGCCATCTCAAACATGTTTGGTTCTTATAATTCTATTTTGATTGCATAAAGGCTTATGATAACACATACTAAAATATAAGCACATATATAGTATATACTCACGTACACAAAGAGAGCATGGTTAATTATTAAGTATTGAGAGCACAATCTCACTGAGGCCAGGAGAAGGCACTTCCTGTTTGTGTCACCAAAAGGGAAGATAAAAAAACAGACTCAGAACTCGTCTCGTCACTTTGCCTCGCTGTCACGATTTCCCCGTCTTGCTCGGACTCTCCATCTGTCTGTCTACGTATCTGCCATCTCTTTTGTCTCAGGAGAGGTAATACCCTAATGGAGACCCAAAGTGGCCAATATTAAACAAGTAAGACATGAGAGAAATATAAACCAACAATACATGTACTGGAATAATGACATTGTGAAATGATAGAATTTTAAAACTCAACTTAGTATTAATAAATATTATTTCCTGTTTTATTTAGAGTAAGCATTGGGTAATCTATTTATTTTTTTTATTGCAGCGGTTTTATTTCCAAATATGTTATTTCACACTTTTATTTGAAAGTCTTATAATACCGCCTGAAGGAACAGCCAATCACACAGCTGTCCTCTGCGCTGTTTGTCTTGATTAACAAAGACTTTGTGATGAAAAGTTCCGTTATAATATACAATATTCATTGGAGAAAAGTGGCATTGTGAAATAAGCCCCCATAAATGTCAGGCTTTACATGTTACTTATAGAATCATAGATTTGAAAAGATATTAGAATGTTTATAAGTATTTGATTAAATTACTCAATCATTTCTATCTATTTAAACACATCATGAGTGTCTGTCATAAACTTACTAGAACAATGGATCTTTGAATTTTTAATAGTTTCATTAAATAGATTTTAGTCAAACAAGTGAATTTAATAAATACACAATTTTAACGTCTGTTCATTGAGGTGATTTATGACCTTAATATCCAGGTCGTCCTATAATTTCTTAGATCCAATCCACCAATCAGACCACATGGCACCTGCAAACACTTTTATGAGCACCATGACTTTTATTGTCAAAGTAATGTAATGTGCCTTTTTATTCTGGTTCAACTGCATGTAGATAATGACTCATCATACTATTTTGAGTAAATGTTATATTTCTCACTTTACAAGAACGTTTAAATCGACTGCAAACACTGCAAAGAGGGATTATAAAGCTTTATCCTGTTCACAGGGATCTGCACTGCAAACACTGATACGCCAGTTCCAGGAAGACAATTAAGAAATTCTTTCTCAAGAGGTTATGACTCTGAATGATGATTGTCGAGCAGCTTAGTTTAAATATCATTTGATTGCACCACCTTTTCCTTCCAGTGCAGCTAAGATGAGTTTAGTGTGTGTGTGTGTGTGGAGAGAATTTATAGACTAATTAAACCCATGTTGGGCATATGGCGCTGTGTGTACTCAGAGTACACAGTGCTGTTTTCCATGGAAAGTTCCAATAGTTTGTAAAAAGGGAGGGATTTCAGTCCTGATAAACGTAGAGTCTGAAAAGAAGGGTGTCTTACATTTTTGGTTCATACCTCGGCAAAGCCACTGCCACATACAGCAGCTGTGCCCCTTGGCTTAGTTTTAGTGGTTATTTAACTGATGCATACACAGGATTCAGGCCTCAAAACCAGCCCCCTACTGTGGAACCAACAGCTCAACTCCCCTTTCAAAGTCAAGCAGAATTCAACAGGCATGTTATATATACATACAGTATATAACACAAAAAGCATATTACTAAGGAGCGGCTATATGACACAAGGAAATGAGTTCTAAACACAGAAAAAAGGACACATTTGAATTTACAAAACGACATTTGTTTGTGTCGGGGCTGGTGATGTACAGCATTACACGGGTAATCTGAGCAGTAAATGCAGGCTCAGCAGAGGGGAGAAATGTCAGAATAGCAGCATAACAGTTTAGAGATAAATTAGTATCCAACACTCGTCCTCACATTTCCAGAACCTTTTTTATTGCCTCATAATGGTAGACATCGGTCGACTCTAGCTAGCCAACATGACACATGTCAATCCAGTGAGAAAAAGTAAGCCAGTAGCTGTAATAACGCATGTGGAAAAGCTACCGGTGTGTCATAGACCATCGATGGGCAGCACGAAGTTAAAGAGCACAGAAATCCCCTCATTCTTGATATTAGCAGTGTTAGCTGCAAGGAAACATGAAAACCTGGTTGGGATTTTTTTTTTGTTTTTTCTTTGAAATATTGCAAGAATAAGGAGATGGAGGCACTTTCCATCCAGGAGCCATCAGTGTGCCACCTCTATCAGCAGTCAGTCGCACACTGAAACTCTAAATGCATGTCAAACAGGTCACGTAAGCATTGATCATGTAGCCTGGCACAGTAACAGTGTAAGCTGCATTGCCTTAAAATAGGCAAAACTATCTCAAACCTTATTAAATTGAGCGCTCTGACCAGATTGCTACATGCTACTAGCTAATTATGCAATCTGAGCTGAAAAGCAGGTTTCCTTCTCTGTTCTTTTGCGCTTCCTGCAGTTTATGGCAGAGAAGACCTTCTCACGTTGATCTCCTCATATGCTCTAAGTCATTGTTGTGTGCCTTCTACCCCCGTGTGTGCAAGCATGTCAGGGTGACCTCACTCCAAAATATGTTCATATGAGTTTATCCCATTCAGCTAGTAAATCTGGTAACAGTTTTTCTTCGTTCAGCTGGGACCCAAGAAATCAGTAGACCGCTTTTATTACACTTTTACTTGTCTGTTGACGTTGATCCCGTCCTAAAACCAAACCTTCCCACTTCTCTCTCCTCCCAGCTGTGAGCCGAGTGATTGACCGGACCGACAGACATGGGGAAGCAGAACAGCAAGCTCCGTCCTGAGGTGATGCAGGACCTCCTGGAGAGCACAGACTTCACCGAGCACGAGATCCAGGAGTGGTACAAGGGCTTCCTGAGGGACTGCCCCAGCGGGAACCTCTCCATGGAGGAGTTCAAGAAGATCTATGGTAACTTCTTCCCCTACGGAGACGCTTCAAAGTTCGCAGAGCATGTCTTTCGCACGTTTGATGCGAACGGCGACGGGACAATAGACTTCCGGGAGTTTATCATCGCACTAAGTGTGACGTCGCGTGGCAAGCTGGAGCAGAAGCTGAAGTGGGCTTTCAGTATGTACGACCTGGACGGAAATGGGTACATCAGTAAAGCGGAGATGCTGGAGATTGTTCAGGTGAGTCTGCATGGGGACATATGGACACATGCTCAGTGTTTCTTTATATACAAATACGGTATATTGAACCGATTATGGATAACAAAAGACCCCAGTGTCTAAAATACAGAAAAATGAAAAAACATGGCAGAAAATTACGCTAACAGGAAGAAAGGCTCTATCACGTGGTAGCCTCTAGAGTTGTCTATGACTGTGAGGCAGTCAATTCTGGATTGATAAACATCTGGTGAAACATAGACCCATTTACACTCTCTCTCACACACACACACACACACTAACTGTAACATTAGCCAGGGCAGTAGCGGTGTGCCGTATCATACCAGTCACGATAATACTGGTATAGTTTTTAATATAATAAAATGTCATATCCTGATAATGGCCACATTCCTTACTCACAGCAGCAACAAGCATCGCTGAAAGTGAAAGTAACATTGCTACCAGCTCCGCGGTGGAGGAGTTCGTTCCCAAAAGGGGAGCGACTTCAGTAGTATGGAAGTGGGTTGGTTGCAAAAGATCCAGCAGTGTTTCCCACACATAGACTTTACGTGGTCGGGCCGCCCAGATATATTAACGATGCCATGCACGACCGATTAACTAGTGGACAACCTCCCCTCGCTCAGCCCTCCCTGCGGTCTACGGCCAGTCGCATGTGCTCTGCAGAGATCTACATATACTTAACAACATGACAAAATCCTGAAAAAAAGATATATACAGTATAAGCTGTATATAAATATATATACACATTATATCTTATCTTTTTTTCAGGATTTTGTCATGTTGTTAAGAATATCGTTATCGCAGACTCCCCTTAAATATCGTGATATTATTTTAGGGCCATACCTACAGGGCAGTGATTGTTAAACACTCTTGTATTAATAGTACTGCCACTGTATCCATAACGCACTCTTTATGAGACCAGGAAAAACAGTGCCGGCATTTTGCGAACACGACGACAGACAGTTGGGCTCCGGGGAGGGACGAAGCTCTTACAGACATGGAGCTCCATCGAACACATGATTTCTGAGAGATATCGTGTTCATTTACTGCCAGCATTGAAATGTCAGTGTACTTAAAAGATGCATTTAGATATCAAGATTAATTGGAAATGTTCCTTTTCCTGCCAATGAAAGCAGTTTTGGAAACAGTCAGGAATTCATTAGCTTTACTCTGGCTTTTAGTCTTATCTAGAAAGGAAAAGGATAGATTTCCCATCTGCTCTGCACATTCTAAGTTTCACAAATGGAACTAAAGCTTAGCCGATCCATGCCTGCTAAAACACCTACTGTATGCTGCCTTTGCTTCTTCCTTTTAAAGGTGACAAAGGTTGGCTCATAGTCTAAATTAAAACTGTATTAAGTCGTGTGCTATTGTGTTTATGTGCATGTTTTATCTACAACCATTAGAACATTTTGGAAAGCCTACTTAGTTTCTTTTTTAGCTCCCAAAAACAGCCTCATCCTGGAAAGATGCAAAAGGATGTTTATATTAAATCCCTAACAACGTGTAAAGCTCTGCCTGCTAACCTGTTGTTATTCATTAAGGAAATGAAGGTAAATGGCAACTAAAATGCCCGGCGGGCTGTGTGGGCTCTCAAACATTCTTACCAACGCATTAAGCGGACACAAGCAATTTGATAAACCCTGGTCATTTTGAAATTGGTGGAATAGTTTGTTTCAGACTTTTAAAGGATTGAATCCCATTTTTTCTGTCTGTGGAACGTTCAACTGTTGTACGGTTGCTGTAGGTTTTACAGTTTAAGAATTGGACCGCCGGGTTGTGCAGCAGGGCCCAGCTCACCTTTAAAAAAAGAAAACAACAAGGGAAAAGGGGCAGCATGCGTGGCATTTCCTGCACAAGAGCTTCTCATGTAAACAGATAATTACAGCTGCACACGCATACACTATATATCGATGTGTGTGTGTAAGACTTCGCACCTCACTCTTTGTCTTCCTTCCTCCACATTTGTGTAACTGCAGCTAGTTGCTGGTTCCACTTCACTTTCACCTAGTTTCACCTCTCGTTGAGCAGATTTTCTATGTAATGTCTGTACAGTTGTCCTGTTTTTCTTTTGTCACTCTGCCCGAGAAACAGTAACTGCCCGGTACGGCATCGTTACCACGGCACCAGCAGGGGGCACTTATGTTCATTAGCATTTTCATTCGAACACCCAGGAGTTGTGTTGTGCTCCAACAACCACCAGGTGGCATCTGTTAGCGAAGTTGGGCCCATTAAAAACGCCTTTGGAATCCCCACTGACTGTACATGGCAGACTGTACATGGGAGTCGTAGTCTATCACTTAAACATGGAGGGTGCGTCTGCCTTTGTAATCTGCATGTATCACTGTTTTAGTTGTGCTTTGTGAAAATTTATTTATTTTCACCCCTGGCCCGAGCTTTTGCCAGTGCCCAGCAGCAGCTCTGAGCGTATAATTACGGGTCGGGTCCTGATTTGATATACAGGTCATTTTGGGTTATGTTGGTCCTGGTATTGAGCTTTGGGGTGTGGTGCGGGTACAGCTTTGTGAACTGGGTCGTAGCAGGACTGCGGCCTAGAGAAACAAAAATGTCACCCTTTAAACGTCAAAGGATTTCAGCAACATGTTTCATTTGCTTGGGCACTGATTTGTGCTTGTACTTCTGGTCAATGTACATTTTGATGAATAGAACAATAACCTCGATTGTCCTTACTAGAATATATGAGTTTATTACAACACAAATCTGATATAGAGAAGATCTTGGTACAGCTTGCATACATGGACATACCAAAAACTTAAACTCTTCATACCCTTGTCTCAGCTTCATATGGTACCTAAGCCTTGACGACATCACTCCATAAGGGAGGGGTAGACACCGTTTCTGACGGCCAAGACCAGATCGCATCCATGTTTATTATGAAGGTGAAGCATCTCCAAAGTCTTTAGCTTATCCTTTACCTGCAGGCATCCAAAGCCTCTCATCATAAAGCATGCCAAGTCTGAAGGACTCGGGGATGCTTCTCAGGTTAACTATCATGTCGTCGCATAACTTAAACATTCCTTCATATCCATTCCACATCTCCCCACAGTTCCCCCCTTTTTGATCCCTCTTCATATTACCTGCGTCCCATCCTATACCGTCAAACAGCGGTGCCTCTTTAAAAAACCCACTATCAAGTGGTTTAAGATGTCTGACAGAGGTCATAGGTCACATGCTGCTACACACATTCAGCCAAAAATCCCACTTTAATGAGGCGATAAATGGAACAAAAAGACCTAATGTGACTAACTACATTATCTAGACAGAGCAAAAAGGGAAAAACCTCCAAATGGCAACAAGAGGAAAACCCAAAAGTCATTCAATCAAACATCAAATCATTGAAAATCAATTTAAAGGGGAAATATACTGATTAAACTTGATTTATAACAAAAAGCAAAACAATCAATTAATCCTTAATCATTAATTAGGTCACTTCTTAAGGTAAAAGACAAATATTAATGAAAAAAAACAAACACTCTAAGAAAATCCCAAACCATAAGATATCTGCAGCAGATTAGCATCCTAACTCTTAACCTAGATGCAGTTGGTTTAGTTACAGTGATTATTACACTCATCTTAGCACAATATATCACTCGATTACAGTAACACTAAGGAAATATAAGATTCAGACGTTAGAGTCCTTTGATGTCCATCAGTGGAGATCTTACAACGGAGTACTGGTCAAAACATACACAACTGGTAACACATTCACTTTGAACATACCGGTCACTATCTGTGAACTAGGTGACATACAGTGGAATTATGGATACCTTAAATCATATCAATCAAAAAATAAAAATGGCATTTACATTTTTCTAATGTGGCAATGAATGATAGAAGAAATAGATCATATCTAATTCAAATCTGTGATTTTAAATGTGTAGTTGCGACTCTGCACTGGTCTGTGTGTCTGGCCTTTTATCTTCTGTCGTATTGCAGATCTGGACGTGTGCAGGATGGGTACAAATGAATACATTTATTTGATTTTTTTTTTTTTTAAATCAAAAATGAGGACTGAAAAACTTTATTCTCTTTGTCTTTCACTTGGTTTTGCATTTTGTCCCACAAGACTTGGCAAACAAGAAAGCAAGATAAAGAAATAGTTCCTTCATTTGTGCAGCGTTTTTTTCTCTCTCGGCGATATGGTTAAGTTAGGGCTACTTCAACCACTTGGTTGTGGTTATAGAAATAATGCGGTCATGGTAGTAAATAATTTGTTAACGCTAATTTCCAGTTTCAGGTGACCTTGCAATGGTGGAAATCAGTTCGCTGGCACTATGCTGCTGCTCTGCTGCCCTCTAGTGTCCGCCTTCTGGCAGTTGCCTCAGGACCGCAAAGTGGCACTACTGTAAGGAGGCAAGGGCAGTATGGCTATGGAGTTGTACCAACACAGCTAATAAGCTACGAGTTACCTTGTTTTCGGACTATCCGGCCCCTTTTAAAAGCACCGTAGGCAGCCGAATTCTTATCGAGATTCCATTGGAATGAATTGAAATCGCCTGTTTCGAATCCTGGCGTATCCAGGCCATAACAATATTGATTTCAGTGATGCTCAGACCTTATTGGTGATGAACAACAGTGGGAGGGGGCACACGGCTCCTTTCTCTAGTAGGATAAAAGCTGAACCAGACTCTTAAACCTGCATTAATTGATGTTTTGGCCACTCTGTCCATATGGCAAACTTGTTAGCAAACAGTTATTTATTTACGCATCCAGCAGATATACGGGGCAACATTAGCATTCATTTGAAATCCTGTTTGTATCCTCCTAATGAGTGTAAGTCCAATATTCACTCTCCTTTTAGCTCTGTTTTTAGCAACTAGTACTTTAGCTAGTCGCTGACTTTGTCTTTGGTTGTGGGCAGGTGCGGTGGGTTTATTAGAGGTTTTTTGCTGAAAATCGCCTGCTGTGTTGGGAAGCGTCGCTGATGAGAGCAGTGAGGGTGAACCAAAACACTAAAATTGCTGTAAAACCAAATCAATGAGCTGAAAGACGCTAAAACGAACGCCCTGGAGAGCAGAGGAGGAACTGTATTAGTCGGGTTATAAGTCTCTGTGGGCTTGTCACTATGAGGGACCCCGTTCACATTACACAGCTTCTCTCATTCATTTCCAAGGTAGCCTCAGCCAGTCCCAGGAAATATGAATCTATAATGCATCATATGTGCCCACGTTTCATCCCTTCAAGGTAAAATTAGCCTCCCTACCTCAAGACGCAGTGATTCAGACTTCAGCCTGTCACATCTTTCTACATCCTGACGACATAAACCCTCTGCCCACGATCCATTAAAAGGTGGTGCGTTTCCCAAGGACAAAAGAAGAGAAAGCAATGACTCAGACGCTCATGCCTGACTCTCTGCAGGGTTCATCAATTGAGTGAATAAGAGGACAAGAGTGTTGAAAGTTCTGCCGTAATGAGGGAATGAGTGTGTGTGTGTTTGTTTAGTACATTTGTCTGTATGTGTGGCACTTAATTAGCTGCAGTTTAAGGGCTGAGAAATGTTTTCCACTTCCAAAGTGCATTGTTGTAGTTCTAACTCAAATTTGATTGTAGCTTTTTAAATGTAGAAGCTAGGGCTCTGTGGGTCATTAGATTAGACAGTGCCATTCCTCATTGCTGTAATGCAGTTTTAGAAAGAGCCCAGGGCAATCTCCATCTCTCTGTCTCAGATACACACACAGAAGCGTTCATACATACACACAGTATTCATCTATCCTCGTGTCTATCGAGTCCCTCTCTGCATTTGGCTGTTTGACTCTCCTGGTTCAAAGCGACCCGCCTCTGCAGAGAGAAAGCAGGCTTGAAGAGAAAAGTTTTCAGGTAGCGCTGACTTCTGCCAGTAAAATGATGCCTGAGCTCAAAGTCTTAGAGTAAGGTCTGCAGCTAAGTGTGATCACAGTATCTGCTTTCAGCGTTATCAGAGGGCAGATTGGCAGGTGGATCTCATAAAGCTAAATCCCTCCATTTTCTGGGCACGGGTCGTGATGGTAGCAGCCCAAGCAAAGTAGCCCAGACATCCTTCTACCAACCTCCTCACCCTAAAGGCATCATAATATTCACCAAGTGGTGAATGAACATTCCTGTTCCAGATCTTTGACTTTTACGCTACTTTTACCACGGTATGAGCGCTAGGGATGGCAACCTGACATTTCATACAGCGCCATATTCTATGGGATTAATTTTTAACAAAAGTGCTTAAATGTGTAATTTTACAAAACCTTTATTTAAACAGCTTTTTGACACGCCTACAGATTAAAGCAGGCTGACGTAACGTTAGCTATGCTGCGCTGCAGGGGTTCTGTCTATAATTTCATGTAATAGCCTCATATTACAAAATTAAAGAAGTTTAGTCAAAGATATTATCTTCTCTAGTGCTAACTCTCATCAGCATCGAGCGGAGGAGCCGGGAAAACAATAGCCGTGCCTCATGCGTCATGATCAACATAGCCGACAAGAAGGAGGATTGGCCCGATTGATTGACACCGTAAAAATATGTCGGGAAATAAATTTGAATGAGACAGTGTAGAATAAAACAAACTATTATTATAAGCATCACAAAATTGTCACATTATCGTACGTTATGGCACTTTTGGCATTATTGATCAGAGGGCGAAAATCTGGCAACACTGGACCGTGTGGACTGCGCATGTGCTGGAAGAGCCAGCTGGACGCTTGTTTCACGTACTTTACGTATGAAATGTCTTCCCCGTCCTTGTTAAGCGGTCGCACAAGCCCTTGTCTTTGATTTTACTTTTACTTATTATTTTATTAGTTAGTGAAATACAACAAACGAAGGAGCTCTTCCCCTTGCTGTTGTGAGGTCTCCATCTTGTTTTCTAGTGCGGATATTAGGAACACATGCGCATACGCAGACCCCTGACCGTTGTATGTATAGAAGCGTGTGCAAGTCAACGTCCGCATCCATATTGAAGTAAATCATGATTTAACAGCATGTTACCCAATTGTTTTCTCTCTGTAAGGGATCTTGTCCACCACACCAGTATTATTGTGCCAGTACTTGCAAACGCTTCACCCAAAGAACCCTGTCACCCCCCCCCCACAGTGGTCTCTCTGTTTTCTGTTAATGCTCGCCTGCATTTGCCGTACTGACTGGGAGCTGCGGCTCACTCCAGCTAGCTGACAGTCTGTCCTGCAGAGACTGTGTAAATGCTGGTGATGCTCATAATTAGCCTCGCTGTGGGAGTAATTGAATGAGATGGATCGCAGCCAGCCTGGCTCATCTTCTTCAGATAATGACAACATCTGAACGCAGGGAGAAAGATTAAACTGCCTCATCCAACTGTCAATAGTTGATGTCTAACCACTGTCTACCTTTCATCTGAAACACAGTACTATCAGCAGAGCAGACGGCCACAGAGGAAAGTTCATTGTCTCGATTGGAAAAAAGGAGGGAGAGAGCATTTATACTGGTAATTTAGTGAGATTGACAGAATAGCGGGTTAGATGAATAGATCACTGCGGAGAAAGTCGCCATGGGAAACCTATTCCTCCTTGGTGTGAGGCTGAGGCGAGACACCGTGCATGTTGTGTATGTGTGCTTATTACTGCAGGACGACTCAAACGGTGATCAGCTGGTCTGTCGGCACAAATAAGTCTCAACAAGTGGACGGCCTCCCTCACTCTTTCCCTTTCTGATTCTCTGAACTCTGTCTTTCTATATCTGCCTCTCTCTGTATTATCTGATGTGGACAAAGGGTAGAGGGAAGGTAATACCATTGATGTGGTGATGATCCCCCATTCACTCTCACTCCTAAGTGCCCAGGTAATAGTCCCGAGCTGTGGCTTAGTAGCTATGTACTTTCTGTCCTCACTTAACTGTGGCTCAGGCTGTTTCCATCTCCACAGGAGACGATGTTGTGTTCTTGTCTGGAAGCTCCCTGCTGAAAGGGTATGACCCGTCTTTTCTTTCTCTTTGTGGCATTTAGGTCGCAGAATGGACGCTGATCAGACCTCTGAGGCTTGATGAAGTCTGTCTAAAATGTACAAACACATATGTGCATTACAGACAAATAAAGAGACGGTGGCTGGCAGAGAAGTAAAAACAATGTCCAGGCAGTTGTCATTGTTAAATTGGTGGGGAGAAACCAATAGTAGGAGGTGAGCGGGGAGATGGAGACAGACAGTCAGCCAGGGAGGCTACACCAGCTGGCAGGGTGTCGTGCGGCGGGGGAGGGGGGGTAGAAAACCACAACCAATTAAGACATAGGACGTGGTCTGTGGATATAGGGGAAGAAAGAATCAAACCTTAATAACACTGGCTTTCCTTTTGGTGCAGGGGAGTTACTCTGCTGGATATTTGAAGCGCCTCAGATGTGGGGCTGTGTTAAAGGATAAGACGGGTGTTATTCTGTGTTACTCACTATTATAATGTTACTCAAACAGGAGGGAGTAGTGCATTCGTCGGGGACTATTTTCAGTTTTTCATGCATAAATAATGATCTCCTGAGTCAAAAGAAACTTCTTTGTGTTCTCACACTTTTTTAGACAATACTGTAAATTCATAATTTGACTTGTTTGGTTTTTTTTAAAAGACGTAATTGATGTATCCACTCACACCATTGTTTTTTTTAATTGTAAGTAATATACTGTATATTAATAGACTAATGAATACAATACTAAATGATTGGAAATGTCAGTCAGTCATTTTCTACCGCTTGTTCCCGTTGGGGGTCGCGGGTGACTGGAGCCTATCCCAGTGGCTTTGGGCCTGAGGCGGGGTACACCCTGGACAGTGGCCAACTCGTGATTGGAAATATTTAAAAAGAAATGTAATTTTAGTTCTGTAAAACATTTTTTTTCAGATATAATGCTACGAAACATACTATGAAAACATAACCAAGGCTCATCCATGAGATCTACTCGTCCAGTGGGATTGTACAAATGGCCATGGGATGCTGATCATCTGTTTCAAGATTCAAAACTGGAGCGGACCGACCGGCACAGGATGACGCGATGTCATGTGGCACATCCTCGGCTACACTCATCATTACTGCAGAAAGATGGGTCAGGACTCGCTGCTCCTTCTTTGTGTGGCTGCCATTCATCATCACCGTCATTGTCAGCGTTCTCCATTGAGTCCCGTGATATCTACCCCACTATGCTGTAGGCCGATCTATCATATGCTGCTCTCAAGCTCAACTAAATATCAGAATCCGAGTCAGAAATACTTCATTAACCCCGAGGGGAAACTCTTTGATGCTGAAGATGCTTTGCAGTAAACAGACAGCAATACCAGTAACAGAAACCAACTGTTTTACAAAAAAAGTTACTAGAGAAAATGTATTTTCAAAGTTGTAAAACAGCATGATTTGTAGTTTTAAATATAACTGATCGTGCATCATGTCAAATGTGGTGGAAGCATAATAAAAAAAATAATTTCCTGCACACATAAAATGAATATTTGAAAAATAGAATAATTGGAATTCTGTCATTCCTTAGATGTCACTTCATGTTTTCAAGTTTTATTTAACTACAAAGGGTCTTCTTCTGTGGAAGGACTGGACAGGTATTCCTGAAGAAATTGTCAGCCACCTTGGTTGTCATGCGTTTTAACTGCACTTACAATAGCTTGCCACTAGGTTGCTACCCATAGTGTCCACTGTAGTGGCTGTTGTGTAGCAAAACCAAAGAAACCCACGCATACATGAAAATGGCTTTTGAGTAGCTGTCCACTGTAGTGACCACTATGCACACACGCTCTAGTGAGTATTTGGGGCAGCAGGAAGGTGTATGTGGGATTGAGTCAAAATGAATGTGTGTGTGTTCTTGGTATTAGAGGAACATTTATCCCAGTGCAACGGTGTGGCTCACCGATGTGTTTTTAATATGTTTTGGACAAAAATGGGGCTCTATGGCACATAGGAAGAAGAAAATTCCTCGGTCTGTATTTGGCTCCAACTGTTTTCATAGCACTGTGTGTAGTCGGAAATATGGAGAGGGCTATAAGCTCCAGATCGTTTCACTCCTCATTGGTTGCTTGTAATTTTGGGATTTAGAAATTTAAGCTTATGCCACTGAATTGCACTGGATTAGACCAACAGCTAAATCCCCAACTTGAAATATTGGCTAAATGCACTGAACACTCCCAGCAGTTTGAAGGATTTAGATTAATAACAGACGCAACTGCGAACTGAAATGAAGACTGATAATAACCGTGGCTGCTGCTGGTTCCTCAGCTCCACTGTGACCCAGGAGCTGAGCCGCCGGCTACTGTGTAATAGGAGGCATAACCAGCACCTATTTTAAAGCTCCCGCTGCACTGCAATCACAATCAGCCCTTCTCTGTTCACATGTCAGCTCCCATTCCCCTCAAATCCGCCTCCTTATTAGAGACCAAGAGAGTGGGCTGTGATTTCACTGTTTACTGCCAAACAGCCTGCAATGCAACCGAGAGTAGAGGAGACACAACACTGATAAATAGTCTGTGAGGGATTGTGTATGTGCGTAATGTTTGTCTCCGCCCATCCCTACCTAAGCCACGGAAATGTAATCGCAGAAGCCGTGCAACAAGTTGACCTATTGGAATAAATCCTCATCTGAATGAGCGTGAGCACCGTCATATTGACTCGTCTGCGCGTCGTGTCTTTGTGACACAGCAGAACACATGTTACTTAGATAACAATTCATTATCACAGGGGCATGTTGCATAAGATCCTGTGTGTTGCCTCCCTGGGACTCTGTTATAATCTCACTGTCGTAGGGTGCATTGAGTGTGCAGAAATTGTTCTGTTAACTCTACTCAAGGCACCCGGGGTTAGCGAAGCCACAAAGAAGGTGGTTTCAAATCTGAGGTATTTCTCTAAAATATTCAGTATTAGAGAGTTTAATACTCACAGACTCAGCTGACCTGCTTCATCAGACTGTGTGGGTGTGGTTTGACCAGATGTGATTGACAGTGGCCTGGCAACGTACACAAATAACCCCAGAACTGTCTTCACATGTTGCCACTGTTGCTAAAACCTGATTGGTGCATGGACGTACGTGACGTCACCGTTTTTCAACTGCGTCTGGCGTGTTTCAAACCATTGAGAAGGAAAAAATACAGAAATTCTCTTATGTGCAATAACCACAACTGCTCTAACTGCGTGTCACCAGTTTGAAACCATAGGAAGCTTTTTACAGAAACGTTTCCCAAGAGTGGCTTTAACCATGAGAAGCGATGCGTGAAACTTCCTCCCTATTTTTAGGGAGGTCCACCCAGTTAACATACATTAAAGATGAATGGTGGACACGATCAAGCCTGTGCAGTTGCAAAATCCCATGTGTAGTTAGATACAGCCCTGGACATCCACAGAGTTGTGACATTCCTAGAGGCGGTGCCACAATATCTTCAGTTGAGAAAATAAATAAATCCTTCATTATATGACCTTGCTTGTGGCCCCTTGTAGGCAATCTATAAGATGGTGTCCTCCGTGATGAAGATGCCTGAGGATGAGTCGACACCTGAGAAGAGGACCGAGAAGATCTTCAGGCAGATGGACACCAACAGAGACGGTAGGCTAACCTCATCTACTGCCTTTTTAAGTAGGGGTGGTTTCACATAGGTTTTGCATGCATTTAGTTATTACAGTGGATTGATGGTTAAGAAAAATGGTAAACTGACTTCAGAACACTTGGGAGGAGTGGGTTTGAAGAGAAGGGAGGAGGAGGGAAGAGAAACTGGGAGAAAAGTGACAGCAGAACAAAGTGAGAGGGGGTGTGCCGACCTGGACGCGTTGTCTTTCTTTTGCTTCTTCTAACGAGAATCACGTAGAGCGGCATCGTGAGTCCGTCTATTAGGGTGGACAGGAGGAAGAAGAGCCGTCTCAACGCTGCCACCTGTTGGTGAGAAGTGGAACCCCATGAGGGCGCATTGATTCACAACCTGAATCACAAAGAATCATGAGAGATGCCTGTGTGAAGCGTGTGTTTTGTTATCATCTCACTGAAACCCTTTCAAAACCCTTTAGTGGGTTTGACCCACTCACAAATGGACGTGGACAGGTTCCTGTCTCTAAGGTAGCCTATGAAGCAGTCGAAGCAGAATGAGTCAACAAGCTAATCAGACAAAAGATCCAGCAGGAACACATTTAGTGAAGCGTTAAAATACACCATAATTTTGTCAGTGTCAGTAATTACTGTCGCTGCTGTTTTTCAGAGCAAAATGTGTCTCCCAGTAATGTGTCGGGATGGAGTGTTTCTCACTCAGCGCTGCATGTTGTTCATTTTGTGCACCATAGCCCAGTAAACCGTTTATGGGTTGTACATTTAGCGCTGTATGTTTCCTGTACAGCACAGGGCTCTACATCGCAGTAGAGGCTGATCTTACACTGGTACCCGCCTATGCACTGTAACTTGGGGTTTTGCTGTGCACTGAAATGTAATCGACAACGACATTGTAATTTTGTGCTGGTGTTGTGTGTGTTTTTAGGTAAGCTGTCTCTGGAGGAGTTCATCAAAGGAGCGAAGAGCGACCCCTCCATCGTCCGCCTGTTGCAGTGCGACCCCAGCAGCGCTGGACAGTTCTAAACCGGAGGCATCAACACAACCTGTAAGGCTCACATTCGGCATCTGCACATAAAAACTAAAAGGGAAAGTCAACTTTTTGAATACAACAAGAGTAATGGTAAATCGGGACGCCGGATAGCTCAGTTGGTGCCCCGTGTACGGGGCTGGGTCCCCACCCGCAGTGGCCCGGGTTCGAGTCCGACCCGCGGCCCTTTGCTGCATGTCTCTCTCTCTCTCTCACCCACATTTCCTGTCTCTCGTCGGCCGTCACTGTTGAATAAAGGCAAAAATGACCAAAAAACTAACTTTAAGTAAAAGTAATGGTAAATGGACTGTACTTGTACTTCCAACTACTCAAAGCGCTTTCACACTACATATCACATTCATACGCTGTTGGCAGGAGCTAACCGCCCATCGGTACAAAGTAAACTAATCATTCTCCCGCACTCACACACCGAAGGCACAGCCCTCGGGAGCAACCTGGGGTTTACAGAATCTTGCTCAAGGGCACTTGGTCGAGCCGCCGACCTTTCCGATTGGTGGACGGCCCGCTCTTCCACAAAGCCACAGCCGCCCCGCAAAAGTGTGGCGAGTTCAGTGAGGTGAGAGCTGCTGAAAGTGCACTGGCAGTGGTGTTACAGCCAGTTTCAGAAAGTGCCATTAGTAGGAAGGCTCAAGAACAAAGGTGTTTCTCCTACGAACAGTCGTGCCTCCCGGGGCGGCGAAGATGCCTGCTGGAGGGAAGCTATTCAGAGGCTGTGCGCAGGCTGTGGGATGGGTCATCCACGATGTCACTGGCTTTGTAGGAGGTGGCCTGTTATTTTGGCGCATGTTGAAGGTGTTGATGCTCTGAAGAAGCTTCTTATTTTTGAAGCCCCCATGTGTAGGATTTGTCCATTTGAGGTACTGTGTTTGTGGGCACCTCTTGTAAGGAGTGTAAGCTCTTTACTAAAGATCAAACCCAGGAATTTATGTTGCCTCTCCACGGGTTTTGCTTTGAGAGGTTTAATCTCTTGTGGAGTCAACAAGCGTTTCTTTTGTTTTGTGACACCAAACTCTAGGCATGAGGTACTGTAGCATGTGATGAACATTGGTTAGCTCTGTAGGCTGTGACTTGAATTCTGAGCTGACAGTCCGACAAGGTGGAGTGTGTTTATCTGCTGTGTGTTGTCAGAAGTTAGTCAGTCATAAAATCAATTGGTAGTTCAGATGGAAATATGACAGCAGCCTGGCAGATGTCTTTGGACTCTCTCAAGGTATGAATCATTAATTTAGTGGGATTTATTTTCATAGTTTTTACAGGTATTTTCTTTTCACGGTAGAAAAGTTTATAGTGTGTGTGTGTCCCCTTTATAAAGTAGCATTAAAGCTTCATAGTTGAGTGCTAGCATGTGACCTTTGACATGTGATCAACCTTTCCGGAAAGGAATTTAAGATTCCTATGTGAACGCATCGGCTTTTATGTGCCAGTAAAGACAAGCGTCGGTTTTGGCGATCTCATGATGTATGTTTGTTGTGAGAGATTCTTCCATCGGGTTTACACCGTGGTATCTCTCCCTTTAAGGCCTCTGATTGTGTTAGGCCACTGTGGGAAGTGGTGCAAATGCAAATACATTTTTGATTTGTCATCCATAGATCAATAGATTGTCCAGAAAATATCACTATATATAGCGTTCTTAAAAATTGCCCTCCCCTGGTTCAGACAATAAGAACTCCAGAGAAAATCTATACATTAGGTACACAATTATCAATACATGTTGATATTTGAACTGAAAACTGTTCATGTATTCAACAGACATGCTACATGGTGTCGTTTTTGTTTGTAGAACAAGTAAGTAAGTAAGTAGTGGCGACGCCTTTTTTTTTTTTTAAAAAAATCTCCGAGTTCCACAAATACGTCAGATGACCTTGTAGCACTTGACCTGTTCTCTTTGATACCGCACCATAATTGCAAACCATGAAATGCACCACGTGATAAGAGTAACCAACATATTACCACCTGTTGTTGTCGTCACCACACCGTCTGTCTCTTTGCAGTGCTTCTTTGGGTGACTCTAAATGCCCTTAACTCTCCACTAAGGAGCAGACTGATGATGAAGAACGACGAGCTGATGACGATGAAGAGGACAGGCCTTCAATATGCACTGAGGACTTCAAAGGTGGGCGCAGGATCCACATTCTCCAGTTGCCTCCCCCCCCCCCCAAAAAAAAAACAAAGACTGAACCTGAAGACTTTCCCAAACCCTCATCAGGTTATCAAACCCCACTGATTGTAGTTGACCAGGATCCCTCAGTTCTCCTATAGGCATGCCAGAGTATAAAGAAGGTCTGCAGTAGGTTGTATATATACAGTATAAACTGGAGTCTCTGTATCAGTGTCTTTCCTTGGCTCTCTGTGCCCTTCGAGGCTCCGGCCGGGGCTACACAGAGCCTCTGTCGCTCTAATGTGTATCGTAGACAGAGTGTGTGCATGAGACAACGGGAGAGGGAGAGAGAGGGAGATGAGCGTGTTGAACAACAGCACGCGCTGTAGGTGAGATTATTTTATCTGCAGAGAGGACTTGTGAAGTTGATCCTTCACTCACAACGAGTACCGCTTTTAGTTTCCTCTTTTTCTAATGTGAGAATGTGTACGTGCGTTTGTGTATTTTGCAAACTTGATAGACTTCGTTTCATATTTAGTGCTGGGACAAAATGACATCGACGTGTAATATTTTATGCTACTATGCATATGCGCCCTAATCAGTAGTTTGATTTTGTGAGGTCTCGCTGATGTAAAGAAGGATGAAACACATCCCCTTAACCATCATCTGTTCCAGTGGTTTTTCAGTAAGAATTTGACAGAGAATTTTGGAGCGGCGGCGCGTTACTGCGCTGTAGTTTAAGGCAAATAGAAAACTACTCCTTAGAGTATTTGAGTACTGTGTAGATATATTAAAGTGCACCTAAATTTGTAAAGCAAACTCAGACAGTCCAGTTTGCTCAGTTCATAACAAATGTTGTGAAATAATAAAAATGGTGTATGTTTATTTATGCTATTGCGGGATGTCAAGCATGCAAACCAGTTTCTTCTTTGACATTTACTATGTGAAGAACAAAGACACGCTTCACGTTCACCTTTTCGATGTTTTTAAAATGCCGCATGTTAAATCAGTGGTTGAACAGCTGGATACAGGGGTGCACAGACTCAACAGCACATATGCATGTGACTTGTGCGCATGTGTGTGTGTTTTTTAAAAAACATTTTTTTTATGGATGTGAGTGGCTAAACGGCCAGTCGCCCATCTAGCGCTGTGCTCGCTTCTGTATGTTAGCATTGTCTTCGTTAGTGCTAGCAGCAGTCAGTGTTATTGACAGCGTATGGACTGCCAAAGCGGACACATCTAATGGTTCATACGAATGGAAGGTCACCATGCAACAACAATCTGTAGACATAAAGACGCACTGTTGCATGGGGATGCTGGGATGCTCGGTCAGAGCTGAGGGCTTTTTTTTTTCCTGTTTCAGCTGAGCTCAATAATTAAATCACCATCCAATTGTATCTCTAACGGGGCCCAACATACACAGAGAGGGCAGAATTCTTTAGCAACAGTCCCGATTCTCAGTACGCCTTCAATTCAATAGCATGTGCGCAGTTTACAGTATTAAGTAAAACCAATGACATGCTATTGGTCCCACTAACACACCCAATAAATTCAAACGGAAGGATTCGAATGACACTTTTTTGGTCTCATCTTCTGTCCCTCTTTCTTTCCTTCACTTAGCTTACAAAGAAAAAAGGAAAGCTTTTAAGAAAGTTCAACTAGGAGCAGCGTGACCCTCCCCTGAATGTAACGGTGCCCTCCCCAGGGCCGAGCGAAGCCGTTTCAGTTATTGCGTTGTGTTTTTGTCTTTGTTTTTATTAGAAACGCTTTGAATGTTTTACTAAAGACTGCTGTTTTTTGTAAAAGAAAAAAAGATGCAGACAAACCAACCGAGAATCACAACTACTTGCAATGATACTGTCACAATGTGTTGCTTTTATTGTGTTTTTCTGCTATATTTTTTTTAAAAAGAAAACTACGTCAGGTGTAACATTTCTGTTAAAACACAAAATAGCATCTTGTGGTCGAGTGCCAAATAAAAACAAGAACAGTATTGTATAAATTTATACTGTACAATTGTTATCTGTTGAACAAATTGTTTGTATTTGTTGCATTTTGTAGGTTTTGTATGGTATCCTGTATTTAGTGACTGCCGTTTTGGAACACAGGATTCTGTTTTTTGGTCAACTTTAAAAGGCGAAGATTAAATTTACAGTTTATTGTGTGCAACCATTAATGTGGTGGCTGGTATTAATTGTTTTATATCGTGGTTTAAGTGACAGTGCGACTGATGAAAGTTCCGCCTGTATTAGCTTATTGCTGATATATTGTATTTGTGTATACGTTTTGCTCATAACTGAGAAGAAATGTCGGTACAGAAATGTGAAAGACAGTTTGGAGCGGGTTTAGAAACTGTCGCCTCTACATAGTTTATAATGAGAGAGAGAGACAGAGCGCACTGACTGTAAAATGTCCCACTCAGTGCTTATCTGGGTCAGAATTATATAAACTCATTTAGGGGATCCTTGTGTATGAGGATAAGCCTTTATGAAAAAGAATGTTGACCGATATCAGATTTTTCAAACTTGCAGTATAGAAATTGTTATTGGCCTCAAAAATCCAGTTTGCAGCCAAGCTCTAGTTTTAGTCATGTTAAAATCTGCTCCATTTCAAAATGCTCATAAATGAAAAGTAGTTGGGAAAAGTGCTGCACAGGAACCATCCTGTTGAACTGCCTGTCTCGGAGTACGGCTAGGAAAAGCAGAATATAAATCATCAATAGGAGGGCTGTACTGTAAATGTGAATATATACCGTGAGAAGATATGTGCAGCCTGATTTTACTGCCTCTGACTTTGCTTCATACTGCAGTTGTCTCTTGGCTCATTATCTAAAGAATTGGACTACATAAATATTGACCTGACGATAGCACTACATGAAAAGTGGAGAACAGGAATGTTCATTGCAATCTGTCCAATAGTTCTCAAGATATTTCACTCTGAGCCAAAAATGGCAGCCTTTAGGTGGCGCTAGAGGAAAAGTCATGGCGTCACCGAAGTCAATAGGATTCATCCTCTGGGGTCTGGGAATGTCTGAACAAACTAACTCTCACGGCGATCCATCCAATGGTTAGTCTCTAGGCCAAAGAAGGGGGACTGAACAACAGTCTGAGCTGCAGTCTGTCCAAAGTACTTTGATCCTTGATTACAGAAAGGAACACAAAGTGAAATAACCTGAAAATGTGTATTAGTTATTGCTTTCTCTTCTGGAGGCGAGCGGAGCTAGAAACTCTGAGGCATCACCCCAAACCATGTCATTCAGTACACCTCACTGTCACTTAGTCTGTCATACTGCTAAACTAAGGCTGCAGGGAAGGCACGTCTGTACCACTGTCTGTAAAGGCAGCCTTCATAAAGGGTTTCTGACCTCTCACCAATGGCTTTATTAAGATCAATATATAGAAATCATTTCAGAATGTTTTCGGCTGGTGTGTATATATAAAACATCTAAGAAATGGTCTTAAGAGTGGTCCTAAACTTTTAAGTTATGAATCCCCTCCCTCAAGCAGCCAATGTCCGCCAATAGTGGGCCTCCAGAAGTGACAGCTGCATCACATTAGCACGCCATGTCATGATTAGATTACCCATCAGTCATTGGAGACAACGCCTGCATACTTCCATGCGTTGAACGTGCAAGTGTTACGCTTATGTTCGATATTTCCCCCGACTGCTATGTTGACAACATGAGGCTATTTGGGATATTATTTGTAGGAATCTTGAAATGAGTGCAGGAAGGATATAGTAACCTCATCTGATCTGGTCCTATAAAATGTTTGTATGTGCAGTAACTACATGTTTAATTGTTACTGTTTTTTCCAAAATGGAACACAGGCATTGACCTAAACGTGAAGCATTTACATAAACTGTAGTGACAAGTTTATATATTTATATACTTATTTTCAGGTGCCATGTCTATACTTTGTCCTTGTCGTTCAAATTCACCAGAATTTGAAAAGCCTCATTTACAATAACTGACTTCTACACGTGATCTCGATATTATTTATGCTGAATCCGCCATGTCAGGGACTGTTTCATGTTGTGTTGGGAGTGTGGGTACTGGGACAGACGTGGTCTCTGATTACACAAAGTCTTGACACGTAGGAATGTTCCTGCGTGGCGCTTATTCTGAATTCTAAGCATAAGAGCAAAATTGCATCAGTGTTCGTATTTTTTAGCCGCTCCAGACTAAACTTTATACTCTGAGCGGCTTCATACATACCAGCCCAGGCATAAGCCATCACTGAGAGCAACGTTTGGGTTTTCACGTTGTGAAACATTTAAAAAAAAAAAAAAAAAAACCTGACTGATTTTGATTGTATGACCGCTTACCTTAAAGAAAAGGGCTGCAGAGGAGCTTGACCAAAATCCTCTTATTAAGAACTTATTAACCACTTATTAATGGATATCAACATTTAACTGGATTTGTTACCAAATAGAATGGATAAACACCAACCAGAGCTATTTCTCACAACCTGGCAACCTGAGAATGTGTTCTTATTCATGGCTATTAGTAACTGATTTATTAACCATCAATAAAGCCATTTATTAGAACTCATAACGCCTTTGTAAAGGGTGCACTTACTAAAAAAAGTGGTACTGGCGCCTAAAGTTTTAGGTAGCAAAAAAAAAAAAAAAAAAAAAGAAAAGATGACTTTTAAACCTACAAACAGAGAGATGCAACAAATCAGGAGACATAGGTGACTGCGTATAAAACTATATTTATTGGCTCGTTTAAAAGACTGTACATCGTGGTGCGTGAAGAACATGAAGGATACAGAAGCTGTCAGTTAATCAGGTGTAAACACAGGCAGTGAGTAGGCACAGAGCAATTAGTCCGCTCTGATGGTTTGCACTAGCCTCAATAGGATTGTGTAAAATGGATGGACCGGCTGAGCATGTTCAAGTCCCTAACTAATGCCATAAATACTAATGACCACAGTCTAATCAATGAGAGGAAAAACAATAAACACATGCACAGAGGAAGCTAAACAGTTTGCCAGCATCCTGGAGACTTGCAGTCCTGTTCCATAATGGTGCCTCATGTAATTATAGATCCTGAGACACCCGCGTGTAATCACAACCTGGGATAACGGTTATTTCACTGGCACCCGTTGGAATAATTTAGTACGCAGTCAAAATAGGACCAATCAATAAAAAGAATTTCAACAACACAAAACACGCACAACCAAGAGAGATTAGAGACGGAGAGAGTCGTGACGCGAGAACTATTTAAGACGCATCTAAAATAATTACATACATACAAAACAATAAGCCGTTACCTTGAACTGTCAGGTGCCAGCAAAAAGATGTTGCGGGGACTTGCTTTGAAGCGAGAGCCTTTTCAAACATCTGAGCGAGTCATTTAAACGCGTCCACCGCTGGAAGAGGTGACGGGGAGGATGGCGGAAGGCAAAGGAGGGGGCACACAGCGGCCCCTGCTGTTCACCCAGTAAGACTGCTGTATACTGTACTTCTCCTTCCTGTGAGGCCCCACACAGCAGGCCGGCTGGACGCTTTGTGGCCAGACCAAAAAAAAAAAAAGATCAACCATGAGCCACAAATGTGGGCACTTCCACACGTTTTCAAAGCTAAGCCTGTGTCCCTAATGCAAGAAATCCTCCTACAGCAGGTTATCTAGCAAACACAGGCACTGCAGCGGGTGAGGCGTATGGGGATTTCGCCTGCTGGATGGAGTTTAGCCAGTGATCCATGACAGGCGACAAACCCTACTGAGACTCGGAACATTGTGGCGCGGCCGTCTAATTCTGCTAGCAACGTTCACAATTTTTTACGCACGGCATGGCTAAAGCTTCACCCAGCAGTGACACCCCCCCCCTCCCCTGTCTGACAATAAGATGGCCGGTGTACGCAGTGCTGTGGTTGACAACCATCAGATCTCTGACAGAGTGACATGCAAGGAGTCTGCTGAGCTCTCGATAGCCAGGATGAAGGTGTCCTCGTTGGCGTAGTGCTGGATGATGTTGTCATCCATGTTCACCAGGACCCTGAGGAAGACATAAAGGACATGGACACAGAAGAGTGCCCCCCGTTAATTAAAAGGATACACCTTCACTGAACAAAGGCTTCCTTTAGTTCATCTGCATGTTGTTGTAGCCATGCTAGCAGCATGGTTCTGTGGAAGGCAATGTCGGTCTGCAGGTCGGTCCCCCACTTGGGTATCTCAAACTATGGGATGGATTGGCGTGGAATTTTGTACTGACATTCATGGTGCCCAGAGGATAGATCCTACGGACTATCGGGGTCACGGTGAGCCCCTGACCTTTCTGCCACTATGGGGTTGATATTTTTCGCTTTTTAGTGAAATGTTTGAAGAACTACTGGCTGGATTGGCACAAACGTTTGTGCAAACATCCATGGTTCCCAGACGATACATATATCCTACTGGTCTTGGTGGTCCCCTCAAGTTCCCTCTAGAGGCTTCGTGGGGCTGACGTTTGTGTTTTTGGGTGAAACGTCTCAACAACCATCGGATGGATTGTCAAGAAACTAGGGTCAGACATGCATGTCTCCCTCAGGATGATTCGCAACAGATAACAGATTACCTTTCATCTACTTTGGTTTATGACCAAATACTTACAAAACCTTTGTGCAAATTAGTAAATGCTAAACTAAGATGGTGAACATGGTAAACATAGTACCTGCTGAACATCAGTATGACATTAGCATTTAGCTCCACTGTGCATAAGTACAGCCTCCCAGAGAGGCTAGCGTGACTGAAGACTCTCAGTCGTTTATCTCACTCACCCTTTTTTGCTTTTTTGGTAAACTTTGGCCATCTTGTGCACAGGCACTGCATATTTCTCTGAGATCTGTGAAACACAGTGAAGAAACAGTGCATTTTCAACACGGTGACACTCCCTGAGGCCCTAGCAGCGCAGTGTCTTCATCATTTCAAAAGAATTGCATTAATGATCTGGGATGGACTAACCCTGTTTGGCACAATGGATTCAATGTGTTTCTCTTATTAGTTCAGCCTAAAGCACCCAGAACAATGCGTCATTAATACTCACTGCCTCCATCAGTGCTTTGAGGGTTGGGGTGCGCAGCATTAAGGCATCAAACACTTCATCACACTCCTTCCTTACATACAGCAGAACTGATGAGGCATGGCATAGACAAGGCATACAAATTAATTCAGTCAGTCAAATAAAAAGGTATACGGTGGGAAATGTAATGAGAAAAGTGTCATTTACACACCTTTCCTTTCCGGTTCCAATTTAGACTTCTTGGGCTGAGGGGGACACACATCTTCCTCAGCAACACATGACACCCTTTTCACCAGAACACTCCTGACACACACACACACACACAAATAGGCATAAAGGCAATACTTGTGGATCCCTGCTGTGAATGTCTTTTTCCCCCAAACAACAGGGATGGGGGGGGGGGGGTTTTCCCCTCTTCTGTTCTATAAGGTCTGATATGGGCAGAGTTAAATAATCCAAAATCCTCCCTCCGTGGTACTGTCAACATGGAGAGATCATTATGATCAAATGAACCACTCAAACGGGCTGTGGCACAGGCGCACATGGCGCCGTGAACGGCAACACACGAGCGTTTAGAGCAAACCAGAAGTGCGAAAATAACAGCACGATACTCACCCGTCTCGGTTGACCTCCTCAGTGTTGACAGCAAACACCTGCAAATGGAGTGAAAAGGCGACAATGACCGGACTGGACTGGACATTGACAATGAGACAGAAAGAGGCCCCTCACCTGCCCCGCTCTCTGCAGGTTTCCAAAGTGAACGTCAGGAATGAAGAGGACAGGCTGGGAGTCCAGGTCTATCATGGTTTTGAACAGCGTGTTATCAGCCCTCTTAATGGGAGAGATCGGCCCCGAGCTGCCGTTTTTCCCTGATCCAGAGAGAGCGTGAACTCAGCATCCTGTTGCCAGGCAACCATTCCAAGTACAGACTCGATAAGGTTTGATTGCATTTGTCTGGCTTTTTAGTCTTCTGCTGAGCTTTTCTATTCAATCTTATGGTTTCCTGGAAAGTGCTTTGTAACCTTAGCAGTTTCAGTAGATGCTCAAATCAAGCCCGCTAACATTATTTCTGTACATACAATGAAAAGTAATTAATATCATTCATTCCATTATTTAGCCAAACCGAAGAAGAAAGAAAAAACTAATAACACGCTTTTACCCTTCATCCTCTTCCTGAGCTGCTTCTTCTCCTCATCGCGAAGCTTCCTCTCAGCGCCCTGCGAAAACACGCAAGGGGGTTGACAGGACCGCAAAGAATATGCAGAACATGCTCAAAGACAATACAAGTGAAGCTCAAAATCTTTGTTGATTGATTTTGATCTTTGATGATCGTTGGCCTGGCCAGGCCAGACCAGCCAGCCGGCCGTGCCAGCAGACCCTCACCTTGTCGCAGAAGACCTTGATCTGAGCGAAGGCCCTGTGAATGGGCCTGCTGCTGCAGCTGTTGAAGCTGTAGGTGTCGATCTGGATTATCAGAGGCATCCCCTTCACGCCCTTCTGTGAGGAGAAGTCTGTGCTCAGACAGTTCACAGAGATAAAGACCTAGGAAACAAAGAGAAGACAGACGAGAGGGTACAGTTCTGGGGTTTTGTGACCTAAAACAAGCAGCGAGGGAGAGGATTAGCAAATAGGCATCATACATCGGTGATTCACAACCAGGGGTCCTTGTAACCCAGGGAGTACTTCCGCAGTAACCAGGGGGTTATGTTAAAAGATCGGACAGTAGCTCAACTAGAGATTATGATTTGATAAAAAAAAAATAAAAGTATCCTCATATGGAGTCAGCTGTACCTCCTGAACATTATGTGAGTGCATGAAAACTAATTAGCAAGCGAGCAGAGGGGTCTGAAGTTGGCTCAAAGTAACGGATAAACATTTGAAATATTTAGCTAAACGTAATGGCTATAAAACCCTCACCTGCCTTTTGAAAATAGATAGCTGAACTTGATACGTTATTGATAAATAGGTGAAATAGCTAAACATAACGGAAGAAAGGGAAATGTAGTACAAATGCAAACTCGACCAAACCTGCCTAAACACCGAGCGTTCCATTGTATGACAACATTAGTTGTAACAATATCCACAATTCAACACATTTGGAACATGACGGGTGGTGATCCTCGGACGGGGCTGTGGGGGGCAGACAAAAAAGGGTGGGAACCACTGTCATACAAGCTTTGCTCCCCCGACCTGACTCACCGACTGCGCAGTGATGAGTGCGAGGGTCACAGGGTCGTGAGTCACAGCAGCAGTTCACAGGCCACAAGAGGCACTCAGCCATGCAAATGTGTCCCACGGCCTCTCTCCTTATGTCAAATGTTTTAAATGCTGACAAATAAGCTTCCAATCTGCGAGAGCACACCGATTTTTGTTCATTATTGTTCCAGACCTCTCTGTGCCACCGCTTTTAGAAATGTGAGGCTTCGCTCCAAAAATCACTAAATAATGTAGCAGAGCAGAGCTGCTCATCTGCTGCCTTGCTGAGCTGCTGAATCTATTAAAAAAAAAGCTTGCGAGAGAAAAACAGAATTGACAAAGTCTCACCCAAAACCACGACGTGTATACTACGTCTTCACACATTTGGTTACATGACGAAACAGATTCCCATGATTTATGAGGACATTTGTTTAATGCCAAAGCATCTAAAGCAACATAAACTCCTGATTCAGTTTCCAGTTGAACAGGACCAACAGCCTGAGCAACAGGTCGGCAGAGACGACTAACGGTAGGGATTTCTCACCGCGGCGCAGCAGCAATTTTCCCACTATGCAGCATCAACAGCCTCGTGTCTAAACTTGCAGAGGTGAGGGCTGATTGCTGGAAAGGCCTGGAGCACAAATGAGCCTCCTACACACCTCCACAAATTCACACCTCCACAGACCCAAGCCATTTCAATTTCTCCAGCAGCAATGGAGCCGTTGCTGCTGGAGAAATTGTGTGTGTGTGTAGGAGGCTTGTTATGTTTGCACGTACTGCATGCGTGAGCATTCAGAGACCTTCCTAAAAAGAGAAAAGTTCACGAGGGCACTGGTAAGTGGCTGTTCAGTGCCATCAGCTCAAGCAGGCACAAAACAAACAAAAACAGAGTCATGCTGCAGGAAGCAGCTCATCTCTCCTACCAGCACATTTCACACTGTTCCCCCATTACAATGAGGATGATGATTGTTGCCTGGCAACCGCAGAGCCGTGCCAAAACCAAAAAACCAAACTGATCATTTGCACCAAAAATACCAATTTTGCATGTCGGCTCATCATAGCCCGATTGGACATCCAATTATGTTTGGAAAGCAAAATGCCTTTGTGGCAGAACAAAGAGAGAAAGGAGACATGCGACGGCAGTGACATGTGTGCCCACATGGTTCCTCACGAAAACCTCTCCCACCTTATTTCCAGCAAGCTGATCCTGTGCGCAGGGCAACTGCACAGCCAGCGAGCCCCCTGCAAGGCTGATTATGGTCGTCTGGTTTGTATCCGACAGCGTAGCCACACATTCACAGTGGACGGAACCAGAGTCAGCCTGCACACTACCAAGCATTCAGTATTCTGGGGAATGTTTCTTTCACCCTTTAGCTAAAGAGAAATACCGAGATTTCGGAAATGAGGCTCTTTAAGCGTGACAAGAGGAGAGTTAGGGCTGCGCATTGTGGAGGAAATGAATTCATTACATTTATAAATCTCATAATATAGAACATGTAGGCAAAGTCACATAAAATCATCTAACTGGTGTTCAGTGCAATGAACTGTTGTTCAATGTTATGAATTCCATCATGTCTAAAACAACAAGACTAAGGGACTGTATGAAAATTATTTGTGGGAGGGGTGGTTAGACAAGGGGGCGGGTTGTGTATGTTTTGTTTTTGCTGAATGGAGAGTGGCGTGACATTTTTAGGAGAGCAGAAGAGGGCATTTTTCTCACCCTAGATTTATACTTTATTTCAGCCTCATCTTGCCAGGTTAATTGTCAAAAAACAACAAAAAAAAACAGGATAGAATACTTACAAATGACGGCTTTAATGTGTGCAGTGGGTCATAAAAACTCAGACCCTCAGACCCTCCTCACCCCAGTAATTTTCATACAGTCCCTAAGAGTCTCCTGCCATGCTAGCGCCTCTGTGAGGCTGTAATTAAGCACTGTAGTGCTGTTAGTGAAATGCTAACGTCAGCATGAGAACATGATGACAATGACAAAGCTAACAATCTGATGCTCAGCAGATCATAACAACCATGTTTAGCATTTTAGTTTACCGTGTTAGCATGCCAATTTGGTTAATTAGCACCAAACACAAAGCACAGCTGAAGTTGACGGGAATGACATTAGTTTTGCAGGTGTTTGGTCACAAACCAAAGTATTGGACAAATCGAAATGTGGACCTGATGATGGCGCTAGAGGAGAAAAAAAAAAAATCACCAAATTGTATAGGCAGCCCATCCAATAGTTGTTGAGACATTTCCCTCAGAGCCAAAAATCTAGACATCTGCTAGAAGAAAAGTTTAAAAGATTTGTGGATGTTTACCCGGCAGAGAGGTCTATTGAAAAGATGCTATCAACGCTGCATCGCTTTTCATACACTTTGTCTCTCGTGAGTCCCCCAAATATACTCAATCACAGGGGTGATTGAGACGAAACACAGCAAGCTCTAACTCTGTTCTAAAGCGGCAAAGCTAAAGGGATGTCTGAGATGGAGTTGCTTTCCATCTACACAAGGTCAACAATATATTCTCAAAAAATGCACACACTCGGGTACATTCTTTGTTTTTCCAGGTGTAAGACAAGAATGTTAGAAAAAGCCTAAACTGAATGAACACAGCTTGATGCGATATCGCCATACCAGCACTTGAACACACTAAAAACAATTACAGCGGAGTGAAGGTTTATGCCAAACAGTAAATATTTATCCACAAAACCAACAAAGCTGCAATTACCTCTCTTACAATGAGGCTGTTTGTAGAGTTCTCATTAAATCTGAGCTGAATGGGAGCCACAGTCACAATCTCCTGCGCCCAAAACACCCGGAGGGTGGGTTGATGCGGTGTGCGTGGGTGTGTATACGTTTACTCATTGTTTGCAGTTTTTTCGTTATCCAGCAGACCACCTTAACAAAAGGTGGAATCTGAAGGGGCTCCTTTCAGGGCCTGTTGCTTGTGTCTGCAATCCCAAATCCTGACCCAAAGCAAGAGACGCTCCCTCTGTCATGGAGGACAAAGGGGTTGGGGGTGGACGGAGGGGCCTGGCATGTGCGCCACCAATTATTCTGGAGACCCTGAGGTGTCAACAGTCCTCGGAGATAAACAGTTTAGAGTCTCTACAGCTAAAGAGTCCTCGAGACAAAACGTTGTGGTTTCATTGGGCAATCTCTCCCACAAGTGCCTACAAGTTTTGTACCAACAAAAAAGAAAGAAAAATGTGACAAAACCAAATTGTTGCTGTTATTGTTACTGAGCGGAAGTGAAAGTGATGGTACAGTGAGAGAAGAAATAGTGAAAGCGCTTTCATTTGGCCTGTTTCACTCGTAGATCAGCCAGTTCTTGCTTTGACTTAAACAGCCCAATCTCCCTATTCTTCTGTTGCTTTTTTTTTTTTTACCTTGGCTTCATCGCTGACATCCCACGTGAAAGAGACAGCGTTGTAGGCAATTTCCTCCACGTTTCCGATTGTGCTGAAGCTCTCCTTGTAGTCGGCTGCATGCAAAGTTGGGATCAGAGAAAGCTGTTTCAGTGGGTGCTAAACGCTGAAGTTTGGCGTCAGCCCTAATTTTCACACTTATAATGCAGCAATGTAAAAATAGTGCATTACAAGCAAAAGTCTCGTGCTGCAGAAAAATGTGACGGATACATTATTGTATAATACATGAATAGATTGTTAATCTGATGAATACGTAACGTTCATTGTTATAACTGCTCATGGTGGAACTAGTTTCAACTGCTTTCTGCACTTTTCAGTATTTCAGTCCAGTGGTCACAAGATCAATCTGAGGGCTTGTGAGATTTTTATGGGATTGGAAAGAAGAAAAAAAAAAAAATTGCTCTGCTTCACAAATTTGTTTTCGTTTGTGTGACGCTTCGGTAATCTTTGCTTTTTTTTTTGGTGAAATATTGGACACCTTTACCTATTTGGGCCTTGAACACTTAATTGAAATTAAACAAATCTGAGAGTCTCTTTGGTGGAGCTGCTAACAATTCATAGACACTGCTTTTTTCTAAGTGGCCACAAGCCAAAAAGGTTGGAAACGACTGATTTAAAGTGTAACTATGCATTTCACTTTATAAGCGCATCATTTTTATTTTATTTTTTTATGTATAATCTTAATCTGAAAAGTAACTGTAGCTGTCTGATCAATGTAGTGGAGTAAAAAAGTACAATACTTTAGTGGAGTAGAAGTATAAAGTGACATAAAATGGAAATATTTAAGTTCGAGAACACAACATTGTACTTAAGTACAGCACTTGTGCTTAGTTACTTTCCACCGCAGTTTATCTGCAATGAGACCCTGTCAGATGTATCTGTTTACACTCAGGTTTATCTTACAGTATCTATATCACAATCTGGCATCTTTTCACATGTGAAGCAATTTTGCCAACAAATCAAGTTCCCAAATATTCTCATTAGGTCATTGTTACCTCCTAAAACACTCAGCTATGGCTCACCTAGGATTATTTCCAGCTGCCTAAATTAGGTTATAAACTTTACCATGGTACTGGCATGAACTTGCCACAGACAGAACCACCACACTGTCTGATAGCTCTGCCTCATTCCATTGAGTTTTCAACCACAGGCTGAGGCCTGTCTCCTGCTGATCGTACAGGATATGGCCTCAGTCCAGGCCCCCACCTATTTCTCCTGTAAGCGTCTATGTAAATGCAGGCCCACTGGCTGTCTCTTCGCAGTGCTCCTGTGGGAATCGAGGACTGACAGTTATTCAAATTGTGTCGGGTTTCACCTCAGGATATGTGACGGGATTCTCCTGGACTCTCCTGCAGGTTTGCCATCTGCTTACTCTCTTTTTGCCTCTATGGTTTTGTGGCGCTTCGGTGTCAAAATATCCACATCTAAGTGTGACATTCAATACCGAAGTGCGTGTTTTGGGTCTGGGCCTATTCCACATCTGTTCTAACCCCATCAAGCCACGAGTGTAGCAGGCAGGCCTGTCGGTGAGGAGGAGAACAAGAATCATCTCACCAATGTCCACGACTCTCTGTTTGGCAGTGTGCTGCCGGGAGTGCCAGTATTTCCAATTCTTCAGCTGCTCGTCTCTGCACTTGTCTTCCCCAAAGACAACCATGATAACGCTCTGAAGAGGAAGCAAAAAGATATCCATATTGCGTATTGGGTAGTGTAACAAGGTGTCACACTGCCCAATACGCTAACACTAAAACCCTCAGCCTCTACACTTCCTCTCCACGTACTACCGCCCCTCCCTCACCTGTACAACACTCTCCCGCTGCAGCTCAGAGCCACCCGTGGGCCCGTGTGACGGCGTCGGTCCACTCACCCGCACTTTCCCTCTGGGCTGAGGTAGGGACGATCTGAAGCCGGTCTGCGACAGTGTCAAAGCGTAGAACTGGCCCCGGTTCAGGTAAGCCATGGGTCCTTCTACCTGCCGTGGCCGCAGCGACATGCTCGCCTCCAGACAGTACTGGAAACTGTTACTGTAACAAACATAGGCATGTGTGGGCCAAACGTCATGAAGATACAGTATCTCTTTTGATACAAGAGTAAACCACATTATTGTATATACAAGTACACTTTACACAAATGGTGTCAACATTTTGATAAAACTTAATAAGAATGAAATTTTGTATTTGTTTTCTGCCTGGACTAAGCAGTTTGGTGGAGGGGCGGTGTTTTTACATTGCAAATGGAGCATGAGAAGAAGGCTGTCGCAGCAAGAAGCGGCGCTTATGGCTCCAAACAAGCAGATGTTTTAATTTATCAAAAGGTCCTATGATGTACAACAGCACAGCTTTAAATTATAAGAAACGTTTGCTTAAAAACTACAGCGCCCAGCTGTATTTAGGAATATTGTTTTGATATTGGAATTACTGGGACGTTTAAAAAAAAACAAAAAAAACTACGGAGCCGAATAGTTACAGCGCATGCCATGTAACCACAAACTTCAGTAGGGATGCACGGGGTTGGGGCTGAGAGCCACAAAAAGGCTGGGGAAGTCATAGTATTGAGACTTGGTTTTGGTCTTTTCGTGGGATTTGTCAACAGTAACAAAAATATAGAATATTGCAAGCCTTATCCTTTGACGCCTGATAAACACCTTTGCATCAGAACCTTGTGCGCACACATAAAACAACTGCGAACCTCTTTGATTTGAAGAGTCTGTGTATGTTTTAACACTTTTGCTTATCTGTGGATTTTAACTTACGCTAGTAGACTGTTGTGGAACTCAGCAGCTCCTGAGGAGGGACTTCTGTTGTACATCTGTTAAAGAAAACAATATATACTTATAAATGCAGGAAACTGCCAGTAGTGGGGCAAAAAAATGATGTTGTTTAAGTCATGTTGTTCATATCCTTTATTATTTTCTTATAATAATATATTTTTAATATTCTTTACTATCTTATTGTCAATTTTATATTTATGATTCTTGACCTGCAGTACTTGCTTTATATTTCTACTGTGTTTACTGTGTTGCACCAAAATACCAACGCAAATTCCTTGTATGTGTAAACCTACTTAACAAGACTGCTGATTCAGAGTCTACAAATGTGATCCTGGTTTAAAAAGAAAGACGTAATACCACCTCCACCTCACCTCTCCTTCCTCAGCGTCGTCATACGTGCTGTCTGGAGTGCTTCTCTGTTCACCTTTCAAGTACCCGTCGAGGGGCAAATCATAGCGGCTCTGCTCGTAAACCCTCCTCATCTGCTCCCTGGGTTCTTCGCGGTAGGAACCTCCAGAACAGGCCACTCCCATGGGCACCTGACCCTCGGTCTTGACCAGGGCCCGAGCCGCCCCACCTCCACCGTTACAGTCTCCTCCTCTGGTGTCTGCTGCGAGGCAGGTAGCTCCATACTTGGAGCCCTGATGTTCGGCAGCGGTGCTGTTGTTTAAGGAGAGGTTGACAGGAGTGGATCGAAGAGCCTGAAGGTGGTGATCTAGTGTCTCCAAACTCCTGCAGCTATCTGGCCCAATAGCAGAGGGGTCCGTGGGTTTAACACCGCTAGAGGCACCCCTCCTCTCTCTAGGAACCTGTCAGAGTTAAAGCAGATACAAAAAATAAAATATGAAACTCATCAGAACATATCGTTTGAAAATTGTCTTAATATATCACTATTATTTTGTCTGTAACGGCAATCTTTCCCCACCTTGTAGTAGTCGTACAGCAGTCCCAGCGCTGCTGCACTGTCCTCATCCCCATTGATGCTCATCATGGCCTTAGTGGCAGCAGTCAGTGGGTTCTCCAGGTAGTTCCTCCACGCCTCATCCTCGCTGCTGAACACTCTGCGAGAGGGCACCAGCACTTCATTTGGTACCACCACCACCAGTCGTTTGCTGAGAGCCAAGCAGGACAATGAGAGAAGACAATAAGCCACGTTGTTACTGCAAAGCCAATCTGTCATTAACAGAGGCCACGTCTGCCAAGCCGCCGAGTCTGCCCCAGGCTGTTTCTCACCAAACCTCAATCGATTTGCCCGCCCTATGTGTGAGGTGTGTTTATGTAAGGTCACTTCTGAGGGATAACTACTTGTATATCATATTTAATTAACCAAAACAATTGACTGATTTTGTTCTGAAAATGTCAAGCCGACATGAGAGATTTTTTTTTTTTTTTTTAAATAGGTCACTTTTGAGACATCATTCGGAGAGGCTGGCAAGAAGAGACGTGTAAAAGATCTCAGCTTTTGAAGGGCACACATTGTACAGTTTTTCATATGCAAAGTTAAGTCAAATCCTCAGCAACTGTTATAGTACATATAATAACAGTAATGTTTCACTGCACCTCAAGGAATTACAGTCATAAAAAAAGTCACTATAATATTGCCATTTTATTCATTTTGGTCATTTCTGCAGTGTCTGTTATGCATTCAGGGCCTCTAATCTGTGGTATCACTACTTGATAGAAACTTCTCATCAAATAGATATTAAGAGGAATAGATATAAAGGAATTGTGTGTTGTTTTTTTTTATCAAATGACAAATGTTCTACTACCTATGTCCAAAGAACAAAGAGACAAAATACATCTAAAACATTAGCACTTACTGAAGTTATTACCCTTAATATTAATGATTTTCTCCTACCTGTCCAGGTCCATGTTGCCTCCAGGACTCTCTGGTGTTTTGTAGGACTTGCTTGAGAAACTGGACTTTCTAGTTAGTGCAGGTGAGGTTGTATGGGAGACTGAGAAAACTAGGTGCGCAAGAGGCTGGCTCTGTTGAACTTCTCAGCCGCAACAGCCAATGAAATCATCTGGAACCTCGCCAGCTAAAATATATTCCAATGTCTTTGATGGCGGGTCCAATTTGCGCCTGCACTACATTTCTTGCTCGTGGTTTGTAAATGAAGAGATGGGCACTGCAGCATCTGAAAAGGCAGGATAAACAAGGAAGCGACCGTTGCCTTGCTGATTGGTTAGATGTTTCTGCACAGGTGGCTCAGTCGTTTCCCCATTGGTGAATAAGGAGGAGCGTGACCTGAAATGAGGGAAAAGGTGGACACGCCGATGTTGAAGTTAGGTTTCTGTCTCTTCCGCGCTGGTGTGTTTCTTCAGATCCATATTGTGCTCTGATGCCAACCATTATCGCACTATAACAAAGCTCCAGCGAGCAGTGGAAGTAGTGAATGACTCTTCTCGCCCACTTGTCCCACGTTTTAAGGGACATATGGTATTATAAAGACGTCGTGTTAGAATTTGGACTGAAAGTGGCAGATTAATCAGAGGTAGTGTGACTTTTACTTGATGGTGAGACTAAATATGATTATTACCAATGAAAATGAAAAGAATGTCTATAGTTCTAAGGTTTGTATTATGTAGGCTAATATGCCAGAGACAATATGTTATCTTAATGTTTATTATATTGTACACGTTTAATACACAGTTGGAGGGATGTAGCCTGTAGTCGCTGGTCTGAGTCCACTTGGCCTTATTCTCGTCCGTACCGTGACACCTTGTGGTAGGTATTTAATTCTGCACCGTGCAAATAGAAAATGGCAATCATATAAAGAATCCACAAATATGGTTAGCGATGCGTGTTTTTTAGAAATGTGTTTTTATGGCTAAATGACTACTTTACCTTCATAAAGTTCGGTACGTTCGTATTTGAGTTTTTTTCTGCTGCAAGGGAGGATGGAGCTGATGATGCCTTCACGTGCTGTCAGAAAATCTCCCAACCCGGTCCACGTCCCTACAAAACCGACCAGGCGTATTTGTGCAGCTTCGGTCGCGACCGCGACCACAGACACACACTTGAAGGCAGCATAGTTTACGGTTTGGACATGCGCATTACCGCAGCGAGCAAAAACCACTGAAGCGCCGGAAGGTCCAGAGGACTTAACCTAGCGTTTCCTGAATTTTATTTTGGTGGCTACCTTCAGTACTACATTTATTTGTCACCGGTAAGGCATTTACAAAAGGTGTTTTGTGACTCTTCGTGCCTAATATCTAATTTGCCTAATATTAATCAGCTCTTCCATACTATCCTAACTAGCGTCAGCGTTAGCAACCGGCTAACAGAATGCGTGTCTCTCATAATTAGTAGGAAATTAAGTTTATGTTCTATTAATTCTCGAAATGTACTAAAACACGTGAGTTTTGTGTTACTATGACGACCCCCTTTTCCACATTAACCATTTGCAACCGCCGTTTCTAAACTCAACGCTCGGGGGCTAGCTAAGGCTGGCTAACGTCACAGCTAACGTTTAACCAGTCTGCTCAGACAACGTTAGCTGAGGTTGGGTAACGTTAGCCGCGTGAGAGCTATGCATTGCGGAGACCGTCCGGCAGCCACCACAGTGCTCATGGGTGGATTACATTTGTAATATATAAGGCTTCCGAGTGAGTTAACCTAAAGTTACAAGCAACGAGACTAATGGTTACTGTCTTCCCACACACACACAAACTGTTATGATCATTTTCGACCCGTGTATTGATATATTGAATATTCGTCCCTCCACAGTCACTATCACTCAAAAACAAAGTTCATATAACCATAGCACTGACCTAGTTCTAGTATTCTGTCTATAATAACTATCTGCAGTCTGAATATCTTTGGGGAAATTTCCATGTTAATTGCCTTATCCCTGTGACCCAAAAAGCGGCAATTATCCTACTTCTAAAAGATGTTTCAGAGCCGCTGCTGTCTTGCACATTTTGAGGTCTATTGATCTTATAAGACAGTTGCCTTTAAATCGTCAAGGCTGCTTCATCTGAGCCTCAACTGGTGTAACTGATTTGTGTTTCCAGTTACTGCATCTCTCAGTCCCTCTGTCCTCTGAGCAGTCTCTCTGCCGTTTATGGCTCATCACCTTCCTCATGGTGTTGTGCTGATCAAATTCCTGTATAATTTCTTCAGGTCTAGCATCAGATATGGCCCGTGGGCACCAGAAGTTCCAGTCCCAGCAGAAGAATGCCAAAAAGCAGGCAGACATCAAGAAGAGCAAAGGCCATGACCAGAAGGCAGCAGCTAAGGCTGCCTTAGTATACACGTGCACGGTGTGTCGGGTATGTGCTTAGGCGGAAAGCAGAACATAAAATGATTCTTTTTGTGAGCTTGGTATCATTTACCCATGAAGTTAGGATGGAGCTAAATAGGTGGGGGGCAGACAAAGGAGCCGCATGCCTTCCAGTACTGAGGTACTTGAAATTGTTCTCAACAATGAGACCTTTTTGTGAAAGTAGGTATCAAAGAAACTGTAGTATAAGTATAATTCAGGCAATGCCTGTACCGGATCATCTCGCTTCACATGTCGTTTTAGCCCTGCAGTGGGTAACTACTCTGCCCAAACTCACTACTTTCAATAGCTACTCTGAGTTATCAGTTTATGAGGTGTATTTGTTCATGTCAATACAATCTACTGTAGCTCAATAGGCTGACGTTGGTCGTGATGTAGTATTGAACTGCATCGAATTGGTAGGTGTTTCTGGTATTTTGTCCCCCTCGTGTACGTAAATGGGGGTGGACAAAACATAAGAAATACTAAGATGACAGCGGAGTTGAATCAACTTCTATAACAAAAGCTGAATATTAGAAGCTTCACAAAGGTAGAATTTATTGCAGGACGGTGTTCTAGGATTGCATTGGGTTTTTACGGGTGTTTCTAATAAGCTCTCGCACTCTGTGTCAATATTTGGCATGTTTCCGCTAAGCTAACAGAGCAGGGAGCTCTTACAGCTCCTCTTTTTCACATTAATATGATTAAGTTACATTTTTAAGATGAATCAAAATCTCATTAGTCGTGTCAAAGACATTGTGCATGATGGATAGATGGACCGTAGCTGACCCCCAGTCCCTGCCTGTGACATCTTTGGGGAACTATAACCAAATCTTGTGTATGATCTTTTAAACACTCTGAAAGTGGTTTTAAAAAAGCCCGGAAAGTTCTTCCCGAGACTGCTTCAGTGATCGTCCAGTTGCACATTGCAGGTATGAAAATGGGCAGAGCCCCGATGTGCTTCGTGAACTCCTCTCTCCACATTCCTTGTGTTCGTACCTCCACCGCTGTCTGTGTTCACGGCCGAATGGCACTGATTGTCCCTGTGTTGGCAGCGACGAAGCTCTGTACAACAGCTGGGACAGATATGAGCTGACACTCTCATTTAACTTCCTTTCTCCATTTTTATTTTTTTTTGTTTTGAATTAAATACTCACCAGGATGGGTGGCTACCTCTATGTTCCCTGTAAATTAAATGTTTGATTTGCTTCAGCCTGTTAAGTAATCTCTTGTCCCAGCGATTACTGACAACTGGCTTCTCGCCCACCTATGAAGGTAGCCGCTCTGAAAGAGAAGGAACAAGTTGGCATTTGAACGTGATGGACGGTCTTTTCACCCGTCAAGTGACCTTGTGAAAGGCCAGACATCCACCTCCATGGCGCTGTTGATGTACCTGAGCAAACTGATTTCATTTTAAGAGGATATACTTTAAATTTGCAAGACTTTGCTGGATCCCTAGTATATGAATACAATTTGTATTAATGTGCTTTTACTGTCTGTCAAAAGTATATTTTCTAAATTTCCATTTTATTTGATTTTCCAGACACAAATGCCTGACCCGAAGACCTTTAAGCAGCACTTTGAAAGCAAACATCCAAAGTCCCCAATGCCCCCGGAGTTGGTCGATGTGGAGGCGTAACAGATTCGCTTCTCTTTCAGTAAGACAGTTGGGGTTGATTCAAGACCGGCTTCTATGTTTTGTGATGTTTGAGATCAAATATTTTCAGTACAACTTCAATAATTCCTCATGCTGGATGGTACTACTGCAGCCTGCCCATGATCTTTTGTTCAGATTGGATTTTTTGGGAAACCTATCCTCACTTGGCAGAATTTGATCCAGAGCCAGTACTCAAGGTAGACACACAGCACACAGCTACCCTCCCTTGGCTTGTGCTAAAATAAAAAAAAAAAATATATATATATATATATATATATATATATATGTGTTCCATCTGTGATTGTATGCAATATTTCTGTCTGATCATTTCAAAATGTTAGGCTCACAAGACCAGCTGGTCCGTGGGCTCTACCACCATTACACAACCTCAGGGCTCCCACTGTTGTAGGACAAGCTTTGAATTTAGGAGACAATATGAATTGGCACTGGCTCAGATAAACAAAGTTGTAATACTAAGATGATACTTGGAAGTAATCACCATCCAAATCCAAAGTACTGTGAAACCCATTATGGATGTCTGACTGAAACTAATGTGTGATGTGCCAGGGTTAGGGTCATAGTTATAGTTTATTCAGAAAGACTTTGGAGTTCATAATGTGCTTAGTTCTTTTGAGTAGATTCAGATTTACTTCCAATATGCACTGAATCTTTTATTTTTGTTTTCCTTGCCTAGATCATTTTAAACATTTCAGGACGCCTCTGTAGTTTTTAGAATATATTAAACCTATTGTGCTACGCTGGTAATGAAATTTTGCATTGCATTTTCCCCTCAGATGTTAATGAAATATGATGTCTACTATGTGACTTTCTCAAGCAGCAGAGATGTAAAAGTTGACCAGAGAGGGCACTGCAAGTCTACTCATAGCAAACCCTTCAATAGCACAATTTCTTCTGGTCTTCTTTTCATAGAGCCATGTGATGACTGCATAAAACATTTATTTTATCTTTCACCCTGTTAGAATTGTAATAAGAAGTAAGTGGCACAATTGTGTGCCCCACTATAGTATTTGATAATGATTTAGTTATTCACTATGGTATGTTGGAGTGTAACCTGTCTCACACTGTCCTCTGAATGGCATAGGTGGAAGTGCAGTCTCACGCTCTTTAGTGTTAGCCCGTCATGATGGTCCAAAAGGATTTCTACATTACACTGTCAGTTAGCTTCGGTTCTTATTTTTATATTTGTTTCTTTTCATAGCATTCTAACAGACAGATAATTAATTTATATAAAAAAGGCACTATTTTCAATACATTTGGACCTACTGGTCATAAACACTGATATTGTATCACTGTGCTAAAGTCTGGACTGAAAACCAGCCATGTTTTTACTGTTGTAATAATCATGTCGTTGCCCCATAATGTTATATAGCCTTTTAATAAAAGTGTTACTTTTTGTATAAACCATTACTAAATTGTGTGTTTTGTTTTGTTGTTGTTCAGGTAGAAATTTCCCGCTGTATATTTTTAATTGCTTGTGTATGTATGTGTGAGTGCTTGTGTTAGGTTGTTCAATTGCTTCTAATGCTAATTCAGACATCGCCTGGTTGATACTAATATTTGTGTAGTGTAGTCATTGTTAAACCATTATAATCGCTACCATATTACAGTGAACACTCATGCGCCATCTATAAACCATGCGTTTAATGTGGAAATAAATCAGTATAATAAATCACACTTCCTTATCTCCTCTGCTTCTCCAGTCCTTTCAGTTAGTGCTCTAGACCCCATAAATCTAATCTCAACAATATAAGTTTTATTTGCTTGTCAGTTTATACCCCGGGCAAGAGAACAAGACCCTGCTTAATAGTTGCTCATCACCCCACAGTTGATTAAAAAAACAATTCTTTACTTAAGAGCGCGAAATGTAGCGTGAAGGTAATAATGAATCGCTGCTTCAGTGGGAATGTAACAAGAACTGACAAACACTAATAATGTTGGTTTACTGCTATTGTTCAATGTTAATTAGTCATTCTTGATCTGTGCTACCAGAGACATGTAATCCCGTACAATAAGACATACATGCCCACATATTTAAAGAAAGTAAAGATCTCAGTACCACTGAAGAACTGTGAAGTTATATTAAGTTGTACTTATTATATGTGGTTAAACTACAACTGGCACTGCATCTAACAGCGTACGTGAGACAGGTATCCATCCAGTACGTCCACGGCCTGCTCATTTGTTACAGATGCACCTACATGCAGGTGGAAATCCTGGACACACAAAGCTCTACTACTACTACTGCCAACACATGGACTAAAATAATGCTGTGGTACCATACTAATAATAAGGAATAATATCCTTACATCCTGTAGCACATTCCTAAGCCCGGAGTTTGTTAAGGGCTCCAAGATTAAGACAAAGGACCAAGTTACAAAAGAGAACAGTGGGGGAAAAAGGCCAAAATGTGTGCTTTTTCAAGTTATTTTACACTCATTGTTTCTTTAATGTCTGTGTTTTTGTGCCTGAGGATGCCCTCAAAAAGCGAGATGGTGCATCTCAAGGGGTTTATCTTTAAAGGGAATGCTCCAGTGAGTACTGCACTCTCACAAAGTCGGGGGACTCTCAAAAGACAGATTCCAAAAAAATAATGGTCAAACTCAACGCAGCAGAGGCTGAAATGTCCTGACTTTTATTCGCATTTATGGGACAAACTCCAAAACCTCTAGATCCTACAATTCCCATAATGCAGCTCAAGCACTTTTCCCTAGAGCCTCCCTGCTGGTGAGCATCCCCGTCCTTCAAACTCCACACCTCCACTTTGTAACCGGCGTTCTGCCATGAATGTGCAGTCTCCGAGGCCAAGCTGAGGTCACCCTGAAGCCCCTTTTAAATGTTTAAATAAATAACAGACAAACAATCACACAAGCACATTAAAACCTTTCAGATTGTTGGATTTGGTATTGTCTAACAAAATGATAATGTGAGATTTAATGCATCGTTATGAGGAGAATAAGTGGAGCTAGCTGGGATTTTAGCAACTTCAGAGTTATGAATTCCCACAGACGTAGACTGCCAAAGACAACGCTGTAGATTTCAATGACTTATGAAGCGACTGTATGGCAACTGAACGTTTGAAATTAAAAGTATGTCCAGCCATTCAACTTAACTGATACATCTCAAAATGTTGCTGGGATACACTTGACCTTTGCTAGTAATTAGTGTGTGTGTGTGTGTGTGTGTGTGTGTGTGTGTGTGTTTGTGTGTGTGTGCGAAATGAGCTCAAGTTCTCAAGATGTGGCAGAACTCACCTAACCGGTTACACGCCTTTCTGTTATCACTCACCTTACTGTTTTTTCCCTTTTCTTTAAGTCCCTCTGGTTTTGCACTGCACCCCTCCTGAACCACACCTTGACATCTCAGAGGAGACGTTCATTTCTTTTAGCACTGGTTCCTGTGCATTTTTACAGCCGACACGATCTGATCTGCCCTTAAATAGGTTACGAGCTTGAAATCGTGGCCCGAGGGGAAAACATGTGACGAGGCAAAAATAGCTTCACTCTTTCCCCTTGGAAACCAACCAGACTGCAGAAATAGTAGTTTCTATTAGGCAAGATACACTGTAGCACTGTGTCCTGTGTTCTAGTTTGTGATGCCCTCAGCATCTCCAGCAAATATTCCTAAATGCTGTTCCAGACACAATTTCCTTCTCACTTGGTTAGAGAAATATCACTCTGGTAGCTAAGGAGCTTGGCGGTCTCTCGATAAAATGTGACCCAATCACCAATTGGCACCATATGGCCACGATTGGTGTCACAGCACCCAGTGCCATTCAAGGCTTGACTTCCATATCAAAGTTGCTGTGATGTTTCACGGCGAGGGTTTCATGAATTCGCATCACTCCTTGATCGGATGCAACAACCATGGCACATTGAATTTCAACATAAGTGCCTCTCATTTCTCCAGGGTTGTATATTGATTACATTAAGGAGTGTTACAAAGATCATATTTGTCATATAATTTACAATGAAAACATCAACATGTGCTTATGTTAACTACATCATGTGCCTCATAAAGACTATGGAAATCATGGTAATGGGGGGGGGGGGACTACAACTCCCACAATGACTTGAGTTCAGTTGCCTTGGTAACGTCTGACGTCAGTCCCCTGCCCTGGCCGTGCCTTGGACTGGTGTGATTGGAGGGAAACCCCGTGGACTGCATTCAGACGGACAGGCTGAGAGAATCAGCTGTAGCTTGGTACGCCGACATCACTTCTATCTGCCAGTACTCAGGTATGAAAGGACTTAAAGCTTTAAAAACTGGACTTTTACATTTGCACAGTTGTTCGTTATTCATTCTAACTCGTCGTAAAATATAGTGGTAATGGAAGCGCACTGTCTCCAATTGGCCGTGGGGCTGTATGTAACCTTAGCGGCGACTATCATCAGACCAAAGAACAATGGTTAGCTTAGCTGCAGTTTGGGATGTGTCTAATGACTGGTTTCAAAATGGAACATCAGACGGGGAAGGCGTGTCAGGTCGAAGGGTGAAGCTCTGATGTTCTTTGGCTACAAACATTAAACTCGTTAATTTAGTTATGTAAGTGTGCCTGTCGCTTGTTAACAAAAATCTCTTGTAAATATTGTCTGTTGTTCTTCAGGTAACGTTATTATCTTAATCTCAGTTTTAGCGTCTGCAATATAAAAACTGCAAATGTGCTAACAGTGCCAGGAAGGTACAATAATAAAATCCGTGACACGCTAAATAGATAGTATCAGTTTTATTAGCTAATGTTAGACGTGAAATAATGCAATAACTAACATGACGAGACAAAGTGTGAGTCTTATCGCATCTAACGTTACCAGCACACGGGCAGCTAAATTAACACTCACACCTTTAAAACAAGCGCGTCGTCGTGCAAACCAGCCAAGCGCGTCGTTTTTCTGTTGGAGGTTAGCACAAACGTTTGAAGGTGCTTTTACACATTACGAAAGTATCAGAGCGGCAATAAAAATGGGTACAACAACCCCCCCAGCCTATTTATAAAAGCCGTCTGGCTTGGAATGCTTCTGTTTCAGGAAGTAGTCGGCGCCATACTGGAAACGGGTCACGAGGCGAGTTAGCGGCTGCTTTTCATTCACGTTATGGTCAGGACTGTGCCTGTGAGGTGAACGGGAGCGTTTTTTTGGTCCATGTTGGTCAAATATACTGACATTAATCACAGTAAACCGCTTTAATTTCGCACTTTGGGATCCGCTTGTTAGGCGAGCCACAGGTACAGGGATGGGTGTGGTGTGGTGTGTGTGTGTGTGTACGTACGTACTAGGGGGTGGGGGGGCACATCTGCGTTTGCCCTGGAGGCTGCCCAGCAGTACAGGATCCAGTTCTTCATGCATGGATCTGTACCATGCATTCTTTCGGTGAATAGTCTCTCTGTCACACTTGACTTATGCTTTTAACGACGATTTTGCGTTTTTGTGGCATATTTATGTATCGATTAAAAATGCGTACACGCCCCGGTTTACCCATGGGTCATGTTGCATCATGTCCGTGGGTACATTGCCAGCCTCTCAATGCTGAAACGTCCAATTCCTAGAAACTGGCCAAATCCCTTTTTGTATTCTGTTTTTAGAACTTAGCACAACTGGAAACAACGGGGCTGTTTTTAGTGAGCGTTTTGGAGTGGTGGAAATAATGCTGCAATTTATAATACATTTAAAAAAAAAAAAGCATACTTCTTACCACATTGTTTTCTTCACGGTTGTGCACATTTGTTTCTTTTCAACAGGTGTTAACTGCATTTTTAAAAAAAAAACAGTCTATGTTTTTTATGTCCTTCTGACAAACATACACCTACTTCTTTCTTAAAAGTAACAAGTGCATATTGTACCAAGCCTGATGTGTAATAAAATGCCAAATCCTTGTGAAGGGGCTGTCAGTGTTTTCAGTTAACTTATTATTTCAGTCTATCAGTTTTTATATGTGGGGCGTGGACTGTGTTTAGAATTAGCTTTCTTTTCTGTAACTCAGGACAGATTTTGAACACGCCATACTACATGCAGACTGGAATGGAAAAAAGTGATTGATTCTGTGGAAGCCCGCTGGCTCTTTTGGATGGGTCAAACGGATATAGGCTATTGATCTAGTGATGAGCATTCCTGTGTGTTGGTGTGTGTGTGTCAAGTCTACACATAGACATTATGTTCGCTGGCATCTTATTTTTGTCCTCTTACAAACAGCACTCAACACTGATTAGTAATTTGAAGGGCTAATACAGTGCTATAGTACAGTGGCTAATAGTTTATATCATATCTTTTCTCATATCACCATGCTTACAGGCTTTGTAGGCATATTTAAATTTTTAATGCAACTACATTGTTACTTATGGCGCTTTTCCACTACACAGTACCAGCTCGCCTCGACTCGACTCGGTTTTCCACTGTGTGAAAGTTGTACCTGTACCTGCTTCCAGGTACTTTTTTTCGTACCTCCTCCGGCGAGGTTCCAAGCGAGCTGAGGCGATACTAAAATGTCACTTGAAAACACGGCAGGCTGCTTATTGGTCAGAGAGAATCCTCACTATTCACTGCGTCATCGTTGCAAGCACCAGGAGTATCCTGAATAACCCCGCCATTTTTAAATAGTTTGGCCAGAGATTGTGTGATAGACCCGTTACTATTATAGCAACTTGGAAGAATACGGCACGGTCAAACGAAACAACGTTTGTCTTCTTGCTGTGAGAAACAGCCACATGCCAATGATCAAAAACAGCACACACTCGATTTCCTCCATTGTCCCGTGTGTGTGGGTAGCAGGTGTGTGGGGCGGCAGTTTCTTGCGGCGTTGCTATGACGACCAGGTACTATTGTGGAGGTACTTTCTGCAATGAAAAACGGAGCGGGAGTCGAATTGAGCTGGTACTCGTAATGGAAAAGCGCCATTAGCGCCCACCTTCTTTAGCTATCAGAAGCCCTTTTTACACAGAGACCTCACAATACTGGCATAACCAATAGCTGCCATTACGCCAGTTTTGCTTTTTGCACTGAACCAAACAACGGCAGCATAATGCGTGACGTGTAACACAACAGCGTCGGCATCTAGTGTTTGTGTGTGACGACATCCTGGCTCCTCCAGTTACACAGACATCGATTCAGCTACCTGAATCTTACTACCTCCTCTGCTGGGTAATACGTGGATTGATAATGCCCCCCCCCCC
>CM022486.1:25281575-25315452 GCA_011952105.1 Coreoperca whiteheadi | reverse complement strand
GGGGGAGGAGGGGGGGGGTAAGGGTGCCCCCCCCCCCCCCCCCATTACCTCTTCGTACGTTTTATACAGAATGGCGCAAAAATCCCGCTGTGTAAAAGTTTCTAACGAGGCATTTCAAATAATGAATATTTTCTAATTTATTTAACGTAAACACATAGTGCACTAAATGTATTTGCTGTGTTTAGTTGATAGCCCATGCTAAACTTCCTTGTCTAATGCTCTCTTTCACTCCCATAGCCTTGAACTGTCATGGTGTGCATCAATGTGTCCCTGTAGAACTACTTCCTAAAGCCCTGTACATACCGGGGGCGTGACAAATAAACAGCACGGATATGCGAAGTACTCGGCTGCGAATATTTCGCATCAAAACTATTCATGTTGGCAGCGATCCCAATTTGTTTAATACGAGTCGCGCCAGCTCGTTCTAAAACTCATTTTGTTTTGGAGCTGTTCCAGTACAGAGCATGTCTGTCAAATATGATCTTCACCTCTGCACAGACACTCAGGACAGGAGAGTACCACCTCCATCACACACTTCTGCCCGAGCTGTCACAACATCCGACATCCAGGTGGGATCAGGCTTTCACCACGCTACTGCTGCAGAAATCCTCTCTAGATTACTAACAGTTTAAAAACAAAAAATTCTAAAACGCTCCTTAAGACAAAATCAAACGGATCCGCCATTGTCATTTGGAGTTGGGTAGTGACATCTGTCCCTCACTTCTTCAAGGGTTGATGCCTTTATTCACCGTGCAAAAACTCAGAAAAATTCACCTTATTCTGAAAAACAATTACGTCACTTTCTCGCTGTGTAATACTCGTGTTTTGTGTGAAAGTACTCATGACTAAAACAAGAGTTCTAAAAAATATATTGACGTACGCCAAAAATTACCTGTGGGATAAAAATGCCTTAAGGAGGGCAGCAAGCCTCAAACACAGCAGTTACATCATGTGCCACAACTTCAAACCTATTTTGTTAGTGTGATGTGGTAGCTTCTCTGGACCCAGTAGTCCAGAGTAGGGACCCAGATCTATTAATGATTCAGTTTGTAGCCAACATAGATGATTTATCTTTTCCTGATAGTTTAGATGATAATCAGCCTCATTAAAATTAAACTCCTGAAATTCTATTTTTCACTTGCTTTTTGCTCGACACATTTAGGAATGGGTACTTCTGGTAAATGGGTACCGATCCAAATAAAAAATGTCCTCTTGCCACTCACTTAATTGACCTCCAGCTGTCCTGTTTTCCTCTCTGCTTTCCTTCTCCCAGTGAGCAGTCATGAGCGAGGCACCCCAGAAGGAACTGGTGCAAAAGGCCAAGCTGGCCGAGCAGGCTGAGCGCTATGATGACATGGCTGCTGCAATGAAGGCTGTGACGGAGGACAGCGAGCAGCTGTCCAACGAGGAGCGTAACCTGCTCTCAGTGGCCTACAAGAATGTGGTGGGTGCCCGCCGCTCCTCATGGCGCGTGGTGTCCAGCATTGAGCAGAAGGCTGATAGCAGCGAAAGGAAGCAGACCATGGCCAAAGAGTACCGGGAAAAGATTGAGAAGGAGCTGAAAGAGATCTGCCAGGACGTGCTGGTGAGATTGATAACATTCCATTATCGATCTGTTAAAGTAATTGCTTTTTGTCATTTAGACATATGTGTCTGTAACGTTAATGTTCTTTACAGCTTTATTAAGACGTGACAAGACTGTTAAGGAAAAGAACCACCAAATTATGATATCAAGGTGGAAAAGTGTCGTCTGTTCAGTGCTCTTAAAAAGGTGAAACTAAATGTACCTTCTGCTGCTGTAGCCTTTAAGTGAATTTGATGACATTCAATTCAGACTTGTGTTTGGAGGTGTTACAGAAATGTTACTAGGATTGACTAAGTACGTAAAAACGAGTTTGGCATGAAACTGACATGAAAAAATGCGATCACATTTGCGTAACGGAGGGCATGTCTGAAAGTGGCTCATTTCTCACCATGGGGTTAACACTCTGTCCATGGCTCTGTACACTGAATGGTAAAAGGTGGACAAATGTTAACTCTTCAATATAATCTGATGTAATGCAATGTTGGATGAACATTTTACCCTAAGCACAAACTGGATTTAATCATCTTCAGCTAGTTTGGTTACTAGACATTAGGCATGTCAAAACCGTTTAGTGACAATTGTCACAGTAGAGGAATAAAGAAGTTACTGACAAGACCAAAGCAAGGCCTCTTGACAAAATGGGTAGAGACTTTACCTCAGGCTAATTTTTTTCAGCGAGTCATCTCCTTTTGACATTCAGACATGTGAAGAAATCCTGGATGACGGTGTAGTGAGTCTAACTCCTAAGTCATACCTCACTTCAACAGCTCATGCTGTTGGGTGTGTCCTTTCTGTCAACAAGACGCAGTGAACCTTGTAGAGAAGCGCCGTGCCTCGACTGCTTCATTCCTATCCCTGGCTGTCTTACAGCAATCCAGCCAAAGTGTTCAAGTTTTCATTATCTGGCACCGGTGATGACTTACCTCTGCATTCTTCCTCACACGTGCCTCTGTAATGATAAAGTGGATTTTATACTCATTAGAAAGGTGCAACGAGAAAGTTCATTTGAAATGGTTTGATCAGTAGTGCAGGCTGCAGTAAGACGACTGTAAGGAAACACGAAGCATGAACTCGCGCAATGCAGGAAGTTGTGTGTAAATACACTCAGTGGCCACTTGATCGGGTACATCTATACAATCTAATGCGCTCCATTTCCTGTTCCATTTTGGTTCCGGTTTCCGGTCGGCAGGATACCTGGATTCCTTAAAGTGCAATGCTAACAAACCTCTTACTGAACCTTTTTATCTGTTGTCGTTATTTAAAAAAAACAAACAAACATATGTAGAAGACATTCAGTTAACATTGGAAGGCTTGGGGCGCCCTGTAGCTCACCTAGTAGAGCGGGTGCCCCATGTACAAGGCTGAGTCCGCAGGTCAGACCAGACAACAGACTGGTTAATGTGCTCCCTCCAAGCCGGTGTGTATACTGCGCCAAAGATTATACGAACTTGATTGAAATGTGTGGGGGTTTTTTGTAGTTCAACAGAGTGGCAACTCTGCCTTAGAAATATTATCTAGCTGGTTGCAGCACATCAAATTCAGTGTTTCAGTTAAACATTTTTATAAAAGTTAAATCGAGATTTTGAGCTCATCAACTTCATTGTTCTGAACCAGGACTTCCGGTATTTGGTGAAGTAGTTTGTGAAAAGTCAGGTGCAAAAATCCGTATGTTAGAGCTGTTATTATCAATGAACAATCCACATTTCATAGCTTCTGTGGCTCATCTACAGGTTGTGAACACTAATTATACTGGCTTAATTAATGTTCATCTTAATCAATTTAGTAGTTACCATTAAACTGTAGTGTGTGGTAAAACATAATTGAATTATCACCTCTATGACAAGTGTCAATAAAAACTGAGCATTATAGGCATCATAAAAGACTTAATGGCACCACAGCTGTATTGGATGGCATTCGACTATATAGGTGTACATAATGAAGTGCCCACTGATGGTTTGTCTTCTGCTCCCTTGATTCATGTTAATATACCATAGTCACCCACTGGGCAAGGTAAGCATAGCTGTGTTCATACCTCACCTGTGCAGTAGTTGAAAAGGTGTAGATTTAGTGCTTGTCCCTATGCAAGAAAATAAAATAACTACCGTATTTTAAGATGGACAATACGTTACAACAGCCATGATATTAGTATACAGGGCATTAGAGTGCAGTGAAGCCTTTTCTGTGTACATTTTAGGATACATGTTGTAATCTGATCAGATGCTGCTGAAGGATTTTACGGTCCGTGCACTCAGGCTGTTAAGATTTCTTTCCACAGAAAGAAGCAAGTAGCTATTTTATGAGTACCGTATTTTGCGCACGAAAAGACGCACCGCATCAAAAGGCGCACCTTCAATAAATGACGTATTTTAATTATTTTTACATATATAAGGCGCATCGCATCATAAGGCGCACCTTTAATAAAACGCTTCGCATAAGGCGCTAAAGTAGAGGCTGGAGTTACGGTGCGTTATGCATCCATTAGATGCATAACGCATCCATTAGATCAGGGGTCGGGGACTTATGGCTCGCGAGTCACATGTGGCTCTTTTGACGACTGCATCTGGCTCTCAGATAAATCTTAACTTATATTCCTTAACACGATATGTAAGAAATAATTCCGCTGGAAATCACAGTGTTAAAATAACGATCACACTGTAACTTAGAGCTTTAGCTGCTTGGGCTGTTTCCGCAGAGATTTTGACTCTTACAAAGATCATCGCTGTATGAAACGATGCCACACTCTGTGATATTTCCTGACAATAGAACGCTAGTCACGCACAGAGAGAGAGAGAGTGTGTGACATCCTCATACTTCCTCCACTTCCTCACCATTGATTCATTGATATTAAATTCTCTCGCTGCTGCTCTATTGCCGTGTTCTTGTGCGTGGCTTATCGCCTTGAGTTTAAACTCAGCGTTGTACGCGTGTCTTTTGGTAGGAGCCATTTCAGGGTATTTACAAAAATATTAAAATGGAAATGAAACGCCAGTTTCCCGGTATCCCAGCATGCACTGCGCACTATTACGGGGGAAAATCGAGTCGCGGCTGCTTACCGTAACTGAGACCTGTATGCGTTTTAATACTGGGCCATATACAAGGCGCATTGTATTATTAGGCGCATGATCAGCTTTTGAAACGATTGAAGGCGTTTAGGTGCGCCTAATCGTGCGGAAAATACGGTAATTAAGGTGAAGCAGCCAAAATTGTTGAACAATGTTGTATTACTTTTTATATTTACATATCCGAAAGGGCTTTATCACATTGCCAGCACCTTTTTCCTGTTAAGAGGAGAGTGTCTCATCAGAGTTTTTACATACAAGAGAGAGCTCCTGTTTCCACTACATGTGTCCCCAGATGATGGTACAATAGTCTTTATTCCTAATAAACCCGGGGCAGAAGGAGAAAGGCCTGCATCAGTGTGGCACCATGGCTTGGAATGATTTGAGTCCACAGGTTTAAAGAGTGTTATCTACACACTAAAACAAGATACACATCCTCTTCTCCTTGGGGGGGGGGGCAGACCAGGCTCCACAAGGTTAGTAAATTTGACACGTTTTCTAGATTCCCCAAAATTTTGAGCTTTATCAGCACAGCTCCTCTTGCTCAAAGAATAGTCCCAGTTTTTCTACCAAGTTGTAGTTTTACTAGTTTGATCACTATTTTTTGGGACTGGTTATATCCTAAAAAGTCTTATATTGTCCCATGTACATATCTGAAGTACTGTAGTAAAGTGTAGGACCTCTGCTACTCTGTTCTTTTCTCAGCCTGTGGCATTATCTGCCTGGTGACTCACCAGGTCCTAATCCTATAATGACAGCAGCTAAGCCTCCAGCGTTCTGGCTCGCTGACCTCCACTTCGGCCGAACAGCCATATGGGGCCCGAAATAGAGAGGGATGACAGTAAAGAGGGCAGAAGAGGAGGGGTGTAGGACAGAGATAAGGCTGAGGTATACTTGACGCGAACTAGTTCGTACGAGGTGTTGTCGACCAAGACATGTTTATATCTGTTCTGCATAGCCATACGCAAAGCTGGCAGTCGTATTGAGGGGCAAACGCGATGAATCAAATGGGGATAGGGGCGCACACCTTTTGGACAGTCTGTCCTCCATGGTATTCATGTTATTGCACTTGTACACACAAAAAGTGAAGGGAAGTAGTTATGTAAAAACAAAGAAAAGAGACCATACCTACTTTCTCACCTTAGGAAACCTGGCAAATTGCTGTGAAGTGGGCATGTTTGTTTGTGTAATCCAATAGCAGACACGGGTTTTCCTGGAGTTGTCGCTTTGGTGTGAAAGTTAGCATGGTTGGAGTATTAACACTTTTTTTTTTTTTTTTACAAAGTTGTTGCAGTCTTTGTGCAAACAATGTCCAAAGACAGCGGTACTGAGATTAGCTATATGACAGGTCGATCAAAGTAGACGAGCAAACTCTTTATGCACTATAATGGACCTTTTTAAGTGTTTCATTGCTAACCGAACTTATTGTGTAATCTAATGCCAACTGTGGGGTATTAGTGTTGCTGCCCCATGCTGCTTGTGCATACCAGAGAGCAAGCACATGCACGCACACACACCCCTGATGCTCATTTTAAGTCACATTAGATTTACAGATTGTGCTGCAGAAAGAATGTAACAAGTTCTATTCAAGTGGGCAGTGATCTACACAGAGGCCTTTTCTTCTAGGAACATGGCTATGTTGCCCGTTCCTCAGAGCTGAGAGGCTTTTACATCTTTTCCTGTCTGTGTTGCCCTGGGAATCTCTCTGTTCTTTGGACACAACGAGGATATAGAGGAAGATATAATCGAATAGGATTTAGGATTTCTGAAAATGTAAGTTTAATTTACTCTAAACATTCCAGCCTTCATTGTAGTTTGATTTTAGCCATGCCCTTGCCAGTGGCCCAGTTCTACATTCAGATCCCAGAGGGCTTCCCTGAGCCCTCACATCACTCTAAGACCATTTGACAAATCAGCCTTGTTTTATTCCATTATACTTGGTATAATGTACAAAAGCACTGTGTAATGAGCAGGATCGTACAAAACATGCAATAATCCATGTCTCTGAATCAATTTGAAATACTGGTCTGTGTGTAAACTATTAATGTCATTTGGTGCGACCACACATTACATTCTTTTTCGGACCAGATCTGTGTTTTTCAACTTATCTAAATGACAATATTTGTGTTCTGCCCAGGCTCAGCCCACTATATTACCATTCCTATGTAGAGAGCATTAGTCAGGGCCATAACTTATGCTGCCTCAACCCATATTTACATTTACATTTAGTCATTTAGCAGACGCTTTTATCCAAAGCGACTTACATTTGAGGAAGACAATGGAAGCAATATAACAACACAAGGTAACAAAAAGCATAAGTGCATCAAAAAAACGAGTCAGGTTAAAGCCCAGCACAGGATACAAAGCTAACGATAGGAAAAGTTTCTTTTTTATTTTTATTTATTCATTTTTTTTTATAGCAGAGGTAGAAAGGAAGAAGAGTTAGTGATTGTCAGTCAGGTGTCAGGTATTTTTAGACATCAGGAAGCCTTTTAAACATAATGGCAGGTCTGGGCTGTGTTCCTTATGTCTACATGGACGCTACATTAAATACATAGTTAAGTCACGAAGAGATCAAATCAGCACTTGAATGAAGTATTAATTGTTTCTGTAAAGGCAGTATTTAACCCTATTAGTCCCATATTGCTTTAACATGGTAGATTAACACTTCTCTGCTAGTGGTGCAAGCTTGTGTTGTAAAGAGCCATGATGGACTTGGTGAGTGACCTACTTCTTCAGCAAAAGCTCATCAGGAGTTCAGCCGACTGGCTCTCTCCTCTTTCTCCACCCCCACCACCTTTCTTCTATTCGCCCATCCTCCCTCTCTCCTCCACCACCCTTTTCCACTCTCCACCAACCTCACTCGCCACTCTTCTGTCCAGCCTGTCCCTTTCTCCTCCCCCTTGCTTTCATTTTATCCACCATCCACACGGATCCTCACCCCATCAGCGGTCTCTGAAGCATCTGTGACACTTTGAAATGTTGGTTATGTTTATTTAAATGGGCTGAAGTAACGACCACTGCTCTTGTGGGCTCAGTGGATAAGGAAGTGGTAGATGAGCCTTGTACTAATAGGCATAAAAATTGCCCTTTTTCATCAATGAATTGTGCACAAATTTGATATCCTTAAAGTATACAAATACAACTCTGCATATTCTGCTTATTTCAAGGTCTGCCAGCTCCAGTCAAAAAGCAAGCCATATACATTATATTTCAATGCTAGAAAGAACAGACTTTCTAATATATTCAAACTAACACGTCTGTGATGTCCGTTGTGTTTTTTTTCTGCCACAGGGTCTTTTGGACACTTTTCTCATTCCCAAAGCCTCTGCAGCGGAGAGCAAAGTCTTCTATTTGAAAATGAAAGGAGATTACTACCGCTACTTGGCTGAGGTGGCTGCAGGAGATGAGAAGAAATGTAAGCCCTATGTTAAGTCCCTTTTTATACCATCTGTGTGTGAGGGGGGTGGTGGTGGTGGTGGTTTATTTAATTTCCATTGTTTGAGTGAGTATGTTTCGCTGACTAGAAAGCTGGTTTGTAAGAACGGATATATATACACAACTCCTAGCCTAGCCAAATAAGACGTATTAGACAAAATCCTATTAAATGAACACTTAGGTATTGGGATTAGCTTTATAACATTGGCTCCTCAAGGCTGATTGCAACAGTATCACAGTATGCACCTCTGGCAGTAAGAAAGGTAGGATAAATGTACTTGAATGTTAACACTTCCTGTCATTGCTGTTGATTGTTCAAAGATTAGTAGGTCATTTTGTATGCAGTTATACAACATTGCCAGGCAAATTAATTCCTGCATTTGACCATTTCTTTTACATATGTAGCTATATTTTTACCGTCAGGGCATGTCTATCAAGTACAGTTCCATTCAGCAGCAACACACACACACACCAGTGTAGGGCTTCTGTAGAACAGCAAAGCTAACGCTATCTGAGCTAGCGCTGCTGTATAAAGTTCCACAAAAAGCAACATAAAGTTACTGGCATCCAACCCTACTACTCGTTATTTAGTTGGCTTCAAATGAGGCTTAACATTCACACTTTTTGCCTTGACAGTACCTCAGTATTACATTAGTTACTCGCCCCAGCCTGTGGGAGTAAGTTACCCCTCTAGCCTATAACATTAGCTATTACTTTGCTGGACAACATGTATTGTATAAAGTCTTTAAATATTCTGTTTGGGGTCATTTGCCCACATCTTTGTGGATACATCTCAGCTCATGAGTCCAGGCATTGTCTCCTTATTCTTATTCTCATGCTCTTAACCTATTTGCCCCCTAGTGGCTGTTAACAGTCAGTGTCTATAGATGTTAGACTGAAGTATTGTCATTCTCTGTCTAAAGCTACTAACCTCTGTAGGCTGATTTGCAAGTCTGTCATCTGCAGCTGTTTGTATTTTACTGACTTCATCCCTGTGTAACAACACCGTAGAATTGCAAGATAAATCGGAGTGCTCCTGAGATGGTTTACAAGACTGGAAAGAAGAAAAACATTTGTTGTCCACGGCTTTTCTAGTGAAATATTGGGTAGTTTCACGTCTTTAGGCCTATAATATATTATTCAAATGAAAACAATCAGAGGAGGGAACATCACATCTCAGACATGTACAAACTGTGACAAGCCTTCGCAGGTGCACACTGCCTTGTTTTAATGGGCCGTAAACCAAAAAGGTTTGGGAAACCACTTTAGTAAGCGAGAGAACTTGTAAAGAAACTGTACGGCCATGAGTTTCCTTACTGGCTAGTTTCAGCCCTCTACCTCTTTGCACAATCATTCATAAAATGACAGCCACAGGATGTTTAACTTGGGGATAGGAAAGGCTCCCCTCTGTGTCTCAGCTTTCCCCTAAGACCTTGATACAATACCAGAAGACAACTAAAGGAACTTATTACACAGTGGAAGCTTGTCTATGGAATTTGCAGTGGTTGCATTTCAGTCATCTATGCACTCAGCAATATAGGGAGTTCCAATTTAGGGAACATTACTAAAACAGCTTTGTAATTATACATGTATGAACTAATCAGTCATGTGTCCATGCTGATCAATTTAGGGATTGTTTTCTCTAATGCATATGAGCATTTGCAGAGTTTCTAGTCAGTGTTATTAGGCATAATTGTCTTTAACCATAGAAAAGGGAAAACCGAAAGGTCTCAGGCTGTTTAACTGCTGGGCCTGAATTTCTACTTTCACTCATATTAAGGCATACAGCCATTTTAATAACTCAAAGTAGTAGTAGTGAGTCAGTCTACGATCTGTGCCAGTGTCCAACTAACTCTTGCCATTTCTCACAGAAGTCAGCCTGTGAAAGGATGTACAAAAAGCAAAGTGTAAAAAGAGTTGTGGGTTGTGTGCAGGACTATGTCTTTGCAGTGACTTCCTGGAGTCTTTTCCTGGCCAAGAAATCGTCCTGCACACAATTTCCCCCCCCCCCAAACCGCACATTGACGTTTTTATACTTTGGTTTTGGTACGGGTTAGCCCAGCCAGATATAATGTGTAATTAGTGAGCTTCAAAAGGTACTGCTAAGCCTAGCTAACAGGCTGCTGACTGTAGTTTTATATTTAACTACAGTCTACAGAGGGGTATCGACCTTCTCATCAAAGCAGTGTTTTTCCCAAGAATTATACTATTTCTGAATTAGTCTGATCACATTAGCTATGAGTAGAAGTTATGAAATAGTAATAGGGAAATAGGTGCAATTATAATTCCCCCTTCAAAGACCAACTTCTCAGCCGTCCACCAAAGGTCTCCACTGTAAGACACTATGTCCAACATTGTGTTCTGACAAGGTTTATGTAGGCCTTCAACAAGCCTCCTTCCTGGTGCTCTACACCCAACAGAAACTGAAAGAAGAGGCTCCTTAGTACACAGGAAGGTGTGGCCCATCTATAGTATTAGATAACAGGTTTTGCTACCATATTGCTGTAGAGTTTTAGGGAAAGTCATGCGTTTTGAAGCCAAATTAATATTTTTTGAGGTGTTAATTGAGCTTCGTCTTATTTCAGGTGATTATGAATAGGGTGGACAAAATATCAAACACCTGAGTATGATTTCAATTCAACAGCACAACAAACTACAGAAACGCAACTTTCATCAAGGCAGGATTTATTGCAGGGCTGTTGTAAAGATTGCATTAGTTTTGGCTAGGTGTACATAATAAACTGGCAAATGAGTGTATTTTATAGTGTCATGTCTTTTTCTACATTGTATGAAACATAAGCTCTCATGCTCCTTTCTTCCTCTCTCAGCCATCATTACAGACTCTAGGGCCGCCTACCAAAAGGCCTTTGATATCAGCAAAGAAGAAATGCAGCCAACGCACCCAATCCGTCTTGGTCTTGCCCTGAATTTCTCAGTTTTCTATTATGAGATCCTCAACTCACCTGAACAGGCCTGCCAGCTGGCCAAAGGCGTAAGTTCATAACTCTCTTTTCATACTTCTATTTATTGGTAGGCAACATATTTCTAATTCTAGTAGGTTATCTCTTATTTCACAGCTTTAATTCTCCACCTGTAGTATTTACTCACAAACTACTTTAATCTTCTCCCTTGCCTTTCCCTTCAGTCCCTGAAGCACCCTTACTTAAGAGGATGTTAAACTGCTCAATCTAATGCAAATGTATTAACAGCTTACATTATTTTTGTGTGAGGACTTGTCAGACTGAATGCACGGCTGTTGTTAAATACACAGTAAGACAGCAATACAACCTGTGTCCACAAAACTGAACGGAAACGCATGCACCATATACCGACACACAACAGCTTGTCTTAGACCCCTGTCCTTTTTCCAGCTGTTAAAAATGTGTTTTGAATCCTATAGGCTTTTGATGATGCCATTGCAGAGCTCGACACACTGAGTGAAGATTCGTACAAAGACAGTACACTAATCATGCAGCTACTGAGAGACAACTTGACAGTAAGTCTTCCTAAGTTTCCATATCTTAAAAATGTACCAACTCAAATGACATGAACAGATTTTGTGCACAAAAGAATCATGTAAATTATTGAAATTAGTGTCTCAATTCATTGTTTGGTCTATAAAATGCCAATCACCGCCTCCCAGAGTCCATGTTTTCAAATGTCTTTTCAGTCCAAAGCCCAAAGAGATTCAGTTTACTAGTATGGAAGTGTAAAATATTCACATGTGAGGATCTGGAATTAGAGATCATTTTGCCATTTTTGTGATGTTTTCACAGTGTTTTATAAATGTATTCAATTGGAGCCATGCAAATGGCATACGCTCTATATGTAAGTAGCAATAGAAGACCAGTTGCATCCACTTAAATGGTCAGTTCCCCACATTAATCCCACTATCATCTAGTGATGCCAAGCAGATATTTAGATTCCATTTGCCCAGGTGAATGTATTGCCGTTTGTGATGCTGGAAGAATTTAAAAAATAACATTAAATTAAACCGCAACATTTCTCCGCATAAATAATCTCCCAACAACTTTATAATGTTCAGAGTAATGGGGACATTGTTTTGGATGCTGCTGTTGAATTTAGTGCTTTGAGCTACACAAACAAATCCTGTTAACATCTATTGTATCGGGGCAGCAGCAGAAATGGCAGAGACCAAAAAATGAGCTAATAAATACATACGTGTTTGGCTAGCATGGCTATATACCTCTAGAGGTAAGTGGGTACATTTGTTTTGTAATCATCCCTAGTGGGATTTGCACTTTCAACAGATAGTTCTAGCTGGTACAGTGCAGGAATTGTGCAGGAATGGTTCAAGGAATATTGAGGTAATATCACGTTCTTGACAGCCACAACAGTCCGGATAACAGTTAAACACCTTTGCTGTGAACTCCAATACAGTATCTACACAAAGATGCATCACGCATTGGTATCTGGCCGCTGGGTGAAGTACTGATATCTGCATGATGAGCTTTAACATGAGCATGCAGTAGGTCCCATGTTAAGTTACACAATGACTAAATGTGTATGGTATTTAGTAGTCCAGATTTGTTACTGAACAGGGGGTTTGTATTTTTCTGGTCACCGTGGAGTGGAGACAGTGCTCTTAACAATCCATTCAAATAACAATTTCAAAAAAAGCTACTTTAAAGTATTAATGAATGTTGCCCTATCTTTTCTTTACCACCTCCTCTTTGTTCTCCTCCCTCTCCTCTGCTGCTTCTTTCTCCTGCTTGCCCCCCTCTCTTTCCTCAGCTGTGGACCTCTGATAACCAGGTTGAGGCAGATGATCCAGAGGAGCCCACAGATTGAGCCAGACCCCCATAGTCATCCCTGTCTACCTGCCATCGTCCCGGCTCGTCTTCATCAACACTGAGACCACCTCAATATCATCATTGTCGTCCAACTCGCTCCAACTTTTTTCTATTTAGTTCTCTCGACACTCATCTCGCTCCTATGGTTTACTATTCCTTCTTTTGTAGTAACTGTGGGGAAAGGGGATGGGGTGGGAGGGTAAGTTTTAAATTGCGCGCTGGGGAGGGTCCATGTGGAAGGGTAAAGGGTGTTTGGGGTTGTTTGCTTGTCTGCTGACCTTTTTTTGTGTGTGTGGGAGCAATAGGGGTTTTGCATTATTAAGGTGGTGGGTAAGAGGGCAAGTTTTCAACTCATGAAACATGCAGCAGTTTGAGTTTTTAGTCAGGTCTACTGTATGTGTATCCTATTCATATTAACGGTCCTGTTGACTAACACCATCTTTTGATGATACATCTGTGGTTTCACAAAATCAGGAGTTGTCTCCTCACACCTTAGGAGACATCAGCTGTTAGTCTGTACTTGGCAAGAGGAATGACAGTGGAGGTGTAATGGGGGAGTCCCGGAGACAGACGGCAAGGTTTTGTTGGAACACAAAGGTTACATTCCATTTACTGTCAGTTGCTCAACTTTCTACTCTTTATTTTGTTTTCTGGTGACCTGCTTTTGTATTTCTATGTATCAATTACGAGGTATAGAAAACTTTGAAGAACAAAAGAGCACACAAGCTTCTTATTGTTGTTGTTTTTATGAGCACAGCAGTAAAGAAATCCCACATGCTTATCTAGTTACTGCTTTTTCAAATCAAGATTTTTATTTGTTTTGTCTTTTATTCTCCTTTTTTCTTTCAATACTTGCCTAAACTGCATGTTGGTAAGAAGTAGTTTGTGGAGATGTAAGGAAGGTTGTTGTCGGGCGGGCTAGCTTTGTTAATGTCATTGGAGTTTTCATAGAGAACACCCAAGCATAACTGTTATTTCGGGGGAAATGTGTAATTTCATGTAAGTGGAATAAAAAAATAATAATTTAAAAGTTTCAACTTGTTCATTTGCAATGATACACTGGTCTCAAGTGGTCTAACAGCCCTAGAGTTTTTTGTTTCTAACACTTACACCATCAAAGTCCTCTATAATTCATGATAAATACTTTCAACTCAGAAGTGGCTATTTTACCTCAAAAACCAGTGAGTGTTGCTATGTTCTGCTGGTAAACCCAGCAACCGTTATAACTCAGCTGCTCTGGTTTCTGTGAATCACTGCACAAGAATAAGTGAGTCATACTGAAGTGGAGGCTGGCACCAGGAGAGGAGACCCACAGAAAGTCCTCCCTTATTACAAATCCGTTTCATTCAGTGTCTCCAAACACCCCACTGTTGGTGTGGCCAGTGAGGCCTTTTGTTGCTTCTTCACGCCTTCAGACAGACGTGTTATTGGTTGGAAATACCAAAGGCTTCCTTGTACCAAGGAAAGTAGATATAAGAACGACACTACAAGCGCACACACCACACCCTTGAATATACTGGGCTTTTGCAGAAAGGGGACATGTAGAGTATACAACAGCCGCCTCTCATTCACTTGCAAAAGGCGACGCTAATCGAAGAAAACAGCGGAGCAGCGGGGTGGAGATACCGAGCGACCGACCGGTCCATGGTGCTCCAGCATCACCCTTGTTTCCAAAACCAAAACGCCAGTCGTCTTGCTTCACTGCCGCTGTTTGGAAGAACGGCTGAAGGAAAGGCAACTTTGTCGTTTAAAAACACAAAACGACAACAACAAAAAAAAGTTTCCCTCTGCCCAGCCCTCCCGGGCGTGCGCTCCACTGGCTACGTGGGAGGAGGGCGCAGCCAGGCTACCGCAGAGGGATGTTGAGCTGCGGTGCCATCTCACTTAGACCCCAACCCCGTGAGTGAACACTAATCCGCTAAAGAGCACTTCCTCTCGGGAACTGTTCGTTTCACTCTCCGCACACAAGTGTAAGCAAGGTGACACGTTCAACGGAACCCTATGGGTGACGCATAATGATGGTCTATGCATTTACATGTGGCGGACACTCACACACCGAAGGCGCGGCTTCGGGAGCAATTTTGGGATTCAGCATTTTGCTCAAGGATACTTTGGCATACTTTGGCTGGGGGGGAAGTCGGGATCGAACCGCCGACCTTAAGACCCACCAAGCCACAGCCGCCCTATGCATTGCAATAAGCATTTATTAGGTCGTCATGGTGATCATATAATCGATCCATTATGACGATGTCGTCCTGTAGGTTGCACTCTTCTGCAAGCCCTTGTAGGTGTTGCGCTGAACTCCGTCTACCCGCCGAGAAGTGCAGGGGCGTGACCCTCGCGGGAGCGCGCACAGCTGAAGCGAAAACGGTCGAGCATTTTAATGATTTCTAGGGCTACAGTGATATAATAATAATAGAATATTTACTCTCTGGTTCATCTATGAGCTGCTCTTTATGACCATTTGAGCGTGAAGAGAGTCATTCAGTGATCGTTTTGATTTATTTTTTATTCGGCTATGCTAGATTGATTTGCCCTTATTACTGAAAATTATGATACAAAAGGTTATACTAAATTGGTCTCATGCAGCACACCTATTTTGATTGCTAATGTGTAATTAATTTAATTTACAGAAATATTCTAATAGGAAATAATGGCAATTTTTTTAGCTCCCATATCATGTGACCCAGTGATTCCAAATCAATACCAAAATGTATCACTACACTGGGCACATGGGACACAGCCTACCTGCTTTCTCCATCTCAGAAACATCTCAAGGATCAGACCATTTCTTTCTGCTAAAAATCTGGAAATCAGTCTCACGTGCAGCCCCCTGTAGGACAGGAAGTCTGGGATCCAAGCACACTCTGCCGGGACAGCTTGTCCTGTCCAGCTTGTCCTGACGCTGGTGTTGAAGACGAGGCTGAAATCCACAAACAGGATCCTGGCGTAGGTGCCAGACGAGTCCAGGTGCCGGAGGATGAAGAGGAGGGCCATGTTTACTGCCTGACCTGTTGGCTCTGTAGGCGAACTACAGGGGTCCAGGAGACATGGCATGGCATGTCTCCAGCGAGGTGTTAGAGATGTCTCCATGAACAATGGAGTAGTTGTGGAGAGGCCCCGGGCCCCTGTAGAGGTGAAGGACAGGAGGTGGAGCTGGTGAATGGTGTCAGGACTCTCCCATTGTCTTTCAAAGAGACAGTAGAACTCATTGGGTCATTGACCATGCGCAAGACATTAATTCAGTGGGGGGCTTGAGGTTTGTGGTTGGTGATCTGTCTGAGCCCCCTCCAGACAGAAGCAGAGTCGTTGGCTGAGAGCCGGTGTTGTAGTCCCTCTGAGTACCATCGTTTAGCTTTTCTCAGCGCCTTGCTAAACCTGTACTTTGACTCCCTATACCTGTCCTCTTCCTTTTCCAACCTTAGTGGTCTGAGTTTGGCTGTGACCCAGGGTTTGTCGTTGTTATAACTCACCCTGGTGCCTTATTGGACCCAGCAGTCCTCACTGAAGCTGATGTAAGCCTCTGTAAACTCATCCAGACTGTTGGTAGCAGTCCTGAAAACATCCCAGTCAGTACAGTCCAACCATGCCCAATGCTCTTCCATAGTTTCACTGGTCCACTGCTTTGATGGTTTACAGAGCTTTAATTTCTGCCCGTGTGCGGGAATCAGGTGGACCGTGGGACATGGTAAAGAGGCCCAAAAAATAATCTTAAAAAAATAAATTAGAATTATACACATTACAAGACGCATAAAATCCAGTATGAAGAGGTGTGCCCTATTTTTTCCAGTGTATTGATACATTTAGCTATTTGTGATTTGGAGTCACTGGATCACATGACATGGAAGCTATTGGAACCCCCCCCTCCCAGATTTTTCCATTAAAATATTTATATAAAATAGAAGAAGCGCTAAAGTCCAATAAGAGGTTTGTCTTATTTATTCAGTGTGGTAATAATTTTTGTTACTGATTTGGACTCACTTGGTTACATTAGATGGAAGCTACTGAATTAAATGGCATATTTTCTATTAAAATATGTATGTAAAATTCATTAGTTTCGCATTAGCAATCAAAATAGGTGTGCTACACGAGACCAATTTAGTATAATTTTGTGGTAAAATCGGAATTGTCATTAATATGGGCAAGTCAGCTACAAGGAATTGAAAAAAACATCGGTTCTGACTGGGTGTGAATTGTTTTCCTCGGAGGATGAATTACAGAAAATTAAAATAGTTAGTCGTTAAATCAACAACAACAAGAGTGGATATGGCTCAGCTGGCCACCGTCACATTCATTACCTGCTGAAAAAGCCCAAAAAAACCAAGTAGAGTTAGGACTATACATCTCGAGTTAGTATAGAGAAAACGATCCTTAATGATCAAAATGAAATCAAATATAAAATATCGCGAGATGTGTGACGTCAACCTTGGTGGTGAACGCGCCGCGGTTTCGACTGGAATTGCGAAACAACCTCTGCCGACCTTCCTTTCATTCCGGTAATCCGTCTGCGTAGGGTGTGCTCCGGAGCTAGTCTCGGCACACATTTTATTATTATGAAACAAACCAAAAGCTAGAGACTACACGCAGACATATTTTTATAAGAAAAATAAAAAATCGGTGAAGCAGGATTTGATTTGCCAACCCAAGCAACGCGAAGAAGACGCTGCCTTCGACAAAGAACGAAAGACGGAACGAGAAGAGCGTTAGCAAGCCAAGCTGCTAGTGTCGTTGTTGAAAGCGTGGGTGATTAACCTTAGCCAGTTCTGTTGTTAACCACTCATTTATGCCTTTAAGGGCTTTGTCATTCCAGTTGTTGTTGTAAATGAGAACATTTGCTTCGTATGCTACCGGTAATTTAGCTTTCTGACTGATTGTGAAGGAGTACAGATTCAAAATTGTGAAGTCTGCGAGCCACATCGGTTAGGCCACACTCCCGACATTTTGCTAATCAAGCTAACTAGCCAACGTTGCTAACTTAAGATAGATAGTAACTATATGTGTCTGCACTCTAAATTTTTGTGAAGCTATCACAGAGACGGAGAAAAATAACCATTTCACGCGGAATATCCAACTAATATCACCGTACGCCTGCCGTATTGCCTGAGAACACGCGTCGTCTAACATGAATCCCAGCGCGCCTAGCTACCCGATGGCTTCCCTCTATGTGGGGGACCTGCATCCAGACGTTACCGAGGCCATGCTCTACGAGAAATTCAGCCCGGCCGGGCCCATCTTGTCCATCAGAGTGTGCAGAGACATGATCACCCGTCGGTCCCTCGGCTATGCCTATGTCAACTTCCAGCAGCCTGCGGATGGTAAGTTTACCCCAACGTAGTATATTGAACATCTGACGAGGGATGTGAAACCACCTGACTCCATTTTGAACATGTGCTATACATGCCGTGTTACAGCATCTCTGTTGCAGTTAGTACCATTGGTGCTTTAGTCAACAAGTTTTAATGAAACGATTTCATATCAAGTAATTTACAGAAAATGTCTTACAACTATATGCCATGAGTTTTTTTGTTTTTTTTAAGCTTACTTTTTTTGACTTATAGAAGTGCTGAAGTTATGGCAGAAGGCAAAATTCAAACCAGACATATGAAGCTAGTGTCATCAGAAGTATTGTCATTTGGGGCCTGTTTTCTAGCTGAGCGAGCCCTGGACACCATGAACTTTGACGTCATCAAAGGCAGGCCTCTCCGCATCATGTGGTCTCAGCGTGACCCTTCGCTGAGGAAGAGCGGGGTGGGCAACATCTTCATCAAGAACCTGGACAAGTCCATTGATAATAAGGCCCTCTATGACACCTTCTCTGCTTTCGGAAACATCCTTTCCTGCAAGGTAGGCATGGGCGGGCTTCATTTAGTCGGTCACTGTTGCGTTTGAGTGCTTTACACACAGACCACTACTTTGCATGACTAAAGATTGCACCAGGTTGATGTTGATAGTGTGTTTCTGTGTTTAAAAAAAAAAGAAAAGAAAAAAAGCATGGTGTTTGGGATTGTTTTTGACATACTCAAATCTCCCTTTTCCAAGGTGGTTTGTGATGAAAATGGCTCAAAGGGTTACGGCTTTGTGCACTTTGAGACCCACGAGGCTGCTGAGCGGGCCATTGAGAAAATGAATGGCATGTTGCTCAATGACAGAAAAGTGTAAGTGGGACTACAATTACACTCGTATAAAATAATTTTGGGGAGTCTGACTAACATGTACATTTTACATCTAATCATAGTTTAACTGCACCTTGTTCACAACTCCTCTGCCAATCACTCTTAATGTACTTTATGCTTTCATATATCCGAGTGAAGAACTGTGCCAGGTTCTGGCATGTGTTTTTGCAATACTGATCTGAATCATTCATTTCTAATCTAAGATTTCTGAACTCCAAATGTGCAGCCTAAAATTGATTGCGGTCACATTTTCCTGCAGTCAACACTGCGTACCCTGTTCACTTGTAGGATGTCCAAAATGCTCCATAAAGTTGCCAGTGCTCATGTTACCGCAACAGAGAGTTTGGTCATCCAGTGCATGTAACTCAAAATGCATCCTATAAGTAAACTACACATTACAGGTTTAAAACGCCAACTGTGTCCCACACTGCAACCAGTGGTGGATGACACTTTTCCAAGTCCAAATACCCTTCGTCACTCTGAATGATTTGGTTGGAGGGGGTACGTTTAGAAAAAAGAAAAAAAAAAATGGAGCAGATAAAGATTTCTCTTAACCGCTTTGGGCAGCACCTCAGGGGTGTCCATTGATATTCCACCAAAAATGATCATGGTCATTTTAGGGAGTTAACTTTGGACATGGTTTTGTCTTGCGATGTGTGATTTGTTCTAATATTTTACATCATTTGACAAACAGATTTGTTGGACGCTTTAAATCTCGGAAAGAGAGGGAGGCTGAGCTTGGGGCACGTGCCAGAGAGTTTACCAACGTTTACATCAAGAACTTTGGGGAGGACATGGATGACGAGAAGCTGAAGGAGTTGTTTGGTAAATATGGTAAGACAATACTACAATTTCACAGACATAACATGTTTACAAGTAAGGATGTTACCAATGTAATTTGGCCTCATACATGTGTTGAATAGCTGTTGTATTTTGTAGGGCCTGCACTCAGTATCCGGGTTATGACTGATGAGAGTGGCAAATCCAAGGGATTTGGCTTTGTCAGCTTCGAAAGACACGAAGATGCACAGAAGGTTAGGATCAATTCCTTGTTCTTTTAGGGAGCATTGTATGAAATGAAACGTCCACTTATTTGTCATTGTACCTCTGCTGATGGTTTCGAATCAATACAAACATGGCTTCAGTTTAGCTTGTTTCAGTGGTCTGTTGCTTATTTGATTGCAGGCCGTGGACGACATGAACGGTAAAGAAATGAATGGCAGGCAAGTGTATGTGGGCCGCGCACAGAAGAAAGGGGAGCGCCAGAATGAGCTCAAGCGCAAATTTGAGCAGATGAAACAGGATCGCATGACCAGATACCAGGTTTGTTGGCCATCTACTGTCATAGGAATTTCATTCAACAGATCACATCACAGGGCAGTTATTTTAAAGAGTGACAGAAGTTTATCTTGAACACGACCCCTTCTACAAAAAAGCATTCTGAACCCAAATACACACACAACATTGCTGCGCCACACCCCCTCTCCCTGTTAAGTGGACAGAATTACTGGATTTTCTCTGTAAAGAAAAACATAACTTCTGTTGCAATAAACACTATAAAATGGGACCAGGAACAAAAGTTTGAATAATGTGACTGTACATGTAATGTACTAACTAAAAAAAAAAGGGGATTTAATGTTAGTTACACTCTAAGGTGGTTTATCTTGTCTGTCTAAAACCTAGTGTGCGTGGTAATTCATATTAGGAAAAGCAGCGATATTGGAGCAAAACCATGAGGAGTATAACTGACAGCAGCATCTTGCTGCCATCCAAAACCGAAGTTATACTAGTCTGTCTCCAGTTACAATCATGGCTGGCTCTATGTTACTTTGGTTTGTTAAACATTACAGTCTTGTTGTCATTTTCCGTATACCAGGGTGTCAATCTGTATGTGAAAAACCTGGATGATGGCCTAGATGACGAACGTCTGCGTAAAGAATTCTCTCCATTTGGAACCATAACAAGTGCTAAGGTTAAAGGCTTAAGTGTTTGATTTGTAATGTTGATATTTCAAGATTTGATTACAAATTGAGACTGTCTTCAATTTGTCAGAATAGATGCTAATCAGTTTCTGCTCCCATAGGTGATGATGGAGGGTGGCCGCAGCAAAGGCTTTGGCTTCGTGTGCTTCTCTTCCCCAGAGGAGGCCACTAAAGCTGTAACCGAGATGAATGGGCGTATTGTTGCTACAAAGCCACTGTATGTGGCCCTGGCCCAGCGCAAGGAGGAGCGTCAGGCCCATCTAACCAACCAGTACATGCAGAGGATGGCCACTGTCCGTGCTGTTCCCAACCCTGTCCTCAACCCATATCAGCCTGCCCCACCCTCAGGCTATTTCATGGCAGCTATACCTCAGGTTTGTTGCCCACTCCCGCCCAATTTGAGTATGCATGACATAAAACACCGTGACTTGAAATCTTGCTGCCTAGTTAAGTGTACTGTTTGTAATTAGAAACTCTCGTGTAAGCCGTTCTGTTGCTTGTAGGGAAATGGCTATTAGGAAAATGTTTTAATACCTTGGCATTAAGAGACCGTGTAATGATAAATCGTTGTCCTTCTCAGGCCCAAAACCGTGCTGCATACTACTCCGCCAACCAGCTGGCCCAGCTTCGCCCCAGCCCCCGTTGGGCCACTCAAGGAGTGCGTCCTCAGCGTAAGTAGACACATTTGTATCACACGTGATTCAATGTGCATATAACCGTTTGGAAAACAGTTTGGTGCTGTTAATTGGAAAGCAAAGTGGTGTTTTAAATGAACTGGTAACTAGTGCTCTCCTTTCTAAAATTGAAAGAACCGAATTTCCTTTTCCTTCAGACTTCCAAAACATGCCCAATGCTATGCGGCCATCAGCTCCCAGGCCCCAGGCTTTCAACACCATCCGTCCCACTGCTGCCGCCAACACCCAGGTCCCACGCATGATGGCTTCCCAGCGTATGCGTAAGTATTTCAGCTTTCAGAGCACAGAATCTGCTATATCTCGTTCCTCTGTTAGTGCCTGTTAATCACTTGATGCAGTTTTGATTAAGTGCCTTTTTCGCCATCTTCACCTCAGCCACCCAGGCCCTGGGCCAGCGCCCTGCCGGTGCTTCAGCCACTGCTGCCCCAGTGCGTGCCATGCCCCAGTACAAATATGCTGCTGGTGTGCGCAATCCCCAGCAGCACATGGCCTCCCAGCCACAGGTCACCATGCAGCAGGTAGGAATTCCACAGACTTTCACTGTCCCAATATAAGGCACTGAAAACTGTTGCACATTGATTTAACATTTTAAAACAACTGGGGATTCAATAAGAAATGTTGCTTTATATATATGCTGCACTTAATGATTCCTGCAAGCTAAATTTGGACCTTCTGCATTAGTTTAGTGCCGTTTGCCTATTTAATGTTTAAAACATGGCAGACTTGGCAAAAGTGAATTGGTTATAATTGGTTGTGTTAAAGTTGAAATCTAATTTATATAGTATGACACAGAGCCATATAGGAAGTCCGTCCTTGTTATGGTTGTTTTGCCCCTGAACCTGCCGTGGTTGTGTTCAGATCAATTAAAAACAACTGAGACCGTAAACAAAGACTCTATAATAAAGAACACATTACAGGCAGCGCCAATGGTAAGAAACAGTATACACTTCCTGTTTCCTAAGTGGCATGGTTGACTAAATAGTAAATATATAGTATTATTAAGCAAAGGGGAAAAACAGGTTTTATTTCAGTTTTAACTTTTAATTCATGGTTTTGCGTATACATACCTTTTTTAGATTGGTTATCCAGTTGGAAAGTGACATCAGCAGCACGGCAGTGAAACCAGACAGATGTTGCCAGATCTGGCGACAGTGTGGTTGAGACAGAGACAGGTCTCGATCAAAGTTAATGTTCTCCTGATCTGTCTAAAAACATAAAAAGGCATTTTAGTGGCAATGTTCAGTTCAGTCATGGGTGGGGCAGTGATGAAACCCACGTGACACAGATACAGGAAATGGCTCTCAAGCAAGCAAACTGTCTCTGCCGTAAACCTTTAACTTGGGCATGACACGATGGGGGCTATTTTGGCTTTTTATTGATCTTTTTAACCATAAATAATCTCAACCACATCATTATTTTGACAAATAATTTTATATGGAATCTTTGACTCAATAGACCCTTAGCAGTACCTAGCACTACTTGGATAGACATAGATTGTGATAATTAATAGTATTTGTGCACTGTCATTTTTACAGTTGGGTAGAACTTGGATTCAAATCTTTTTTCCCTTCATTAGCCTGCTGTCCATGTCCAAGGACAGGAGCCCCTGACTGCCTCCATGCTGGCTGCTGCCCCTCCTCAGGAACAGAAGCAGATGCTGGGTTAGTTACATTATCTGCTCAGATCTACAAGGAACTAGTTATTTTATACATGTCTGTCTGGTTTTGTATGTTTCAAATAGTTGTTGATGACCGTTCTTCTTTCTTCAGGTGAGCGTCTCTTCCCCCTGATCCAGAACATGCACCCCAGCCTGGCAGGCAAGATCACCGGCATGCTGCTGGAGATCGACAACTCAGAGCTTCTCCACATGCTCGAGTCACCGGAGTCACTGCGCTCAAAGGTCAGTTAATAACTACTGTGTTCCATATATCTCTAGAAGCCTTTTGGTTGAGATTCTTTTCTCACTGTTTGCCATTTTTCCTCTTTGTTCCTCTGAACTTGACTAGCAGCATCTTCACAAGGCAGGATTCTATGGATTAACTGATCATGCTGAAGTCATTCATGCAATGAGTTGAGTGGTAATGCTTCATATGCAGTGTTTCACGAAGTGTTTTGTTGTTTTAGGTGGATGAGGCTGTTGCTGTCCTTCAGGCCCACCAGGCCAAGGAGGCTGCTCAGAAGTCGACCACCCCTGCTGGTGTTCCCAGCGTCTAAGGTGTGTGCGTGCAGGGAGGGTTTTTATTTTTATGATTCTAGATGATGCGTGAGGAAATTGTAGATGTCCTAAGTAAATTAACTACAGTGTAAGCATTGATATGCTTTCTTTTTTGTTTTACAGATTGAGCATTTTGAAACCTGCTTCACCGATGGGGAAAAAGAGAAAAAAAAATTAAACATTGAAAAACCTAAAACTCTGAAAACATCGAAAAATGATAAATCATTTCTTAAAAAAAGAAGAAAACAGTTGACTCTGCCAGGTCTATGGATGGTTTGACTAGACCTTGATCATAAACAAAAATTTGTTGAAAAAAAAAAAAGCAAAATAGAGAAAATTGAGATTATAAATTTGAATGCATTCCTCTGTCATTTTACTGTGTCAATGCTCAGAATATCAGCCGTGTTCAGGAAGGTGGTAGCTGAGCATTTTGAAAGGTGATTTGTATTGTAAACTACTGGCTGTAATAAATTCTCATTCAAAATGTACGCCTCTTTTTTTAGTTTTCCCCATTAATTTTCATACATGTAAACACTACATTAATAGTAGTGCGCACTATTGACACTAACCTGAGTGTTGCATGTTTCACAGAAGAGTCTGTTTGTAGTCACAAGTTAATGTTCATATTGGTCATAGCTCAGCGCATGGACAATACTGTGTTCTTCCACCAAGTGGCACTGTCATTCAGTGTCATTTATCAGATCACACAAGCATTTCCTTTGGAGTTTGTGTATCTGATTCATTGAGTTTCCCATCTGTACTTTGAACAGTTTTTTTTTTTGCTGATCTGTGTGCTGTACAGCTCTGGGCTTCTCCTGGAATAGACATGTCCTGGGGTGTACTGTACAGTATACAGTAAGATGTGTATATGTTTGTGTTATTTAATGCAAACTTTGAATTGATAAATCATCAGCTATGCTGTGTGATGCACTGATCTATGTGGATTACACACAAAATCTACAGAAAGTAGGACAGTTTTGCAGAAATACGTGACCGAGTGGCAGCAGCATACAGGCATTAAGGCTTGATTGCTGCTCTATAGGACGCCACTTTGACAGTAGAGATAGACTGACTGGATAGGTCTTTTGTATTTTCGCTTGGATTATATTCAAATTGTATTCTGTACCAACGTTTCCACTGATAAATTATTTTGTTGGGTTTTAAAAAATGACGATTTGAGCAATGTTGGCTTAACTTGTGTAGGCACTGACCTGCACCCATTTGTGAAAGGACCCTGTTACTTGTTTTGGTCGTCTCTGCTGAGTGTTTCAGTAATGCGTAATTCTTCCCAATTTACGGTTTATTTGTACAATTTATTTGTACAATGCACCAGTACAGTACATGCTTATGCATGCATGTTGGTACAATGCGAAGTTAGGGAATAAGGGTGTTACAAGGTGGGAACTTTTATACTGAAGGCCTAGGTATTTTCTTTAACGTTTAAGGTCCCTATTCTGTTATTACAGGGAACAGTATGACTTACCGAGCAACAGAGCTAGATGGAAGATGGCATAATGACTCCTGAGCATTTTATAAAGCTGCTTTGATTTCATTTTAATAAGCATTAGCTGGACAAGTATGGACAATTACAAAATGATAATAGGCTAACTGAATAGTTCCTACATAATAACGGGGTACATTTGTGTTTATTGGAACAAACCGAAGTCCAGGGAAAAGAGTATTGTCAGTAATAACACTTTACTGTAGGCCGATAGCCCATCTGTTGCAGTGTATGTTGTAAAGTAGTTAACATACACACTAACAGTATGGGGTAGAACATTGTACTGACAGGGGACTTTTAATAACCAGCCAGAGGCGGTTCAGGTTTATGTGGACTGACACTGTTATTACACAGGCTTCACTGTTGTGGGGTACAGTAGGTAGAAAAAACACTTTATGATGAGGTTTCTACAGTAAATACAGCTGAACTAAAAACCCGGAGTGTTCATCCAACAGCCACGGCGGTTGTGGAAGATGGTCGGTTATGTCCTGTCACAGTGAAACTGTCGTGAACAGTAAAGGACACTACAGACCTTGAAGAACCAAGGTCGATAGCAAAATATCCATAAAATCCCTTAACAAGAGCTCCTGTGCGCAGCTCTCAAAGACTCCGGGATGGTCATACCATCCCAAACGCCAGATTGTTGCTCAGTAGGTCAAACTACCCTGTAATAACAGAATAGGTACCCACGTTGTTACCCCCTTGTTCCCTAACTTCCCACATTGCACCTGTGTCGGCACGTAGGCCTACTGTACTGGTACACCGTTGGGAAGAATTGCGCTGCATGCTGCGGGGCCGTAATCTGTAGCCCTAACGTGAAAATGTGAGTGGCATTGATGAACAGAGCTGCAAAATTCCACCAGCTTATCCCTCACTTCCTCCTGTGTCTCTTTGAATAATGATAAACTCATAGAGAGCTATCGTTTAATCCTCTCTAGCTTGGATTAGATTTGGCTGTCTGGAGCTGCCCTGTCTGCCAGTTCATCAACAAAATCGTTCGTGTACTATACGAATGTCTGCCCATGTAGGGTCTAAGCAAATTGGATTAAAAAAGGTTTTAGATATGGGCTATTCATGTGATGCAAGGGAAGTCATTTCTGCGACCTGTGTGAACCTAATGCTTGACTTTAATGTATTGCAGTCTAGTGTACGCCATATTTGTTGTAATCCATAAAACAGTTCTCCATGCATAGGTGATTCAACTCACTTTGATCTCTCAGGCTTACTAATACAATGCATTGCCGGCATTTATGAGGGACTGTCTGTTTATACTGATAGGTAATAATGTTAATATGGCTGTTTAACCAAGCTCCCAAGCCTGAAGATGACATCAAGCCTTATATGAGCTTGGGCTGCACTCCATTTTTTTTGTTTTACTACATGTCAAAGATTATATTTATTTATTTTAAGTAACATACTGTATACCTGACAACCATGGGAAAGATTGTGAAAGATAAGCTGCATTTCCTTCTATGTTAGGCCAAAAACTATCTGCAGCTGGGTGGTTTAAGTGTTTGGGAAGAGTAGAGTAGGGATAAAGAAAATAGTGTACTTTTTTTAAATGAATTACTTAACACTAAACTTAGAATCGTATTTTTTTTGTGGTGGGTGTATTACCTTATTATTATTATTAAATCTGTATCCAGTCATCCGCTCTTTCGGAAAATGTGACAGGAAAAAAAGGCGAGGCGCTGAACCTCGCCCACGTTAGACACCATAAGGCCCGTGGAACTTTGGTCAACATCTCGCGATGCGATTTGAATTTCTGAGCTAGAACGAGAGCAGCGAACAACAGAGCGAGCTCTGTGTGAGAGCTGTTGTCGGTCGTAACGGAAAGGATAGGTGGGACCGAAGACAGAGGAAAATAAGTGCTTGTAGCAGTGGGGAAGTAATTCACGGCACTGCGCCGGGACCACTGATTAATTAACTTGAAATCGTTTTTGGAAAGCCGAACGTCTCATTTCGTCTTTGTTACTGTCTGCGGAACAAGTGTCACTAGCAACAGACGGTATGTTCTCATCGTTTCTAGCTAACCTTCCTAGCCAGCTGCTAACGCTTGCCTGTGGCTGGCTGGCATTTTGGGTACCGTAAGGCAAGCTGAGACCCATTGAACGTGTTTAGTGGCTCATAGATATATTTTGCTAACGTCATGTGTCCTATTTTCTGTCTGGACACGTGTAATTACCACATGGCGGTAATTTGTGAGGGCACGTAAACTGACATTAAACGCAATGAACTGTGTTAGCTAACGTTAAGCCTAGCTATCAATCTAACGTTATTGAGAAGTCGAAGAAGAGGGACGGTACAAAACGTAACGCCAACTGTTGGCATTAGTGTTACTTTTTAAACCGCTCCTCGCCAACATATGATTGCTAGACTTCAGTTTGTAGCCAGTTAAAGACGTTGAGTTGTCTTTAACCAACGCCGAGAGACGTTATTGCAGCATTGTGGGTTCAACTTGCCTGATTTGCTGCCATTAACGTTACACGATAAAAGCTGCAGGCAGCAAGAGGGAAAAGTTGTCATTTCAGAGGGTTTTGTACAGACAGTAAACTAAAATGTAAAACAGGGAGCCGTGTCCGTGTAGATTTGAGGTGCTCGATGCTTCTCCCCGATTCTTTCGTGGAAAATATATACATCGGTGAGAGTACGTTATTCTTCTTTATTGTGGGGTTTGTCAGGTGACTTGCAGATGACTTTGTCACGGCCAGTCCAACACAAAGACGGAGACCACCACTCGGTTTAGATATAATAAAAGCACACAAAATGCGTACATGGACTTGCAGCTTTGGGGTAATGAAGACTAGACATAATGCTTGCAATGGATTAGTAACTGACAACACTAGATCTTTAGCAGAAGAACTACCATGATCCCTGGGTCGACCTGATCAGCATCATGATATATCTTATGAATAGGACCTATACAAATGATGCTGCAGTTCCTGTGCCATTAATCAGCCCGTGCCTAAATCTGGAAGAAAAGTTAGAGCATCTCTTATTCAGTATGCAGGTGAACTATTCAAAACATGTCTGGCTCAGCTACCTTTGCTAATTGAGTTCCTAATCCTAGCCAAGTCTTTTATTTTTATAATGGTGAAGCGGTCTGTTCACATGTTCACTGTGCACAGTGTGTGTTAGACCTCTGTTTTTAGTCTGTCTGGGCACATTTGTATAGTGGTCCTGAGGGTACACACATCACATGCCTGAGTTTTTACTTGGGCCTTAATTGGCTATACCAAGTTAGTTAGTAACTCTGTGTCATTGTAGTGTACAGCGGAGTGCAAATTGTGTCTTAGTTCCCCAGCTGCTCACTAGTGTGTAGATGTTCTGCTTCGCCTATCATCCTTGGCTGAAGAACCACTGAACACACATTTTGGCACGCACTGCATTTGCCCTGTCATTGTCGTTTGGTGGTGGCGGCGGCGGCAGAAAGGCAGTGTTTCAATAATTATGCAGCCACATGCTGTCATCCTCCGTATTGTGGGAACCACCGCTCAGGCCCGTTTGCTACGATGAGAGATGAGTCTGAATAACATCAAAGAACGCCGGAGTGCATTTCTCTTGTCATTTTGTCAAGGATGTAAAGTTTTGCTGTTTTTTTTAAGAGCTGAGGCCTTTTGAACACACTTGTGTCTATAGATGTTTAGTGTTGGGCTTTATTGCTGACAATGTCTATCACAATATTATTTGAAACATATTTAATGAGAACAGTTTATTGAAACGAGAGCCCGACCGATACAGGATCTTTTGAGACTGATACAGACACCGAGACATTCACGGATTACCGATATGGTGGCCGATATATTGATTTATTTTTTTTTTATATATATGGAATGAAGACAGACCTTTTCTTTGTGGATTGTATACCGATATGACTATGCAAAGGCTCCCATAAGGCTGCGTTCTTAAACAAATAACTTTATTAAAGAATATTTAATTAAGTTACATTTAATTAACATGTTAAATAATTTAACATGTACATCAACCAATTCTAGAAATGAGCACTGAGAAAAAATAAATAAATAGCTAAAACATCAGCACTGTTCAGTATCAGTCAATTGCTTAAGTAGCAGAAAATGCCATGGAAATACTCAAGTAAAGTTTACAGTACGGTTACCTCTAAATCAGGGTCCGAAATGAACACCCGCCAAGCGCCAAATGCGGGTATATTTTCTGTTTGGAGAGTAAATTTCAGAAGGCCATCCACCACACTTGTGGGTAAATGCTTGTACCAAAATAGTCATGTAATAAGAAACTATGCTGAGAGTCTCTACCACGTTTTGGTGTCATTTACGGGCACGCTGCTTCTGTCCTCTGCTCTGTGTCGGAGTTTGACACACACTCACACTGACACTACTACATGTATTTTTACGCCTAATGTCGAAACACCGTCTCGAGCGCTCCTAGTTTGGCAGCACGGTTTACTGTTTACATCAGATACTCCGCTAAACTATCACTTGCTGCTGGTCTGCTGCTCCAACCTGGTATCAAGCCAAAGCGAGTGATATACGCACAATGGTCCACCATGGCAGTGTCAGGTTTTCAACATGTTCTCATTCCGCGGTCAAGTTAGCAATAATCGTAGACTATATAGGGAAATAATAAATATGTAACATTCAGGTAGTCCCATTGGCTGGAGAGTCAAAAAGTTAATTTCAGCCACTGCTCTAAATTGTATTAAAGTACAGTACTAAATGTACTTAGTTAAATTCCACCACTGCTGTCTACTAAACCACGTATTCTCTAACTTCCTTTATCAAGCTTTGAGATTCATGCTGCAGCTTTGTTCCGATTCTGAACCATTATTTCAATGAATTAAAGTCTTATTCGAAACACTTTTGTTCTTGCTTATCAAAACACGTCATCTGTTGCAATATTTCACTGTTAATGAAACGGTCACTAACATTAACTCATGGTTCGCTGCTGCAGTCAAGAGATAAACAGCGCCTCTGCTATAAACGTTCAATGTATCCGGTGAAAAAACAGGCCCCTGTGCTTCCAATATGGGGACGTTATTCATTTTCCAGCATTGCATCTCACCAACTAGGTAACAACATAGTGTGAAGTCAACACTCTACAGACTCAAACCACCACCGCACTGTCGTCTGAGCTGCACAATGATGAAGAGATGCTCTGACGCTGTCCTTTCAATCTGCTACTGGCTGGCTAGCTACCTCGCTAACACAGCAAACAGTTGAGATAAGCATGAGTGACGGTTGTCAGGGACAGGGTTATATTAGAGTTATACTGAAAGGGGGGGGGGGGAAATGATGAGTTCAATGTTAACCTTCTAGCAATATATTTCACAAACTAGTTAGCAGTTTACTGTGAACACACTGCTTTGACTCTACTATGTCTGCTCAGCTGTGCACACGGCACTCTACTACATGTCCTGCACGGTGCTGACAGTATTGTGGCGATAGCAAAGACCCGCATTTCCCAGCATGCACTGCCTAGTGCTGAAAGCAGTTTAAGTTAGCTGTCTTATGTTCCAAAATGCAAATGTTACTTTTTATTAGTGTACTTTGTCGTGCCACCAATAATTAATTAACCAATTAACAAGCCTTTCTTTCTGCCTACTATACTGAAAAGTCAACAGTTTTTATATCGGATAACATGTATGCTGATACCGATATATCTGTGATAGGCCAATATCGTCTCTATTTATGAACATTTTCTTATCAAAAATGTCCCCATCTTAATTTTGAAGCTACACTTGTTTGATGTGCTTTCTCCACTCTCTCTCAATTGGCTGTCATCCCACACATTCATTTTGTAACCTCCTGCCCCTCAATTACAAAGGGGTGGGAAATTGAGTTGTGGAAGGAGGTTTAACTTTATATCTTCTCTTTGGTTGGCTTTTTGGACAGCGTTTGAAGAAAGACTAATTCTGCTGTATACTTAGCCAAAAATGTATATATTATATCATTTATTAGGGAATTGACGTGTAGCAAATTATCACCACCGCTTTATTGCTCGGCGTTACAGATTCCTAATGGAGACTCCTCACCATAAAATGATTCTGATGAGACGACATTTACTGTGTTTTTCTGAGTCCTAGAGGCAGCCGTCCAGAGTCATCAGTGTTTGGGTGTCAGAGGCTTCCTTGGGCTTAGCAGCGTGTTGTCCAGACTTGTGTGTTCTGCCAAAGAAAGGTCAATAGCCCAGTATGGTGACCTGGCCTGTGTTCTCTGTGTGTGTGTTTGTCAGGACATGTGTGTGTGACACCCCCCCTCCCCTCTTGCTCTATGGTAAACACAGCTGCAAGTCTGGGTGGTGGTGGCCTGGCCAACCCATCAGGGTGCTGTAATTGATTAGGACGTGCATCTTGGATGATCAAACACCTCTCATTTTGCGTAACTGCATACTTTTTTATTGCATTGCAGTAGGATGGTGGATTGATTGGTTAGACCTGAGGCAGTTATTAGTTTTTCAAGTGGATGTTCATAGATCTTGTCAAGCCACAAACTGCAAGTCATCTCTCAACTCCTCCCAAGAAAGATGTCATCTGAACTGTAATGCAAGAAATACTCAGTAACTCAGTACAGTGAGAAAGAGCTCACGTCTTTCACCAGCATTTGGTGCTGCAGACAGTTTCTTTCCTGAGTGTTCATTTGCTGCACACTGAAAGTAAAAATATAGCTAGCTAATGATCTACTACCCTGGCCTTGAAATTAATGCAAGAAGGGATGTCCCGATCAAGTTTTTTGCCCCAATCCCTATCCAAGTCCTTATTATTGGATATCTGCTGATTCAATGCCTATAATTGTAATTGTATGTATCAATAATTACACTTTTGTATGTATCAAGACTCATGGAAATGTAGCCTACTTAATCTGACGCACCTTATTTTTCACAAGCTACTTGATCCAATTTATGTTTGGAAGCTTAAATAATTAATATGATATGAATGAATATTAACTGGGAGAATGCGACTCCTGAAATTGATGTGACGCGATCCACTAGCCAGAAGACTTGTCACTTTGTTGGATTTGTCAGAACTACAGAAACCCTCGGTCTACTAGCAACTGGACAGTGGTGTTAACGAGTGGACGTTCTCTCACAAAAGATCTTTGGCTGGTTACAGCCGTTAAACAACAGTCAAGTTTAACTTTGGCCTGTCGCCAAGTTACCCACAGAATTAACATTGGTTAGCAACAGGTGATATCATCTGCCACCGGTGATGTCAGTCATTTAAACTGGTTAAAGCTGCTACTGGAATGTTTTGTACACTGCTCTTTGCTAATGATGACTAGTATTGTAGCTTTGCGAATCCATGCAGTGTGCCAACCTCAGCATCTAAACTCAGCCACTCAAGGTGCAGCAGAATAATGGATCACATTCACACACTCACGTTTTCACATGTGCAGCAGAATGCTCACACATAGAGACACTTGTCATTATGGGGAGCAGTGTTACAACACTAGCAGACTGAGGTGGGGAAAACACAATATAGGAAAGGATCCGATATTGATCTGCTTTATTTTAGCTGATACCGAGCCATTAAAATATGCCTGGATCGGCCCCATACTAATCCTTAGGATCAGCTTGGCACATCTCTTAAATACAAAGGTTTGCTACAGCAGGTAGTCAGCCAGGCATGCCAAATGTTACCGGCTTACGTTATAATATATAAACACTTAATTCATTTCTTATTCTGTTGCTCATGTGTTTTTGATTTTGCAAAGGCATAAAAAAGACACCACCCTCCTAAGTCTCTGGAAAACAAGTGGCACTCTTTATAGTGCCAACTGCCCATCAGGATATTGAGAAATCTAAAGGTTGACAGCCCTGCCATGGCCATTTCTGTTTGCTAAGCTGTGCTTTAATAATCACTGTTCAGGGGAGGGGTTTAGAGAGTGGTCAGTTTCTCAAGACATTTTTGACAAATGAGGAAATGGTAACTGAAGAAGCAGTAAATCGAATTTGGGGATGCACAAGCCCTCTTGGAGGAAGCCTCATGGTCTCTTTAGTTGTGAGCATAAACACAGTGCGGTCACAATTGATGTGTACAGCCCGGCTCTTTGGTGCTGCTTTGGTGACAGATGCTTGTGTTTGAGCATAGGACGGCAAAAGGGATTCACAAGGTGGGAAAGCAGTCAGAGATTAGTTGTGGTGGGCTAAGCGATGGCATTTCACCTGTACTCTTTATCAACAACGTTTTTTCTTGTACCTGTCTCTGGTTCAGATGTTTCTCTGATCTCCACACCATTGTGAAATTCTTGTTTGTGCCCGTCTGTCTGAGGTGTGAGTAAAGAGGTTTTGATTTTTTTCAGGTGCTTAATGACTGTCGTCCCCCCCCCCCTGTCTCTTTTACACAATTAGATGTGGTTAAGAGAAAACTACATATCCTTGCCGGTGGTGACAGTATTGTGGCGCTAGCAAAGGCCCCCATTTTCCAACCTGCACCGCCCA
>CM022486.1:25188059-25281550 GCA_011952105.1 Coreoperca whiteheadi | reverse complement strand
TTTTCCTGTTTCCCCCCCCCTTTTGAAATTTTTTTTTTTGCCCTCTTGTTTGTGGGGTGATTAAAAGGGTTTTTTTTTTTTTTAGGTGTTTAAAGACGGGCGTCCCCCCCCCCCCCCCCCATCCCCATCCCCCCCAACCTTGAAACAGGTGTCAGGCTCAAACACAAACTGAATGTCATCCACTCACATGTCCTCAGAGGAGAGATGTGTATCAGGCAATCAGTAGAAATGTTACCTTTCGGGCTGAACAAACGCAACCACAACTGCATCCTATTCAAGAGGCCTGTGCAAGTAAACGGCACGACTGAAGATGAGTAAATAGTTTTTAAAAAAATGAGGACACACAATAAAATACCACTAAGGTTGTCACAATAGCACAATTTTAAACTTTCATACAATATTAATAGAAAAAGACGATACTTGATACCGCTTTCGATACCATGGCAAAAAGAAAAAAAGTCCTAGGCGCACAAAATGGGATAATTTTCTGTTTCTCTTTTTTTTAATTACCAACCTACACACATTGCTGGTACAGAGAAAGTCATTGAACATACCAACATTAAGTAATTAACTTTATTATTGCTATTTTTAAAAGTTTTCCCTACCTTGTAGGCCTACAAATTCTTTGTCTTTTTAATTGCTTTAAGTATTATTTCTTTTTTTCTCTAATGTTGCTTCACTTCACTAAACCCAGTTCAGTGGCCTCCGTGGGTTTCCCCTGTATAAATACTGACAGTAGACAGTTTGGAAAAGTAGACAGCACCAGCACGGAAGCTAAGCAATGCGCTGCTGTGGATCTGGGCAGCAACAAAATGTATTTTAGCCACCTAAAAAAAGTCAATATCAGTATAAATGTACACTATATTTAGAATATTTCCACTGCTTTACCGGGGCCATCAGACAGCCCTTTCTAATGGGAAACTGAAACTGATAAATCCTTATGCTCTCTTCAAAGCACAGAACACTTCCATGTTCTGCAAACATAAAATTACTGTTTTTGTCAAAGGAGCCTGGTGTTGGCTTTGGCGAAAGCGATATAAGGCATCAGTTTCCCTTTGGAAAGGCTGTCTGACGGCAAGGTAAGGCGGTGAAAATATTCTAAATATAACGTACAACTGATATTGATTATTTTAGGTTGGCCTTTTTAGGTGACTAAAATACGTTTTGCTGCCAAGGCCCACAGCAGTGCATTGCTTAGCTTCCGTGCTGGAACTCCTGTCTGCTTCTCCAAACTGGGGGTGTGAACACTGTCTAAAGATTGTAGATCTGTTTTTTGTCTTTTTTTCATTGCTTCAGTACTTTCAATACTATTGAATGTATAATTAACGGAGATCGTATCGTTTTAAAACGTGGTATTGAAAAAGTATCAATACTTTTGAAAAATTTAGTTACCACTAATATAACTAGCTGCCTTGGTATATTATTTGTATGGCAAAAGCTCTACCAGTTAACAAATCTCTATTGGCTCTTATAGTATAAATTGTCTTACATTTGTTTGTTTTGTCTCTTTCTGCGGCGTTACCAAGGGAAATATGTACATAATCACAATTTACCAGTTCATTCCTCTCTTATTTCACACCCTCTTCCTGAGCTCTTAGCTCTCTCAGCTGAGCAGAAATGCCAGGATGCTTACCTCATTTCCTCCCCTCTAGAGTGAAGTGAGGGAGAAAAGAGGGGAAGTCTTGGAGGAGGGGTCAGCTGTAGACTGTACTGGCTTTGTTGGTGTTGGAAACTGTTCTTTTTCTTCTCCTTGTCGGCCTGCCTTGCCTCTCTTTGTACATACAACAATGCATTCTCTGTTCACACTGTTGTGGTGGTTGTTTGCACCATTTTTAATGTCTTGTAGGATCAGATTTAAAACACAATGGGGGACCAATAGGCTTATATTTCTCTTCTATTCGAACCACTATATATTTTGTGTGATCTTTACTCCCTACAACTGAGGGAAATAGTCAATTAATAACACTGTTGTGAATTACTTCTCTGAACACAGTAGTACAAGGTTAAATCTGTCATTTAAATACAGCCACTGACCACACTCCCAGTTTTCAGCTTGCTCCACACTTGGGCAAAAAGGGAGGGACATTGTTTGACTTTCATCCCACATCAGTCAATAGCTGCTCAGCTTGCCTGCCAGGAGGTTGCTCTGTGTCTGTTCTTGATGCAGTGGAAGCCTCACTAATGCATTGACTGTCCCCAGCCCCATAGAAGCCCAGGAATGTGCATAGAGGCAGCATTACACAGGAGACAGGCAGGCCAGGAATGCAGCTCGACTGATATGGACTGGCTGGCTACACTGGTTCAGCTGCTGCATGTTTCACTGTTCACGTTTGTCTGTGAGCCTGTCTCGTTCCTAGCCTGTCAACACTGTTGTCTCTTTGTCTGTATACCCGTCCTTCTTTGAAGCGGTGTCTCTGCTTGTCCCCAGGTGTATCTTATCTCCATGTGTATCCACGTCCTTGTGTTTTATTTGTGCCTCTTCTATGTGCGTTCCACCTATGTAAAATAAGATAACTAATTTCACATTGTGCCGCTGCATGATTTACTAGCCCGTCGGGCAGTAGCTGACACAGTGTGTTTGTGGGTGGTTTCCTGTGCCCCACTCCTATGTAGCCCCACACACACGCTGCTTACTGCTTATAGAAACACAGCTCACTAGTGAGTCTGCTGGCTAAGTTTAGACCAAATAGTATCCCAGGTCTAATTATCAACTGAGTGGAATGACGGGCATTCTTCTGCACCGCTGAGTCACCCAGGGTGGTCCTCTCATTTCTGTTTGACAACACAAAGGTGCTGATTTCCCTTCCGTGGCCTAGGAAAAGATAAATAAGGCTTGGATATGGAGCGGTTTGCCCTTTTTATAATTTCTTTTTAGTTCAGAGTTGGTCTGACCAAGCTTATGTTTAACCAGCATGTCAACATGGCAGGAAAAGAACTCGGTGGAAACTTAAAGGTCCTCAAACTTATTGTTTGTTTCGTTGGTTTGTTGTATGTTATTGTGTGTATGAATCTGTGTTTCAAGGTGATTGTGTGAGATGTTCTTTTTATGTTGAGAGGACCACTCTTTTGCGACATAGGTTGTTGAAATATGTTTTTGTTTGCCCAAGAGCCCTCCTAGTACAGAAACTGTCATAGAAAAGACAGTGATTAAATGACCTCTCGGGCCTGCTGTAAGTAGTGTCATTGCTCAAGTAAATGCTACACGCATTACTTATGAATATCATAAATGACCTCTTATGCTATATAACTATGAAACTGAAGGTTTTAGTTAAGATTCTTCTTGTTTTCTGGACCAAAAGGATTTGTACCTGATGGACTGTCAGCCCTAGAGATCTACATTGGGTGAATAGGTTTTAAATCTCCCCTCTACTCTGGCACAAAAGTTAAATCATCCAAATTGAACATACCCATATCTGTTTTCATTAAATGTGTCAGAGCACGTTTTGCCTTGATGCAGAGCATCAACGTAATGACAAATTAACAGGTTTTCAAATGGCGATATGCCAGCAGCACTTAGTCCTGCAGTTGCGTTGCTGTCATCAAAATACTATACCTTTTTTGAAATGAGAAACCTTTTTGTATGCTATCTTATATTCTCAATGTTTGTTCTGTAGCTAGGCTCACACTTAAAGTTGCATGAGGCTATCTCCTTTTAATTTGACCTTGTCCTGAATATTTTTCCATATAAATGTAAGTGAATAGAGAGATATTTATTATAGAGGGAAACCATGAATCCCTGCTACAGGAAATCTGTGTTGTGCCTAAATGTTGAGTGTACCATGGTTCTCGGCTTGTGATTAGTAAGCGTACTCTCCCAGGCTGCGGCAGGTCAGCTGAGGTCAGTACTGGATCTGTTCTCCCTCTTGGAATGCCGAATGAACTCTGTCCCCAAGGAAAGCTCTGGCACGTCTACCAGCTCTCATCTTTCCATCTGCTTTCTCAGTTGGTTGTTCATGTGCATGCTCACGCTTACGCACACAGAAATTCTGACTGCACGCTTATCTACATTTCTGTATGAGTCATTTGTGCCATACCCAGGTCCTACTCATGTCAGCGTTCGAAGCTGTCTTTGTATTGGTGATTGCCCGAGATAACTGAGAGCCTTTTTGTAAGTAACCTCTGTGGTCATTGCAGTGGTCAAACCCTGTGGCTAGCAGCATGGCAACGCTCAAGCCTTCCTGCACATGCTCTATTTGAAACAAGATGCTATAAATTGCATGTATATATGCACTAGCTGCGCAATTTAAAATGTTTGCTTTTGCATTCAAGTGGCTTCCCGTGTTGCTGCTGTTGACTTGTATCTGTTCTTATGGGAGTAGTGTCACTGCACAGTTTTATGGTGGCAACCTCCCGCTGTTTTGCAAACTGTTGGTATGTTCTCTTTAAGTAGATATTAGTGGCTGGCAAATGGCTTGTTCCCTGCTATATTTAATAACATTATTTGCATCTATAATTACAGGTTACATTTACAGTGACAATGGAATCAAACGGTTCTTTTTTTTAAAAAGACAATGAACAGGGAGCTTTTTACAGGGCGACTGTGACCTCACCTGTGCCTGAAATGAGATCAAGAATTTGACTGTTTTTCCACAAACATGTTTTGTTCCATAAAACCTCATGTGGTTTTCGCTAATCGGTTTTGGACAGTTTTTTTTTAAAACAGTTATGGACAGCTTGTCAAATGTGGGTGCTTTGTCTTGCGTTGGGGGGGGGGGGGGGGTAGCCACTTTTAACTATTAGCTGCTTACTTTATTTTCAGCTTTATATTTTCCTTTTCAGTGTTTCTGCAATGCACTCAGATTAAAAGACGGTATTATTGAGTAGACGTGCTTTTCACAATAGTGCATGTCTGTTTTTTGGTTCTTGTTACATTTTGGACAAATTTCAAAATGTGTTCATATGTTCAATACGCATCATAATGTCAGTCATCTTGACATATCAGTCAGTCAAGTTATCTTGTCCCAATAAAATGGACAATTACAGATCCTTGATTTCAGCATCAGTATTGCTAAAATCTAAAAGTAAAAATGCACATTGAAAACTGATCCCAAGCCTTTCCTTTAAACCTACTCACCACCTTTCAGATTCATAATCTCTTATTTAAGTGGTCTGGGATATGTTAAGTTATGGAGAGTACTCTATTTTCTTTCTCTTGTCTTTCGTTCCATTTTTTTTTTTTTCTTTTTTAACATTTTTCTTGCGTCCCCTTCAGAAATGTCACTTTAATCTATGAGGGGAAATGTACTGTAGCTGTGTGCCAAATCACACAGCAGAGTTTTGTTCTGGGGGAGCTAACAATTCTTCCCATTTCCTCTCCCTCCATTATTATTCATCTCTCAAAGTTGGTTATGGGATTCTTTTTATCTTACTGTCTAGTTATGTATCTCGTTTCTCCTGTTCTTACCTTTTCCTTAATTTACCTTAATTTCCGCCTCTCAGAGCTCTCTCTCCCCCAGTTCCAGGCAATCTGGGCTGATTTGGATTGTGTTAATGTACTTAAATCAGCACGCTCAATGAGAAAAGCCTTGACTGCTGACCACAGCCTGCAGCCAATGAGCTGACATAGGTGTTTCATTTTGTGTGTGGGACCTAGCCAGGGCCTTCAGATGAGACCGCTGGCCTAGTATACCTGCATCATCAGTCCTCTCATCACACACACACGCACACACACAGCTATCTGCTCAGCAGCGATAAGCCCGGACAGCCACACCTTGGCGGATTTTTAGATGCGGTGGTAGCCTTCTGACCGACATCAAGGTCGGGGATAAAGCACCTACCCTGCATTCATCTTTTCATGGTTAAATGAAAACTTTTAGCCTTTCACACTCTGTTTACTACACACCGTGTCCCTATATCTCACTCACAATACAGTGCACTCGACAGCAGTACTATTGGACTGCAGCCTTGCTTGTGAATGAATGCACGACACCCTGAAGGAAAAAAACTGCAGTTTTTTGTTTTTTTTTTACTAGATGTTCTTTTGCTGCTTTCCTTACTCTTTTTGCACCCAGTGCTTTGTGGCAAAAAGGTTAACACCTATGAAAAACCGAGTTTTCTGTTAAATGTTTGTTCTTTCAAGGCCACTGTAACTGTTCCCAAAAAGTCTTAAAATGTTGAGAGGAGCGAACAAACATGCAGAATATTAATGAACATACTTAAATATAAAGTCTGTGGGATATTAAGTGTTTACATGTATTTTACACCATAACGGGGGGGGAAATGTGGTGTGGGTTTATGGGAGAGACGTCATTCCTGAATCTCACGCCTCCTCCCATATGTGCAGGAGACATTAAAGCCAGCCTCTCCCACCACATCAGAGTTTCCTGTTTTCAGTCCTGGACAGTCTTCTCGTTCAGTCTCCTGAATGAGAAGGGGGGAGAGAGAGAGAGAAGGGGGGGAGATTGTGGGACGAAAGAGCAGCATGTGTTTCAGAAAAGCAGAGAAGTGCGATGCTGGTAGTGTCGGTGGTTTGGTTACAGCTGTAGAGCTGCTGTGGTGAGTGCTGCTTTGGATCTTTTGGTATAGTGGTGCAGATTGTGGATGTTCTGTTGTACTTCAATTGCAGTAAGTGCTTATAAAGTTTGCACATGTACAGTATGTTTGAGAGCGCGTGCTCTGTAGACCCCTCCAGCTTGGGTGGGTAGTTTATGGGTGGGTGTGTGGGGGTGTGTCCCTTGGCACTAGTCTGTGTGTGTGTGTGTTTCCACAGCATGGTTCATTGCCAAGGTGTAACCAAAGACAGATAAACACACATACACATTCAGGGATGGGCACCCAGCAAGTGAGCTGGACCTCAGTAGCAACCATCTCCTAAAATAACAGACATTCTTTCTCCACCTCCCTCATCACCACTCCCTGAAACACAAAGCACTACACAGATGTTAAAACGGTGGTTCAAACCTATGGTTTAACCCTGTTAACCATTCCCTGGACAGTGTGCCCATTACATTTATACTGGTTTTCTCGCTTGTTCTTTGGCCTGTGAGTAGATAATCTTCACTCTCAAATGCAGTTTTACATTGCTTTGTTGGTTCATTGAGAATGGCAATGCCTATTTATTGGCTCATGTTAATTTCCTCAGAAACTGTACACATCTGAAGAGGTGGGCTGTCCAGGAGAATTACTTTCTCATTTCAGATTGTAATTTTAAATGCAGTCTTATATTTTTCTGCAAACGGAGTTTCCCTGTGCATCTGATCTGTAGCAATGCTGCATGTAATGACTAGTCTCAAAGCCTGACCAATTTGAAAGTGGGCTGATATTGTTGACCGACAATACAGAAAAAGGAAACTGTGTCAAGATTACATAGATTGTCCTGATGGCTCAGTTGATTTTATATTTCTTATCAAAAATGAGGAAATAAAGATGCAGTCAATAATGTCTGTTGTGCAACTGTAGAATAACCTGCTACTGTGCATGATTTGTCTTTTACTCTTTGGTACATTGTGAGCAGTTGATGGGGAAACGTGTATGCATTGGATTGAAACGTAACAATAGTCCTAACACCCAAAATCTGCTATTGGTCGGGCTGTAGCTTCTTTGCCTCTGCAGCTTTGCACCGTTGTACTTTAGACAGTCTCCCTCTGTCTCCCTCTCTTTGGCTCTTTGTTCTCTCACCCTCTCAAATGTGTGAAATTCTCAAGTGGCCAGAACACTCAGATTGGCTCAGAAGCCATCTGTCCTGATATAATTTTGTGTAGTCACTAGACACACACACACACTTAAAGATGGAGATTAGAGAGAAGTAATTATGTCTTGTCATACAGGAAATTATGAAATTCCCACATCAACCCTGCGGAATTATGCTGAAATTCAGATGCAAGGAAACTAGCTCTAGATCTTGATTACTGTGAACTGTTACTTAAATTTTTAGCTATAACAGTTTGTCATAGGTGTAATCTGTGTAGTGGCCTATATGTCCATCCCTGCCAAAGTGTCCCTGAACAAAACGTTGACCCCTGTTTTGTTAAGCTTCACAACAGTGTTTTGGCCCTGCAGGGCTAGATAATATGATAAAAAGGTATTGCAGGTTGGCTGCTGTATAAATTCCAGCATACTTTATTTTTGCTGTAGAGTTTTATTATGCCTCTGAGCCGGCAATAGCCGTGGCCGGAGGTATTGTGTTTTCGGGTTGTGCGTCTGTACATCCTCATTCTCCTGAACATGATATTTCAGGAACGCCTTGAGGGAGTTTCTTCATATTTGGCACAAACTTCCACTTGGACACGGATGAACTGATTAGAATTTGGTGGTCAAGATCGAGGCCACTGTGACCTCACAAAACAGGTTTTTGGCCATAGCGCAAGAATTGATGACCATGTTTCATGGTTAGTCGGGCACTGAATAGGTGACACTTTTGATTCAAAGGTCATTGTGACCTCAAAATAGGTTTTCAGTCATAATTTAAAAATGACTTTAGCGATTCCAGATTTCTCACCCACACGTAAACAAGCACTGTACAGGCTTTCCTCCATCTTGTCCATTCTACCTTTCACTTCCTGCCTCATTCTGAATTTTGAGCATCAGTGGAATCACGTGACTGCAAGACAACGTATTGGAGCACGCCTAGCCAATCGTGATCCTGTGATTGACTTTCACCTACAGCTGAGCTCATGCAGAGGTTTCGCATCTTAAAATGCCAAGAGAAGACGGATGCACCACATTTTGTGTACCTATACTCTATATAAGAATCCCTCTTTACATAGTAATCAAGTACCTTTACATCTATGATAGTCCTTCATTAATCAATTCAACAATGTATATTCACTGGAATCCTACATATGTATCATCAATATAGTGATAACTACCATTAGTCAAAAATACACTTAATATCCAAGTATTCAAGGTACTTACTGAATGAGCCTGGGCAGACATGGATGTAAACTGCAACTTGATGGTTGGCAGATTCATACAACTGCGGGGCGGTAATTCTAGTTTACGATGGCTAGTTTTGTAGACCATTCCCCTTGAGATTTAACAAAATCTTGCTGTGTTTTCAGCTGATAAATTTCAGGCTGCAACTCTCTAGCTTTATGTGTGTCCCTTAAACTTCCTTCTGCCACCTAGAAAATTCACATAATAAAACTGGTGTTTTTTCAGGCTAGTATTAAAGTTGACACATTCTGTTTATTGCTGTTCATAACTTCATATGATCCACAACAGCCTTTGCAATTGGGATTTACAGTAGTGGCTGTCTCAATTGCTGCTGCATCAGAAACCGGTCTACCAAGGCAAACCCTTGCTCTACTCTGCCGAGCATTATCTCACACTTCCTCCTGTTTGCCATTATCAGCAGAGGACGATCTAAGCCCAGGCCTTGTCACTGTTGATCTTACAGACACATCAGGTCGCTCTCTCTCTCTACGTCAATACTGTCCAAGGTTGTCAACCTTCTGTCCTCTCTTCTCTGTTCTGACTGACGCACTGGTCAGCTATGCTAACCAGCACACAGCCAGCTGTGATACTGACTAAGCAAAATGTCAAGAACAAGTAAATACATTAAAATACTGTTTATTGAAAAAGCCTAAATAAGAGTATTGGTGGGCTTCCCAGTTAGCAGTGCACTCGCAATAATGTGCCATCATAGTTATTTTAGATCTTACATTGTAAACATGTCACAGTATGATCACTATTCCTAAAGACAGTTGTATATCAAACCACGATTAACAAAATGTTCATAATTACCTTTGTAGCACAATGGACTTTCATTTACAGTACTAATATCATAAAACACAAAGTACGTTGTCCTTCACATCTCCAGGACTTCATTAAGGAATGTTAGTCGCATCATTATTCCACTAGTTGACAGTTTGTGGTGGTGACATGAAAAGAAAGGAAGCAATTCTCCAGCAAAGGCAGGGAAGAAGAAAACTGCAAACTAGCAAACAAAATGTAAGAAATGATTGTTTCAAAATTATTTAAAAAATGTTAATGAAATGGGGGAAAAAAGGGTTCAGATATTGGTAATATTCACTGTGCTAGATGGCTTAGAAAGAGAGAGAGAGGCGGAGAGGACATTTTGGATACACTCACGCATCTCTTCAAATGTAATATGTCATTATTAACTCCGCTGAACAAACATACAAAAAATATTCTTGACAGGATGGTATACCTACTGGCTGCCTGCAGCTGAGAAAATGATAAAACTCCTCTTCTCCCCTCTGCTGTTTGAAAAGGGGAGACCAAAAACCGTTCAAATGCAATGAGTAATGCTCGTCCTCTTTCAGAACTGCTGATTTGATTTGTTTTTTTAATTCATTGTCTTGGTTGACTTTAGTTTTTACACTTTGAGGTTTTACTTTTAGCGTTTAAGAATGTCTGAATGAAAAATTAAATTGCATTTCTGTTTCATTGCATTCTCACTGTGACTGGTTATTGAAATTGAATATTAACATTTATGAAATCTCTTGTTTCCTTTCTTTTCTCTTCCCCTCTCCTCCCCATTTCTGCAATTTTCTTCTTTTGCTCTCTAGGTTCTGTTGCATCAGTTTCGCAGCAGGTGACCCCCACCCCTTCGCCAAAATCCGGCTATTAGATGTGACCACGAGGTTGATCAGGAGAAGCCACCATGTCTTAAACGCAGACGGGCCCTCCGGAGCCCTGTCCCCCCACCCTGGACCACCCACCCCCTCCCCCATCCACCACCTTACCCCTTCTCCCAGCCCCATCCCACTCCCAGATCTCCCTGCACATGTGAGGGACAGGCTACCCAGCCCTGGCTCCCCGCTGGCACACCCCTCTCCTCCCTCCGGAGAGATGAACCCGCAGAAGCACCAGCAGTTGCGTGGTGGTAGCGGTGGGGTGATGGGCTCTGACCGGGATCTGCAGTCTACTGCGTCCTCCATCTCTCTGCCCTCTGTGAAGAAGGCCCCCAAGAAGAGGCGGCTCTCCCTGGCCTCTCTTTTCAGACGGCGAGGTCGGGAACCCAAACCAGGGCGCCGAAGGTCCCGAGAGCCCCAGCACCCTGGACCTGGAGGGCTTGGAGGGGTGGATGGCATTGCCAGCATCGAGAGCATCCACTCTGAGATGTGTAATGACAAGAACTCTGCCTTCTTCTCTGTGGCTGGGACTGGAGCTGCCTCAGCTGCTGCTGCCTCAGCTGCTGCTGCCTCCACCTCATCTGCCTCAGGGCCTTCTTCCTCTACCTCCTCCTCCTCCAAGGTGGGGGTTGGGTTGGGGGCAGAGCTACTGGAGTGCCCGCTGTGCCTTCTGCGTCACTCCAGGGAGAGCTTCCCTGACATCATGACTTGTCACCATCGCTCCTGCATCGATTGCTTGCGCCAGTACCTGCGCATTGAGATCTCAGAGTCGCGTGTCAACATCAGCTGCCCTGAGTGCTCGGAACGCTTTAACCCACACGACATCCGCATGATCCTGGGTGACCGGGCGCTCATGGACAAATACGAGGAGTTCATGCTGAGGAGGTGGCTCGTGGCTGACCCTGACTGCCGCTGGTGCCCTGCGCCGGACTGTGGGTAAGAAGTGAAATTAAATACACAGCACGTGAACACAGCCAGAGTTACATTGACTCTGACTGACCCGGTCATAAACGCTGTGAAAGTTACATAGTGCTTTCTCTAGAATGTGCTTTTGTGTGCCTGTATGTCCAGGGTGTCTCAGGTTTATCTGTTTAAAAGGTTGAATGTGGTGTGTCAGCTAGAGTGGGGTAGGGAGCTGTCTTTTATAGGAACAACATTAGGTTGAGTATGTACCATTGGAAGCGAGAGAATATGACGGTGTTTAATACAACGGGTGAAGAATGACTGTAACGGGCTGAAAGGATAAGAGAGGGAGAGACCTTAGCAAAGGGAGGCTGTGGCTTGGTGGCCGAGTGGAAGGTTAGGGGTTCGATCCCAGGCTTCCCCCAGCCATGTGTCGAAGTATCCTTGAGCAAGATGCTGAACCCCAAAATTGCTCCCAAAGCTGCGCCTTCAGTATGGGAGTGTGTAAGTCGCTTTGGATAAAAGCGTCTGCTACATGACTAAAAAATGTAAAGGGTAGCAAATATAAACTTAGCAACTTAGGTAAGGGTGTAACATAATGTATGTACCCTAGTAAATCGAAGACATTTTGCCTTAACTTTTTCCCCCTTCATTCTAGTTATGATGATGGTACGCCATTTTCATTATTCGAATATTTTGTTAGTTTGGCTTTCATGGTGGAAAGTGACGATTGACTTGGCTCATAATGAATGTATATCCCATGTACTAGTTCGCTAGTTTCATGTTGGGTTCGTTCACAGCTGTTCTTAGAGCTGTCCACTTGTGATCAGATCACACAAGGACGCATGTTAATGCCAGGTGTAAACAGGGCCTTAGATAGAGGAACTCTGGGAATATTTTTATTATTTTTGCAGAATATTGGTCACTAAGACTTTTTTGTTCCAGTGAGTCAGGAAGTGCAGCTCTGCCTCATCTGTTCCCTGGTCACAGTAAGAACACACCCTCTCCTCTCTGCGTAGCCAGGTCTGTCTGTGCAGGCCTACCTCCACTGCCAGGTTGTGCTCACTCAGTCTGTACTTAGTGTTCTCCTCAGTTTTGTATCAGACACTGTGGTCAAGTAAGTTACCACAGTGTGTCTGTGAAGGGCTACATATGTTTCGATTTAGTTCTGTCCAGTAATCCCTATATTTTTCAGCATTTGATTCGGTCTAATGTTCTGAGTGCTTGTGTCCTGAAGCTGAGGTTGTGGTGCAATGACCTGAATGGTTGATGATTTGCCCAGCTTCAGGACAAGTAGGCAGAGGGCACTCCTTTTGTGGGTTCAACTCCTGTCAGCATAGGGCTTTGTAGGAAAAGGCGAGTGGGTCACTTGTTTTAATGATTCCAGAAATGTAGGGCTCAATTTAATTATTTAACAGTAGAGGAACTTGGCCTAATTCAGCTCTGCATACAGAATTGGAAGTTCTTCTCTGCACCTGGAAGATACTTTTACAGAACTCTGCATGCAGAAATTAAATGGGATGTTTGTCCCATTTTGTTCAGTCTTGTTGAGTTTGTGTACCCCATACCTCGCTGCCATCTGTCCGTCCACCTATCTTTCTCTTTTCCACCAGTCTTCTCTGTACCACAAGTCTGTCTCTTTCCCTGCCTGCCTTTCTTTATTATGTATTTGTTTTAGTTCTGTCTGTCTAAATCGTTGCATGCCCCTCTAACAGTAATCTAGTTGTGCTGGACTGTTTTGCTGTCTAATCCCCTTCTTGAGTGATGGCTCGTTGGGTTGCTTCCATATAGTCCCCCCACACTGACCCTGCAGTAGAGGCCCTGCAGGGTTAATTTGTGACTCTGACTCACTGAAAAATCAAATCAGCACCTCATTTATATGGAGTTGAGTGGACATCTGTCCAAAGTTCCTTAACCGCCAGCTCTTCATAACTCACAAAAGTAAGTGAGTCCAGATTTGAAATTAACCGAAAATTGATTTGAACCATTGTCTTCTCTGTGAGGCTGACTATAATATGGAAAAAATGGTGGCCTGCATACAGTACCTCTTTATTATGGAAAATTGGACCGTGTTTTTTATATGATAAACATTGAAACCATTGGAACATGCTGGTCATGCCATAAGCATGTAAACATAAGCCACTGAGATCAAGTGACAACCCTGAAACAGGGATGAAGATGCATGAACACAGGCACAGTACACATTGCACCCCCAAAAGGTTTACTTATTTTGGAGAATCACTATCCTCAAGCAGGCTGCCTTAATGAACCAGTTTCTATGATATTTAAAAAAATCTCCCCCTCTTTGCTTTCTCTCTCTCTTGCAGCCATTTCCTTTTCTTCCAGGAATTGTTTGAGGTCAGGTGGTTATCCATCCCATCAGACCTTCTTCAAGTACTGTTTGTACCTCATTCTGAAGCCAAAGTAACCTTGAATACGTGGGTGTTTGGTTTTGTGGGATGTCCTGTTTTGTAACCTTGACCAGAATAGTAGCAAATATATTTTGAGGGTAAAAAATGTGGGCGGCATGACATGTTTTTTTTTATGCTTTGGGAAAGGTTGAAATAGCTGTAGCATAAAACGGTGTTAGATTGTTGCCCTGGTTTAGCTTTCACGCTCGGATTGGAGCTAGAAAGCAGCACAGGACAGTATTGGTATAATTAAGCATCCCAATATTTTTGACTGAATTTTCACAAATACAATATAGCCAGGATGTATTCATATATAGATATTGATATTATATTGATGCATTGGCCTTCTTTGGTCTTGCCACAATATATTTTTCTCCATGTTCAGTTCTGCTGTCTTCAGCTAACAGTTCTGTCAGGGTGCTTTCACACCTGCCTCATTCAGTTCAGTTGAATCGTACTGTCGAGTTTGTTTGCCCCGTTGGTGCATTTTGTTTGGTCAGGTGTGAAAGCAGCAATCGTACTCGGGTGCGCACCAAAAGCGGACCAAACAAGCGTACCTCTTCAAGGAGGTCTCGGTGGGAACGTGATCCGACCTCGAACAGACCCAACTGCAAAAAGTACTTATCATTTCATGTCAGAGTTAAGAAGAATTAATGCACGCCACTGCTTGAAGTGAGGAGCGACTCGTGCTCGCCGTTTGCAGTGCATTCGAACGTCGTTTTCAAGCCGCATCCGCGCTTCATTATAGAAATGTATTGTTTGCATATTGTGTGTACAAAAAATGTAATAGATTCTGGCCAGGGACAAAACCAGCCCGCGCAGTCGTCTCTCCATAGTTGCGTTGTCTCCATGTTGTTTGCCGGCTTTTCCTCTTCTGTTGGAATTTTCCCGCACGTAAATGCTGACCAATTGAAAAGCATTTTAGGAAACACGCCATGGCCAATGAGTGATGTGGATGTTGTCATGTGACTGCATTTTGGTTCGTTTCAACTGGTTCGGACCAAAGTGGCATGAAAAGGAACCAAACAAGCTGAAAAATGCTACAATGTATAATCGTTTGCCCTTGGTTCCGACCAAATGAAGGTGGCATTAGACGGCATTTGACCTTCATTAAGTGTTGTGTAGTAGTTTTTAGCAGTAGTTTTTACAGTGTGTCCGCCATCGTGGTCACCCATATCAGTGACCACACTGCCACCTGAGTGTGTTGATGGTGGCAACAATCGGGGAGAAAGAGAGCACAGTTTATTCTTTGGTTTTCTTACAAGCAAAAGACTTGTTTTGAGATTACTGAACAGCTGTTTCCTCACACAAAGACAACAAATGCATGCATATGTCAGTGGTCAGCTGGCTGTTGGCTTTAACGTTGCACGGTGTTCTTAGTTGGCACTAATTCTTTGAGTTCAGCTTCTTTTGTAATTGGGATTAGAAGAATCCTTCCTTCCTCTTTTGTGTCCATGTTTGTCAGACAGCAAATATGTACAGTATCTCCTGTGCTGAAAGACTAGATTTTATTTTTGCACCCCAGAGTGGTTCAGAGGAAACTACAATGTCCTTCCATTTTATTTTTTCCATATGTCTGCAGCTTTTCTCTGCTCTGTCCTTTCCTCTTGCGTGTTCCTCGTTCCTGCAGTTCAAAGGCTTTGGCCAACGTTACACAGTTTATTACTCAGTTTGTTATGTGCATTGTTTCAGAGAAGTTTGGGAAATGCACAGAAGACACATTTAAACCAATGACCTCCTCTTGGAAACAATAGCTTCAGCCTGCTGCAATTTGTCCCACATAATCCGGTGCACAGGGATTAGAGAGGTTCCCATTAGGCCTGCACGATAAATTGTTATAAAATCGCGATCTCGGTTCACCCTGTTCACGATTTTAATTTTAAATGACTTCAATTTAAAAAAGAAAGGACAGCTCTCACAAATTTCAGGGCTTCACCCTCAGCCAATAACAAAGCACCTTTTTAGTCACGTGTTTAACTCGAGCGAGCGCTGTAGTTCGGAAATAAACAAAACGGATATTGGATATCGATGAAAACTTGTAAGTTAGGCTTGTGGCGATGTGCAATTTTCTATGTGCCAAAACAAATATTTTGGGTACTGCCAATTTGTTTTGTCATGGTTCATGTGTGTAATAAACATCACGCTTCATGAGAAAAAAATCATTGCAGAGAATTGTGATATCAATTTTAAGCAAAAAAATCGTTATTCATATTTTTCCCAGAATCGTGCAGGCCTATTTCCCATCCATCTAGCCAAGTGAGGCCTGGGCAAGGGCTAAAGACATAAAAAAACAAAAACAATCATATTTTCAGCATTTAATGCAGCAGCTGTATTAATCTGACATTATTGAATAGAATATAGTATCTTTGGTTATACAGTTGTTTTTTGTTACATTTCTAGTTATTGGTGTGCTACATTTAAGGGGGTTAAACAAGTCAATAATATAAAATAGTTTTTCAGAGGAAGTGTTTATACAGAAACTGCTGTGATCTAAACTGACCCAGTGCTTCGTTGTTGTTGTCAACTTCATAATAAACTCCCAGACTATAGCCATGGTCTTCTCTTTCCCTAATATCTCAGTCCTCCACAGTCCCTAGTCTGCATAGTGTTTGGTGCTGGTGGTTTACTGAAAATGATTTAAAATAAGACTCGCATGTCTCTGCGTTTCCTCACTGTCTGTCTGCATTCTAGACACAGTCCTCTGTAAAGTGATCCACAGTGGAGGACGTCTCCCAGGCTCCCCATGGCTCTGATTTGAAACTTAATCTTGGGTCAGTCACAGAGGGGCTGGGAAGCTTCTGCTACAGTCAGATACAACGACGTCACACACTCCAGGGTTTCCCTCAGGAAATTGGCTAACCAGTATTTTGCAGCTGTTCATCTTTTGAACAGATGAACTTTTCTTATTTTTGAACTTGGTCTCTTTCTCAGCACTCACTGCTTTTGTCTGTTGGCTGAAAGCTTCATGCATCACATCACCTCAGCTGTCACTTTGTCAGAGATTGCTGCGTCATGTAAATACACATGCACAAGACACAGCTGCAGACTGCTTAATACAATGCTATGTAATGCCTGGTAAATATGGTAAAAACGATTGTATAGCGCCTTTCTATTCTTCTACTCAAAGCGCTTTCACACTACATATCACACTCACCCCATTCACACACATTCAAACACTGATGGCAAGAATTAGCTGCTGCCCATCAGTACAAAGTAATCTAGTAGTTCTTACACACTCGCACAGCCCTTTGCTCCATCGCCCCTGTGGATTGAGAGCCAAAAGTCCTTCATGGGACTTTTCTTTAAAGATAAATGAACATATTACAACCATAGACTGTATAAAACATGGACGAAGCTAAGTTGGGGGGCTCAGGTCGTCACCATCTTGTCAGTGCCTGACTCTGCCTAACTCCCTGCTTATCCAAAAATGAGCAATGATGTGGAGCATGGGTGAAGCTACTAGATAGATAGCTGCTAGCCACCTGTAACATCACTCAAAGTGGCTGTAAATGTTTATTTCTGCTCTAAAGTTGGACATTTTAACATGGGGCTCTGTGGGGACTGACTCGCGTTTGGAGCCAGCCTCACCTGACCATTCGAGGAACTGCAGTTTTGGGCACTTCTGCTTTAGCATCATTTTTCAGCCCCAGAGGTTGCTGCTTGATTAAAACACATTTTGCTAAAGCATGTACCTGATGACACACTCACTCTGTCAACACAATGATTGAGGATGGACAAGGCATCATTACTCATGTCAAGAGTACTCAGCAGCCTCTAGATAGAGCACAATGCAGATGAACAGTGGGAGACAAAGTTTGCTATTTTAGAAGCTCCGTAATATAAGTATAAGAAGATGGATTAAGTTGGTGTTTTTAAATGCTAACATAGGCCCCAGCTGCATCAGTTGAAGTGTTAAAAAAGTGAACACAGTTCTGCATCGCATCTTCTCAAATGTCAGCGGTCTAATTTTGTTGCCCATGCCTTTATTTTATATGCATCACTTTAACTTAAATGTGCAATGTTTGCTTGATCTTTTTGCTACTTTTATTCCTCACTGTTATTTGTACTTGCAGACACCACTGGTTTTTTTTTTGGTTTTTTTTCTGTGACCTTGGTACATTTAGACCAAACTCATTCTGTGACGTCGCTATGGTGTATTAAATCTCATCTTTTGCCTGATTTATCTTATGTTTGCCCTCTACCAGGTATGCAGTGATCGCCTTTGGGTGTGCCAGCTGTCCTAAGCTCACGTGCAGCAGGGAGGGCTGCGGTACGGAGTTCTGTTACCACTGTAAGCAGCTGTGGCATCCCAACCAGACCTGTGATGCAGCACGACAGCAGAGAGCCCAGAGCCTCCGCCTGAGGACGGTCCGTTCATCCTCCCTCAGCTACAGCCAAGAGAGCGGAGCTGCAGGTGGGCTGACTGGACACACAGGCACACAAAAGCACACAGTCGCATGACTGCTCATTTTCTTTTTGTTCCTCTTTTTCTGTATTTATCCTGTGCATGTCTGTCAAATCACTCACACATTGTTAAACATGAGCGCAGATTATATCCATTACACTATATCCTATTTGTTCCTTTTACTTTATTAGTTGAAATCTCCTCAGGGACAAATTATTTTTTTGGAAATGTTTTTTTCTCACCAGAATCAAGTTTGAAAGATGCTACCTGACTGACCCTGGCCTAGTTTGATCATAGCAGTAGTATCACTAGTCAGTGAGACAATATTATGCACAATGGAATCATAGTCTCTGTCCATCCTTCTGCCTTTCAGCTGATGACATTAAGCCATGTCCACGCTGTGCTGCTTACATCATCAAGATGAACGACGGCAGCTGTAACCACATGACCTGCGCTGTCTGCGGCTGTGAGTTCTGCTGGCTCTGCATGAAGGAGATCTCAGACCTGCACTACCTGAGGTCAGTATGTCAACACGCACACACACACACAGACACAGCTTAGATGGTTTTTGTAGTTTTACATGTGGAATTGAGTATTTTAAGACATATAAAGTAACAATCTCCAACATAATTGTATAAAGAAATCCCTATTTGAATGTTATTATCACTGCTTTCATCTCTGTAATTGAGATTCAGACAATTATTCAATAAACTGGATTTTAGATTGAATTCTATATTATATTTGCTGTTGTGAAAACACATATTGGTCACTTTTATACGTGGCAGCTAGTTAAGTTGTTGATATAAGTTTTTTTTTTTTTTTGTTGCCTGAGTGTAGTGACTGAGATTAGGAACCTATCCAGCAAGTTTGGTTGTTCTACCTTCCAAAGGTTCTGAGTTGCCTGGCAAAATTAAAATAAATTGTTTTAGGACCAGCTTTAAAGCTAGCCAGCACATGGAAGATCTTTTTCCCCCACAGGGAGAAACCTTTTCACCCAGTTGTGCGACAAGGGATAAAAAGCTGAAGACCTGTTACAGTGTTGACTGTATGAACAAATGATTTTTTTACAACTTCCCCTCCATTGTCTTTGTGTTTTCCCCTTAATCTTTCCCCTCTACCTCTTTCAGTCCGTCAGGCTGTACTTTCTGGGGGAAGAAGCCATGGAGCAGGAAGAAGAAGATTCTTTGGCAGCTGGGAACACTTGTGGGTGCCCCTGTCGGCATCGCACTCATCGCTGGCATAGCGATCCCCGCCATGATTATTGGCATCCCTGTATATGTGGGAAGGAAGGTGAGGCTCTGGAAACACCTTCATGTACAGTAGTTTGGAATAAATTCAAGTTTCCTGTTTTATAGTTTTGACTACTTGGATGAGGCAACACATTGACTCATTCAGATCTGTCACTGTTCAGAAGGCACAGGGTTTCATTCTGAGGGTTTAATAGCTTTGAATAATTGCTCTGCTTTCCCGGCAAAGCATAACTCCTAAAGCATCATCTTTTCAGTTGTAAACATAGTCAGTGTTACATAACTGTACATATCACAGTTATCAGTTGTGGAAGTAAAAGTGCTGCGATGCCAGAAACAAGCACCGCATTAATCAGTAATATGGTAAAAGTAGTGCACTCACTGTCTTGTATTTTTCTCGGGCTCTAGAGTTACCTCAAGCCAGCTGAGGTCATTTGTCAATAACCTGCACTTTGTGTCTGTGTATATACTCTTGTGCCTTAACTTGTACCTTGTGTTGTATAGAGCACTCATCAGTCTAGGGCTGTTCAATAAGAATTTCACATTACAATGAAATGAAAGTATTCAGACTCTCCAGAATTCCCCTCTTAAGCCTGCCAAGAAGAAGCAAGAGCCAACAAGCTTTTCTTCCCAGACAAAACCAGACCGCAGTCAGTAGTGATCACATGACACGTGAAACATCTGTGCATGAATCGCCTGCCTTCCACATGCACTGGGTGACTGTAGCTGCTCAGTCTTGATGTTAAATCTGAATCCCGGTGACTCACTGCACCAAGACCACGGCAATTTACTTGCAGCAGGGTCACGTGTCAAAGTGTCATAACAGCTGTACTTTGTCACTGTTGACTGACTTATAAAGCAGAAATGTTAATAATAGTAACAAGCAGTCTTTTGTGGGAAGTAGCTCATCTACAGTTTTTGTTACGTATGTGTGCTTTTTTGAGTCCAAGCCAAATCAATTGTAAATTTTGCGAGTGACTTTTTTTCATACTCAAATGATAACAGTAACAGAAAATCAGTTTGGTGAATACAGCCACATTTTTCCACCAGTCATGCAGTCCTGTTGATGAGATCATTTGCAGCTCTGTTCCATCGTTGCCATTTTGACTCTTGTATAATGTCCATTTTCCCAGTGATGTGCACGTTGTTTCTTCAACAATTACTTACCACTGGTTTTGTGTCAGGGCTGCTGTGTACACTCAAGAATGTGTTTCCCACGATGGCTACCTATTTATGTTGTTACGAGAATTTCCTGCACTTGGCTCTTTTGTTTCTAGGCTATGATCGCTGTCTTAACAAAGTGTGCTCGGAGGCCAGCTGGCAGTGGGTGGTTTGGGTTTGTATGCCTGAGCACTTCAAACACCTCTGAGTTAATCAATAAGCTGTGCCCACTACCAGCCAGCTGAAAGACAGAGGAAAATCAGTTACGCTTTCCTAATAATATGAGCCTACAACTCAACCGAGCAATGTTGAATTGGTAGTAGATCTTACATTCTTCCGGTGTAGCGTCTTAAAGGCCACAACGCTCGAGTCAGTTCTCAGTTGGCTTGGAGAACTGAAGTTAGACCGTGTAACACACATTGCTCCCCTTTTTGTCTCTCAGATCCATAACCGCTATGAAGGCAAAGATATCTCCAACCACAAGAGGAACCTGGTGATCGCTGGAGGAGTGACTCTGTCTGTCATTGTGTCTCCAGTGGTGGCTGCAGTCACTGTCGGTCAGTCCACCCTCCCTCCAACCTCTACTACCTCCTCCCTCTTTCTCTCTGCCTCTGCTCTAGCTCGCTGCATGCCTGGAGATCTTTATTGACATATCCTTGTTTGACTTTGTAAGCGTCAGGAATTTCTTTTGTTTAATCTGAAGAGTTCATATTATGCAAAAGTTTGTTTTTAAAATCAATTGGATTTCTCACGAGCTATTACATAAAGATGGGAGAGTTGAAGGAGATTTAGACTGTTTGTCTCTCCTCCCCCCGACTGCCTTGGTCTAACATATCTCTGGTGTCTCTATGTCTCTCTCTGTGTCTTTCACCCCTCAGGCATTGGAGTTCCCATCATGCTGGCTTACGTCTACGGTGTGGTGCCCATCTCACTGTGCCGTAGCGGAGGTTGCGGCGTCTCAGCTGGGAATGGCAAAGGCGTTCGCATAGAGTTTGATGACGAGAATGACATGAATGTTGGCAGTGGGGCAGCAGCCACCGGTAAGCTTCATTGCCCCCCCCACCCCCACCCCCAACTGCCTACACTGACACCCAAAAGTGACCTTGTGTGTTTATGCCCCCACTCAGCAAAACAACAGAATATGCCTTTTGCTGACTGATCCACTACTGAGTCCCTGTCCAAATAAAATCTGCTGCTGGTTTCACAGATGTCAAGTGTTCTTTTGCACTTTTTCCTTCACAGAAAAAAAAGCATTTTAATTTCATCAGACAGCACTGCCTTTTTGTTCCTGCAAGAAATGACGTTTTTTTTTTCCTGCAAGAAATGACGTTTTTTTTTTTTTTTTTTTTTTTTTTTTTTTTTTTTTTTTTTTTTTTTTTTTTTTTTTTATTTTTTTTTTTTTTTTTTTTTTTTTTTTTTTTAATTCCTTATTTTTACATTTGGAAATGTTATTTCATGATTGCATCTTCTGTGTAGATACTACATCAGTGGCAGACACAAGGAACAACCCCAGTATAGGTGAAGGCAGTGTTGGGGGGCTGACAGGCAGTCTGAGTGCCAGCGGCAGCCACATGGACCGTCTGGGGGCCATCAGGGACAACCTGAGTGAGACAGCGTCCACCATGGCTCTGGCCGGTGCCAGCATTACCGGCAGCCTCTCTGGTAGTGCCATGGTCAATTACTTAAACAGGTACTGGGACAGCATCACATGCCATGGGATTTAAATGTTGGTGCAGTTTTGGACTTCACGGTGCTTTCCTGCATTGTCTAAATCCCCCCCCCCCCAACATGTTGTCAGGCTGGAGGTACAGGCTGATGTGCAGAAGGAGCGCTGCAGTCTGAGCGGTGAGTCCGGCACCGTCAGCCTGGGTACAATCAGCGACAACGCTAGCACCAAAGCAATGGCTGGATCCATTCTTAACGCCTACATGCCCCTCGACAGGTGAGCGTCATTGACTTTTATCTGGATGATGCCGTACGGGCTCCTGTTCATTGGCAGGGTTGGTGTGCTTCTGTGTAGCTGGTGTCCTTCCAACAACCTGTTTATATATTATAAAGAGTGCGGTCCAGGAAAAGGGCAATATGATGAACTTCTGTTATGATTTGGTACTATATAAATAAAATTGAATTGGAATTGAATTGCGGTGAAATCCAGTAAATGCTCACCATGATTACATAATGTAAATACTAAGTCAATGTCACTGCTCACACCAGTACTGAGGTGTTAGAAATGATTAAGACTGTTGAAATACTGCGGTACTTGGCAGAAGAACAACATTAAATGATTTATATCTTAATATATTTAAAGTTGTCTTTTTTTATTGCCAATAAGAATCCAGTCTTTGTTATAGAAGCATTTAGCATTAAGTGATGTTACAACAGCTCCAAATGTCTGTGCATCATGCCTCATGATGCCTCTAAAGCCAGGCTCACACTACGGGATTTTCGGGCCTATGTATGCCCGATTCACCTCTCCCGACAATCGGAGGCAACATCTGGTCTGGGATCTCGTTCGGGACCGATGTTGGGCCCAGATTATCTGGTAATGTGAGGGGGTTTACAGATCCAATCTTAAGCCCCGCCCGGATAATATCAAACATATTTATGATATTTAAGATTTAAAATCGCGATGATTACGTCAGTTCCTTCCGAACGGGACCACAATAGCCAATGAGAGAGACATATCGACAAGGTGACGTTGACGGCGTTGCCAAGCAATGGGAAACATTCCAACCATGAGGCTAACGTTAGCTAGTACACTAGCTACTGTTGACATGTACTAAAACTGGCACACTTCCAGTTCTCTTTGAAGACTTGACAACCCGTGTTGACCGGCGTCTCCCCGACCATTTCCTCTCCCAGACTCGTGCTTCAAACGTCGTCTCCATTTTTTGTTTGTCTGCTTCCCCATGAGATCCCATGAGGTCACGTGAGGCGGGGCATCTCTCCCTCTGGCCCGATAATCTTAATAATATCCTGTAGTGTAGTTATGCGCCATTATTTTCAAATCTTGTAGTGTGAGCATGTTTAAGATTAGAGGGAAGAAGATCTGTGAAGATGTAGCGTTATTACGCTACACACAAGCATACAGTACATATAGTATTTCTTACTTGTGCTTGTCTCATGCTTCCCTCTTCCCATGTTCCAGAGAGGGGAACAGTGTGGAGGTCCAGGTTGACATTGAATCCAAACCCGGCAAACTACGACACCACAGTGGCAGTAGCAGCGTAGATGACGGCAGCCATGTTGGCCGCTGTGGCTGGACCTGCCCCTCCAACGGTTGCACCTCATCAGAAGGCAAAGGAAGCTCCACTAAGTGGGCCAAAGAGGCTTCCTGCTCGTCCTCGTCCAGCTCGGGGGGCAAAAAGAGCAAAGGCAAGCTGCGCAAGAAAGGCGGCGGAGGCACCAAGATCAACGAGATGCGGGAGGACATGGACGCTCATCTGCTGGAGCAGCGCAGCACCAACTCCTCAGAGTTCGACTCTCCGTCGCTGAGCGGCAGCCTGCCGTCTGTGGCAGACTCCCACTCCAGCCACTTCTCTGAGTTCAGCTGCTCCGACCTGGAAAGCATGAAGACATCCTGTAGCCATGGCTCCGGTGGAGGCGACTACCACACACGCTTCGCCACGGTCAGCCCCCTACCCGAGGTGGAGAACGACCGCCTGGAGACCTGCCCCACTTCTGCATCCTCCTCCCAGGGACAAGGAGCTGCGATCACTCCCCACTCCCCCACCTCCACCACCTCCTCCCTGGGCCACGGCGCGGAGCTCTCCCCTCTCTGCTACATCACAGAGGAGAATGTCAACCTGGTGTGCCCCGCTGAGCTGGACTCTCACAGCAACACCAGAGAGCTGCTAAAAGAAACCAACAACAACCACCACCACCAACCACAACACCCAACCCAAACCCAGCAGCAGCCTAAGAACTCCTGTATACAGACGGACATATGAAATCTCAATACCTTAAGTGCTGCACAGATGCTATTTTTATTTAACATCTTCTCCTCCACTAAACTAACAATCCTAGCTTACAGTTTAACCTGCATTTTCTGTTATTCCCTTGTAAAGGGGAAATGTTATTTTGGGATTTATGTCCTTCATAAAAAGCAACCCTTGACTGTCAGAGGGCTTGTTGGAAGTATTAAGAGGTTTCCAAAGTGCAGTCATGTTAAGGTTGTGAATGCTGGTGTTTCTCCCTGTGCAATCCGCACACTGCTGACACTTTTTTGACCGTTCACTCACTCACTACTTGTAACAGAGACAGGCCACGTATTTGGACGCTGTTGACCTGTGTAGGTTCAAAACAAACCACTGTACCGGTTTTACTAGTATTTGATTTTGGCTCAACAATGCGGATGCAACACCACATAGGAATCTTCATGTTACAGCTTTCCAGAAGTGAACTCAAACAGGGACCAGGCAATATGATTTACTTTTTCGTCTTTTTATTTCCCCCGAAATGTATTAGTAACAGAGGAACCTTTTGTGTTCTTGTCTGTGTTTATCAGACTTTTTTCTTTCTTTTTTTTGTTTGTTTGAGATGAGCCCTCTAATGTATAATTATAAGGCCTTGGGCTCTGCATCATAAAATCATTTTACCACTAAAATCGACAACTGAGATTCTCTTTGGGTGGATGCCTACACAGCTGTTGTGGGAGATGGTGCTTGACAGCTCTTTAGCAGCTTAGTAGCCACTGAGTTTAGACCTGTAGCTGATGTTGCCTAAAACTAGGTGTGTGTTTTTAGTGCTGAGATGACTTTGGAATCCCAGGCCTTGTTAAGTTTTGTTGAGAGCTCGTGGCGATATGTTGGGGGTGGGGGGGTGGGTAAGGGCAGTTTAATTTGAGAACGGTCTCTGGAAGGCCACGGTTGTCAAGATAATGCTGAAAGTCATTATATTAACATTAACCAATGGGTTGGTCAATTCTGTGAAATTGTATCAAGAAATAGTTTTGTCCTGTTCAAAGGTGATCTATTCAGGCTGATGGTCTCGCCTCACCGAGTAAGAGAGAGCTTCGATATCTTTCTTTGTTAACTCATGGTGCCTTCAAGAAGCTGTTTGTTCTCTGTTCGTCTCTCTGTCTCTCTCTCTCTCTCTTTCTTCACTGTGTCTGCAAGACTCCAAACAACGACTCATTATAGGTTGCAGAATGTCTGTCTGTGTAGGAGGGCTGCTCAGTCACATTCAGAACATACTGTGGTAGACATGGTAAATGAAGACTTTTCAATTGCCTACCAAAGACAGCACTCAGGCTCTTGTTAAATCTTATACCTTTTGACTTGTCACATGTAGACACAGTATGGTGCATCCTTTTTACACCATGGGGATGAATGAAGACAAGACCCAGGATTATACAGACATACAGACTGCCGTTTTGTACATGCTTTACAAATGCTACGCAAATACCTGAGGCCCCAGAACGGCCGAGGCACCTGCACTGTTACCTGTATTACATTGATGTTCTGCAATGCACAAAGATGAATAGGGATACATAGGTTTGTTCTGGGTCACCTCCCCTATTGATTTTTTCTGTGATTCCTGTTTGTGTTGCCAATTGGTGCTGCTGAGCAGACTTGAAGTCAAATTCTACTTTCAACACTTTATTTTAGGGTGTTTGCTTAAGCCTGTCTTTACTGCTCGGTGGTCAGCTTTACTGAGGCCACTGAACCGGCTCAGGTGAACCTCTACAAGATAGGTAAAAGCAACTCGAATGGTATTTTGACCCAGGTCTGTTACTGAAACACTCAGTTTGGTTCGGGGGCAGTATTCCCCTCATTAAAGCAAAATGTCGGTTTGTTCTTCCTCCCCCGGTTCTCTTTCTCATTCTTCACCAAACCTCCAGTTTCTTGATCCTAATTTGAACACTAGTGCCAGATATAATTTGTAATTTGTGCAGAATGGCATAAGGTATTTGTATATGTGTTTGGTAATTTGCTTTACTATATGCGTGTAAATGCATATCATTAAAATAAAAAAAATAAATGAAATGCTGTCATCCCATCCTCCGTTTTTCAGGTCAATGCAAGTACTGTCAATAATTACAGTATTCCATTTTGATATAACTATCATTTAAATCCTGGAACAAAGGAGGAAACGTTGAACTTTTTTCAAGTTTATTGAATAGCCCTCTGTGAATATTGTACACATTTTTTCGATCTACTAAATATAATGTTAAAACCACAGTGAAGAGAAACTGTAGAAGATGTGAAATTATTTCCTCTCGCCCCCCAACTCGTCTCCCTGAACTAAATTTGGTACATTCATGTAGAAGTGATAAAACATTTGAAAATAAAGACGAACGGTCTGGATTCAGGCAGTCTTCAATTTTGGATGACTGGAATAGTTAAACACTTGACACGGCTAGAATGTCTTTTAAAAATTAGCAAAGAAATCACATTTTGAACAAGGACGTGCAGGTAGCTAAGTGAATGTTATGTATGATTTATGATGCATAAATCCAAGCCATTTTAACATTTTGATAAAAGCTATTGAATGACATAAATAGACTCGCTCTTTAGGAGTATCGGAACACTCCCCAAAATGTAAGTCGACCCCTGGTCTGAATTTCAAGGCACGCATCTCATAAAGATGCTGCTTCTTTCCAGTGTGTACACACCTGCGTGGCTGAACCGCTGTGAAGGTGACCGTGCAGCATGTGTGTTGCCTGGCAGGCTAATTTGGTGAACAAATCGCTTCGATGACTTTACGTCACTCCTTAAGAAAAAGACACAAACGCCAGCCGTTGAGAGTGACTTTAGATTAGAACCCAGATCTGCTAATTGCATAGCTGAATAAAACAAAAGAGAGTGTCTGAGTCGAGTACGGTTACAAATTGTATTTTCTCCTACAACATTGTCAGTAGATAGCAAATCAACAGATACTGTTCTCATACTGCACAGGACAACAGCAATAAGATAAAATGCAGGCCTATTTCTTCCACCTAGATAATACAGCACACACGGTCATAGTAAAACTGTTACTGTTATCTTATGGTTTGTCCTGCAGCAAGGAACATCTTAATTAGCTCAGTAGCAAATTACCACACTTGTTCCTTTGCTAGTTAATATTCAGCATGCACTGAATATTATTTCTGCTCTCAGCCGGTGTCTGACAGAAACTCATTTAATAAATGACTGATATCAAAAGACTGACAGGGATCAGGGACTGGAACACCTCAACTCAGTTCTGGGAACACGAGCCTGTCTTGAGCAAACTCGACTGCCTGTAGGGGAAACACTTGCCTGTAGCCTTACGTAACATTGTACATTGGACCCTCTTCATTAATACACTAAAATGAAAGGTTCATAGTATCCCACTGTCTGCCTGTTGTACAACGCAAATGATTAGTGGCAGTACAAAAGTAAATCTGCATAGCAAAATGTTCTGGAGAGAAAAATATATTCCTTATACTGTCACTCAAAGATACAGTGATCAGATTTACTGCACAGACCAGTCGAGAGAATGTGACTCCGTTCCATAGTATTGCTCTGGGGCACATTCTGCAGCTTCCTGCCTTTCTGTACTCAGTTTCTTGTGCAGTGTTTTGCATAGATCCAAGAGTTGTAGTGGGGTAGAAGCTCATGCAGCGGGGAGCAGGGGCAGGAGGGTCACATGTATTTGTTGGCCAGATTCTGAACATCGTTCTTAGTGAACCCGGTGCTCTCCACTGCAGACAGATGCTCAAACAGCTGAGTCACGTGCCGATGCTCGTCCTTCTCCAGCAGCATCAGTACAACCTGCAAACACAGCATGTCAACATTTACCACCAAATCTCAGCTGCTGGGGACAAAGTGGACAGATGACTTACAAAATAATATCCATGATTTATTAGATGTAGCAGTTACCAAATTAAATGTGTGCTCTGTAAGACGATATGCGACTTACAAATAGGCTGCGAATATCTGTTCAGATTGTAGGTTTTTACGAATCACCAAACCGTTTTATGAATGGGACATAAACCTATAGAGTATCTCACCGAGAACCTGTTGGCGGTGTGCAGATGGTTGAGGTGTTGGTAGACCAGGTTGGGGTCTTTCTCCAGGAGGTGGGAGTCCAGCGCCTGCACGATGAAGTTGATGGTGTGTGCGTCCAGCTGGGTGCTCAGGTACTGGGGAAGCATCTCCGGGGCCGTGGAGGCCAGCAAGGCCGCGCAGGCCGCGGTGTTTCCGCTGCAGCGAGCTGCGTTCAGAGCCTGGCCGAACTCGTAGGCGTCGGTCGGCTGGGGGTTGACGGTGATGTCCTCTCCTCTGCAGCTGCTCTCGGAGTTAGGAACGGCTGTCGTTTCCTCGTCACCCTCAACCTGATGAACAGAGGTGGTTAAAGTGGATTTACAGAGGAACGATACGAGAGAGGGTTTGCTGGAGAAGCTTTCAACTTTGAGGTTAGATGGCAGTGCTTACTTTCTGTGCATAAACTAATCAACTTGAACAGCGTTAAGCCAAGAGCACACTCTGGCAAGTCTCAGTCTGCTATTCACAACCCTTTAGAACTCCTCAGAATTTACCTCCTTTTGAATAAATAATTTGGTTTTGTTGCAGTAATCCAGCTAGCCCCGGTCTTTCTCGTTTTCTGAGTGTGCTAGTACAGACATAGCAGCACAGCCCAGAGTAGCAGAGTTGGAGTGGATACAGTATATATCGTTGGTGTCCAAAGTGCTCTTCATTCTGTGCATAGACAATGTTGGGTGTCTGGTAGTTGTGGCCCTTCCATGGCATCAAACACTCACAGCTGATTAATCAGCACAAACGATGAGGCACCAGTGCATAGTAATATATCAGGGTATTTGACTAAAAAACAACCAACTCAAAGGTACAAGACGTGTGCGTATATAAAAAAGGTTCCTATGAATACAAGCACAACTCCCAGGAACCATTATGATCCAAAACACACACTCATCAGACACAGAGCTACACTATCTTCCACGGAGGTGAGCCCCTGGCGTGCGAACAGGAAAATAATTTGCACTTTAGCTTTTGGATGCTTGATTTTCTTCACCAGTCACTTCACTTAGGGCGTCTACCACTTGGTGCTGGGCAAATACCACATTAGTTGGCTTGTCTGGGCTTGCTTGTTGGAAATGGCTGCCTACGGTTATCATGAGTGGTTGTTGAGCGCAGTGAGACTCGATCATATAGTCTTTGTGTGGCTGGAAAACCAAAGGATTGACTGAAGTGGCTATAATCTGCGATGTTGGGTGTTCATTTTGTGTTCGGCCCTATGAACGACCCTTACACTCCGCCCTTCAGTGTTATTATACTGTATATTTGACCTGATGGTTCAGATTATGTTAACTAAAAGGAGTACATTTGGAATGTGTGTGATGTGCAGCAAATGTTCCAGCCATGTCTTTGCAGGGGACGCAGAGAGAGGGCTATGACAGGCAGAAAAGGTCCCCGGGTCAGGATCAAACCGAAGATGTGTTGAGGCTTTCTGGGTCCCAAGACTTTATGCGGCATGCAGTTCCCACTATGGCCACGAAACCAACCTCACCACACAAACCAGCGCCATGTCAGGGGGCTTGATGGGCAGCCTGAGCCAGGCTCCTTCAGTCTCCCTCCGTCATTGCACAGTATCACCTTCCTCCCAAACACTTACACATGGAAACAAATCCAATATATTGACTATGCCCAATATGCCCATTTTATGAAAATGAGTGGGGTAAAAAAAGACAATGCCAGGTGAGCGCCGCACAGGATCTGACTTGAAGCCTGGTTGAAATATTCACCCAAAAAAAAACTCGTGTATCTACCTCTGTGATGGGGACAGTCTTCCTGGGTTTGGCTGGGGAAGCGCTGGCGTTGGCCAGACTCTGCCTGAGCAGCACTGTGACCTCCTCCAGCTCCTTCTCAGCCTCCTGCACGTTGGGATCCTGCTGCAGTACCTCCTGCAGGTCAGCGCTGCACGCCAGGTAGTCCTGGTGGAGGGACGCACAGAATACAGCGTTAAGTGGCATTTTACACACAGTATGTGTTTAAACACAATATGTGTTTTAAATGAACACATGCCCTCAAGGCATTAGTCATTATTGGCCCGCTCTGTTCACCTTGAGGCCTTTATTGGCCAGGGCTCGTCTGTAGAAGGCCTTCTTATTGGTTGGCTCCAGCTTCAGTGCTGCATCACAGTCCTGCTTGGCCTCAGTAAACCTCTCCTGCTTCAAATAGCACAGGGCCCTGCAAACACACACACTTATGCCACTTATTTCTGTCACCAGCTGCTGGTCTTATTTGATGCATGAAAGGTGTCAAATAGGCGACTCTGTGACTCAGACTTGATAATAAAGATCGTTTTCATGTGAAATAGATGACACACGAGATAGAGTTTACATATCCGACGTTTGCGCCGATAGCTTTGTTTTCTTCAGTGTTTTCGGTGAAGTGGGTCTCGGCAGCTGTGTGGCAGTAGCAAGCGGGTGTTTGCTCTGGTGTGGCTGTACATACAAGCGCTTTTCCACAGCAGAGAACACACACACACGCAAACATGTACACACAATAGGACCTTTTTGACAGCATCGCCGTCTCACCTGCGACATGATCTACAATCTACTTGCTGTAGTGGAAAAGAAAGGGGGGCATTTGCAAACAGAATGAAGTCCGACCTTCCTGCTGCATGCACTGTGCTTGCTGTATTTCTCTTTAGATGTAAGACCACATGAGCGTGGCTATAAATGGAGTAGTGACGAACCCGTGCTGGAGCAGGCAGCGGTTTCCTGAGCCTCGGCCATTCTGTTCCAACTTGCCAACAATACGTGCTAATTTACCACCAGTGACCGACTGACGACTGGGCAGGGGTTAGCTACAGAGCTGAATGCACCGCCCGGCAGATGACAGCTGGGGATAATTAATCAGTCTGTTTTAATTTATCCAAACGAATAAGCAGATGTTATGGGTGTTTTCTGACATTCCTGCTTCATAGGGCAACAAAGCACGAGACCTGTAGGTTAGTAGTGAGGCGCAGAATGTGAAAGAGACCACAGCAGTGTCGGCATTTGTTCGTGTTGAGGTGAGATGGAGCGTCTAACCTGTTGGTGTAGATCGCACACTCGTCTGGCTTCAGCTTAAGGCATTCAGTGTACTTCCCCAGTGCATCCTGGTATTGGCCCTTCTTCACAAAGTCATTCCCTGCTTGCTTCGAAGCTGTAAAATGGACTTCTGCTTTCCGTTCTGGAAGACAACGGGAAAGTGGTGGTTACATATTACTGCTGATTCACACGAAGAGCGCTTCAGCTCGCCCTTCTTGTTGACGAAGTGATGAATCCACACTGACACTTTGCACTACATTTTACTTGACCTCCCTTTGATTTCTAAGAAAACCTAACGCAAGGAAAAATGCCAGTGGTCTGGGCCATAAAGCCCGAGGCATCCGACGCTTGAAATGAATGCCGTGCTAGCTGGACGCGCGGCGCGGGAGTCCCGTCAGCAATCAGCCACGGTGTGGACTAAGGGCTAATCAATCTGCTGCAAAGTGTCTCCTGGGAGGAAAAACTGTGCCGGCAGGTCTATTCTTTCATTCGAGTTTAAAACTATCAGCTGTAGCAGAGCCCAGGGAGCGGAGACACTGCATGGTCAGGGAGCAAAGGTGACACGTCCACTCATATCAAAGTTAGGCCTTTCACATCCTTCCTCCTATCTCAGTGCGGCGTGACCAAGCTGCATTTTAGTGGTAAGTAATTTAAGTCTATTCCCCTGCATTGAAAATGTTTCCTGGGTAAAAGTATGTAATTATTTTTGTCAAAATGTTAAAGTACTCCATGAAGACAGAATTGTCTCTTACTATACGCCTGTATAATTAGTATGTGTCCATATCGTTTTACTGTTATAGCTGGTCAGGGTGGAGCAAACCTTTTAATTTTTAATTAAGTATTAACAGTAAGCATTTTGCACACGATTGTGTAGTCTAATCTATAATAATGCCTTATAAGATCATCATATGCTTTGTATGAAAAAAATGCATGTCTAATACTGGTTACTGGTGTCAAGCATAAATGCGAACCACAAAACAGTTTCATTGCTTTAATGTAGACATGCGCTTTTAAAATAGTACTCTTGTTAAGGCTTTTCACACGGGCAATTCCCAATCTTGCCCTTATGTCACACTTGTATTTATGAATCCAGAGTTTACATTAAGATCAAGGTTAAGGATTTACACAGGAGCCTCAAATGTTGAGTTGTTTTTTGTTTTTTTTTGCTCAAGGAAAAAGCCCGAGTCACACCAGTAAGCGTTACCCCGCTGTTTTGGGAGACAAACCTCAGCGGTCACGGTTATGACTTTGTCAGAACAGACCTTCATCCCTGGCTGCCTTCTCTGCTCGAGCCTGGAGGACCTCTGCGCTGGGTGGCTCCTCTCTGCGGTGCTGCTGAGCCGACAGAGGCACCCGGGGAATGTCCGGAAGTTTCTCCCTCCACTCAGGCCCGTCCTGCTCAATCAGCAGCCGGGTGATCCTGGCGGACGCGCGTCAGTCAATACGTTGACATCGTGCAAGTGGAATGTAGACAAGGCATTCAAAAGGCTCACAGAAAGTAAGTGTTAAACGTAGTGCAAGTCAATACCTTTCTACCGTTTGGTGTGTTTCTTATGCAAGATATATATATATATATATGGACACGTACTAAAGCTCCTGGCACTGCTGAACACAAAGCATCCAGGTGAGGTTCTCTGTTGCATAACAGAGAGAGGACATGCACTCTGAGAGTTATAATTACCCTCTAGCGGGAGCTGCTCTTGAACACCAGCTAAATCTGTAAGCCATTAATTAGACTTTGCGTTTGTTCATTTGATTTATTTAAATGTAGTCTTCTGATTATGTTACAATGTAATTTCAAGTATCGAAAAATAATCCAAATGTGGAAACAATATCATACAAGGCAGATAGAGCAATACTATCTTCTCATGTCATTCCTCTCTCTATCTCCTTATCTAAGACACCTGATGATATCATGTGTCACCCAGAATAAGGGTGGATAGATCTCATTATCAGTACAAGTAAAAGGGTAGTTGCACTCATTGGGCACCAGTGCCATGGGGACTGTAATATTCAGCCAAATGCTGGCTGTGTGATGCCAATCAGACCATTCCGAAAACGTTAACACCCAATTCAGTCAGCTCTGTGTTCCAGCACAGACATCTCTCTGCCCTCTGCACACCTCTCAGCTGAAGTGAGAGGTGAAGGCTAATACCTGTTGACGCTGTCGTGTGCTGCCTGCACACTGATGTCTATCTGCAGGACGGTCTTGTAATCCACATAGGCCTTACAGTAGCGTTCCAGGGACTCATAAGCCATGGCCCGGCGCAGGAGGGGCTTGAGAGAGAATGGCTGTAGCTCCAGGGCTCTGGTTGGTATAAATAGATGATGATGATGATGAGACGGGAGCAAAGGATCAAGTCTGCTGCCTCTGCTATAGATGCTACTCTCTGAGCGTACTGTCCGCCTGGATTGGGAATCTATATATGTGACAGATTTCTAAGTGGATGTGTTCTTGTGTTGCTGTCTGTAGTACTGTATGTACTGGTGTACACATGTACTTTTGTGTATTTGTGCCACACAACCTACATTTCCTGATTGCCCTAGAAGTTGAACCTAAAACAAACGTACCAAGTATTTAAAGGTTTTCACATGGGAGGTTCCCTTACGTTATCCTGAGTTTGGTGCATGTAATACTGCTTCTAAAGAGATGAATGAAAATCCCTTACGAAACACCGGCCGGGCTCGGACCCCCAACCCCCCCACCAGCGCCGGCTCGGTCAGCTGAGAGCAAGACAAACTTCTTTCTTTCTTTTAACACTACATTTCCGTTGATTTTTCTGTTGGTAAATTATTTCTCTCACCGCGTGCAGTCCTCGATGCAGTCGTGACTGTTGCCATCTTTCAGGTAGCAAGCTGCTCTGTTAGAATACAGAATACATAGATCCTCCGGACTATCAATCCCTGTGTAAAAAGAGACACATATCACAAAGACCACATATATAATACTTTGGAAACACAACTCAGAAACCACGTATGTAGCGTGCCAATCCCTTGGGAGCTGATATACAGAGTATCTCCACAAGTGGCAAAACTTTAAATAGGCTTTACAGAACCCCCTGGCTGGCTTAAGCATGGCTTTAAAAAGTCTGTGTGTGTAACGATTCAGAGGTTACCGGTTGAATCAGGCAGTTTAATGCGTTCCGACTTTCCACAGAAAAACTACAGAGGCAAGGGAGCACTGCTTAATAAGGACATGGATTTCAGTTAAAAGTTGCATGCCTGTTATATTGCCCATATCTCATCATACTCTACCCTTGGGGTTGTATATATATGTGTGTGTGTGTGTGTGTTGCAATGATGGATTCCTGTAATGACTAAATGAAGAACATTTTTTTGTTGCATCAGCACTGGAAGCGTGACTTTCCAAACCACCTAATGGTAAGATGCTAATTTTAAAGTTCCTCAAACCCTTTGCTGGGACCTAAAACAGGCAGCAGGCCTCCCTTCTCCTCCACCAATACATCCTGCTATTGTGCAGAGGCAGCACAGAGCTGAAAAGGTTGAACAACACAAGCTAGATGACGCCCAAGGAAAAGCCACTTTCTCCTGAAACCTCAACAGCCTGCTCACACAGCCTGCACACAGCGGATCTGCGATTCTCTCCACTTGCCTAGTAGGAACTTCACCACCATCATTATCACTGACAGAGGCAAATCGGACAGGCCTATTGAGTATATCACAGACAAAGCATCATTCTTCTGCGACACTAAATACAGTCAGCTTAGCATGCCACCTCATCGGATGAAATTAGATTATGGATGATGACGCAGTGAGGCAGTGATGATGATGATGTCTCAGCAACCGCTCACACTTAGTGACATTACTGTGACAGTAGAGCATGTTAGAGGTCTAAACCAGGGCATCCATATACAGATCAAAACACGACTTTCAGGCAGCTCTAAAAGACCGTTTGAATAATTCGGTTTTGTATTTTTATGGAAATGTCCCTTTTTGATGGACCACTGCATGTTTAAGTGGTTGAAATTAGTTCAAAGAATGGATCCTCATCTCTGCTATCAGCTGTAGTCTGTCTGCATTACATATAGTCTTCACTCCATCAGTCAGATGATGGACCTCAGATGATGTGAATGTGCAGTCACTGTGAGCACATTATGGCAGCCCACAGACAGACAGGGAGAGTATGTTTGAGCCTGACAGGCAGCAGTTTCTCTCCCTCTATCAATCGCACGCTCTCCCTCTCGGTGTGAATTATGGCTGCAGTCCTACAGATTCAATTTCACAGTGAGTGGTTAGTGGTCATGTGACATGGACAGACCTGAACTGAGAGGCTTAGCGCCAGGCTGAGGCTAAAACAGAAACACTGTCCTTATACACCACAACGGCCACATTGTGACGCATCTCTGTAGAGACAAAGTTTCTAAATACGCCAACAAACGGCCCGGCATTTCAAATCCTGGATATTGAAGTCTTTGTTACTGTTTCTAGACTGTATGTAAACTAATGTGGACTGCTGCTTGGCGAGATCATTCCTGTTGTTTAGGTATGCTTTCCCTCATGGAGAATATCATTTTTGTTGTCTTGTTTTTGTTATACCCCGCTCTGTGATAAAGCAATAACAATCAAATGGAAGCACTAGCATTGTGCCTGCAAGGTCATGACCTTTGATTTACAATTGCAATGGCCAGATACAGGCAACAGTATCAGGAGCGTTGATAGTTAAGCACCATAATGCAATACCTATTCAAATATGGGTGAGAGTGGTGATGAGACATCAGCCAGTTAAACTATGGGCCGTTTGTTACAAGTCACAGCATGTTTATAACACACTGATGTCAGTATGAATGCTATGGGCCGGTTACTGACATGTAGGCGCATAGGTATCTTCTCTCCAATGGCATGCATCAACCAAAATCTTACACACTATGGGACTGAACTAGCAGCCACCTCAGACTAGAACAACAAGAACAGCCATCCACCATGAGGACTCTTCCACCCTACCTGAATCTGTATAGCCTTGAATGGCCAGTGAGTATTTCTCCAGTGCATCGGCAAACTGTCCGTTTTTAAACAGCAGGTTTCCTTCGTTCTTTAGCCGGCCCAGAGCTGGGGGCAGGGCTCCGCACGGGGCATCAAGGTTGACAGTTTCCGATGCCCTTCCTCCAACCGGAGTTCCCTTACTGCTGCTCTGATCAGCCTGGGCGGACGCTGTCGAGCCCCTTTTGCCCGTTCCATTGGCTACCTTTTCCTTAGACTCCTGCGTGACTTTGTACTTGTCGGAGCTGCCTCCTTTCCCCCTCCAGTGTCCGTGGTGGGAGCTGGCGAACTCACTGTGCGGACCCCCGTCCCCTCTGCCGTGGGGCTTTTTTTGAGCGTTGCCCATGTCTCCCCTCTCGGCAGAAGCAGCTGAGCTCTCCTCCCCACCCACAGGCTGGCACAAGTGGGAGGGGAGAGGGGGGGGGGGGAGGCAGAGCGTGAGACAGAGAGGGGGGGGGGGGGGGGGGGAACACCCACAGGAAGGAGTCAGCGGTTACATCACAGTGGGGGGAGGGTTGGACAGCCATGACACACACACACACAGAGCCACTTCAAACAGGGAGTTCCAGGAAGCTGCCGCTCGCGACAGTGAATTACGAAAGCAGCGGGTGGGGGCAGGGCAGCTCACACACGCACACAGAGTCTGTAACGTTACCCCAGAGGGACACGGGGTGTTTCCTCTATCTATAGTACAGGCAGACCGAAGGTTTGTGATGAAAATGACTGCCCTACTATTACCAGAACTGCTGAAGCTTCCTCAGATGTTTTGGATAAACCGTGAGTGGATTAGAGGGCAAATCCTGACTAAATCAAGCACAAATGTACAGGCACAATGTGGTGTAAAAAGTGCTTCAAAAAATATTGAATATTTACATAGACAGAAATTTGTCTGAAAGTTCTGTAAACTAGGGCAACCATTACTGGATTTTTGAGGCCAACTATCGATATTTTAGAGTGTAAAAAACGGTTTATCAGCTCGTTTTTAACATACATACATAACATACAGATATTTTTGAGGGAGGGATCCTTTCAATTTGGTTACTACAAATTATGATGTTTACAGATTACATGTTCTGAGCGGGACATTTTACAGTTAGAATACTAAATAAACTTGTAAATTCTCTTTACAACTATAAAAACTAAACTACAACCGTAAAACTTTAAAAACTAAACTACAACTTTAAAACTATGTAATGACGACACTGTTTCTAAACTACCGCAAACATATCTTTTGCATTCCTATACTACAATTTTTATGTTACTGATTGGTTGACATGCAGTATATGTCCACCTCAGTATTTCTGGAATAAGTTCAAATTTGCCGATAGTATCAACAATGCCAATATATCGGTCGGACTCTACTGTAAAACTCAATGAATTCAGTAATTTTACCCATCACAGATCTATAGATTTACTAGACTAGGTTCTTTATTTGGTTGTTAGTTCTTAATTTGAGATCAGTAGTAATAATTGGTGAATAAGGGCTTTTTACTGTCTTGATACAGCAATAGTTTATCTGCTTCACAACTGCGAAATGCTGCTTTGTACAACACATAACGGATGCAGATTAATAGTCAAGAGAAAATGACCTCCATTTAAATTGATCATAGATAGATTTCCACATGGATAAAGGGAATTACTGTATAAATGGTCGCTGGTCTCTGTCTCTGTGAGGCTGTTCACACCTGGCATTAAAATGAGTCTTCAGTGACCACTTGTGATCTCACCTCCCCGCTCTATTTGCAAATAAAAACATCTACATCATTCCCGTTTGCAAAGACTAAATGCATTGTTGTTTTAACCTGAATTTCGAGGAATTTGCTGTTTATCAGACCACAAATGAGACAAGAATTAGGTTGGAAAAACGACAGACCAGGACACATTCGCGTATACACTGCTAAAAGAATGTGGCCATATGCGGCCCACATATGCCCAGACCGCAATCGGATCTCAATGCGTGTTGGGTGCATTCACACCTGTACTTAGAGCTGTCCACTTGTGATCGGATCACCCAAGAAGCATGTTAATGCCAGGTGTAAACAGGGCCTGTGTGTGTGTGTGTAAATCAAGGATATAGATATTGATTATGAAGGCGTTCAAACAATCTTACCGGCTCGTTCTGCTTTTGTCTCATCGTTACCGTTGTCATCTTCCTCTTCTACTTCTTGGATGAGGATTTGTTTGCCTTTGCGTTGTGGCTCTGGTTGACATTCCTTTATTTTCTTCTTAGTTTCGGACAGAAGTCGCTAAACCACAAATAATTCACACATTAGAATTTGTCAACAGTGGGAATCGAACCCAGTTCTGTTAAGTCAGCATAGGTGACACACCTAGTAATAGCACAATCATCCATACTGAGTTATAGTGAATGGCTTGTGTGATAATGTTTAAGGAACATCTTCCTTCTCCCCATTCACCTACAGTATACTAAAATCCCTAATACATAATTAAACAATGGGACGACTAAATAAAATACATCCTGGGCTCACCATCTATCACAGAACAATGGAAACAGCTACATCATTCTCTATTTACAGTAATGACGGACGACATATGATTTCATTAATGCCTTGCAGCAGCTGCAATCTCTTTTTTTAAGGTCCAGTATGTACAATTTAGTGGCATCTAGCTGTGAAATTGCAGTTTGCAATCATTTGAATACCGCTTGTCTCACTCTCCCGTTCCAAGCGTGTAGGAGAGGAAAATGTGAAAGGCCCAATCTAGAGCCCGTGATTGGTTTGCTCTTTCTGGCTACTTTAGAAACATGGCGGTGCACCATGGCGACCTGCGTGGGATGGGACCACTCCCTATGTAGATAAAAAACGGCTCATTCTAAGATAACGAAAACACAACAATTCATATTTTCAGGTGATTATACAATAATGAAAACATACATTTAAAGATTATATTCCATTCCTGCCAATAGCTCCTCCTAAATGTTAAACACTGGACCTTTAAGCGCCTGATCTCGCACAAATACAGTGACACCTAGTGGAAAGAAAAGGCTACTGGCATGTAATCAACATGCCTCAGTGTTTCATCACCTACAGTGGCTGCAGCGTTCTGTGGCTCTTCCCTAAGCACCATCGTCAGATCTTCAGCAGCCATTTGGAAGTTGCCCATGTGATTATAAACAGTGGCACGCCGTAGCAGGCCTGATGGTGAAAAATAAATCGCATACAGTACAGACAGTCAATACATCAAAGCTTCTGTTTACTACTGTGCTGTAAAGTTGCAAATGTAGTAGGTAAAAACAGACAATTCCCAAAAAGGGGTTTCCCTAAAGTAACTGGTGCGGTAGTGGCAACATAAAATGATGCCAATCATGTTTCTGTTTACACGCATTGTTGATAACACCATTTAAGAGCTACTGTACAAAAAAGGAGAGCACCTTTCATATTTCCTGGTTCCAGGTCAAGTACTCTCTGGCAGTCTCTCATAGCATTGTGCCAGTGCTTGAGATTGATTTCTGCCTGGGCTCTGTTGTTGTATGCAGCCACAGTTGGTATAATGGAAAGGCTCCTGTAATGGAAGGCCAACAATAAATACAGACCTTTATTTATAATGAGGTTAATGGACAAACACTTAGAGGTACAGTAAATGGGAATTAAATCAGACTTCAATGAATGACGGCAGTCTAATTAAATGCCAGGCAACATAATATAATCCCCTAAGAGGTTTCAAATGCTTTCTATAATAAATGAGTAAGTTTAAAGAGCCTGACCTGGAATAGTATACTGCTGCCTCCTCATAATCATTCGCTCTGAAAGCTTCATTGCCTTTGTCCTTTTCACGATTTGCCAGAAGGAGCTTCTCCTGTTGTGTCAGCACTGGATGTATTGTAGAGGCCACGCATTTCAGACACACACCCACACCACTCAAGTATACATAATGCTTTGCAATGACCACAAAATAAATATGAGATGCTACACATAATACATTACTTGAAGCATCCACTTTAGTCTTGATTTTGGGGTGTCCAGTGTTTATAATGACAGGAGGATCATCTTTGACAACATTCCCATCGATTCTTTCACATTCTTTTTCCACATCAAACCTGGGAATAGAGTGATATATATTTGGGTATAGGGAGATATTCTGCAAAATGATGCTGTGGATCATTGTCATGAGAGAAGCTTAGCTAAGGCCTTTTTACAAAGTGAAACACTTTTATGTACAGTGCCCGCAGCTGCCTGCTAACAGTGCATTCTTTCTTCTGAGTATAACTGACAAAATGACTCACTTGTCCCACTCTCGATAGTCACGTGGGAGAGTGCTTTTTGAAGAATCCCTCTTTTCCTTTGGAACTGAAGTCTGTGATGACATGAGACCTAACTTTAGTATTTTTCTCGAATACACAAATGGTCATGGTTACGTACATCGTTGGGGACAATTCTTACCTGACTAAGTGGAACGGAGCAATTGGAACCTCTAATAGGTGGCATGCTTTCATTCACTAGATCATCAAACATGGACTGCTGTTTTAGTGAAGCCTCAGTTTTTTTGGTTTCTTCTTGCCACGTCTGTAAAGAACAAAGTATCTAATATTAAAATGTTGGTGATTTATTTTCAGGGAAACTGCCATATGGGAAGAGAGCAGGGAGTATGCAAGATAGAGCAAAAGAAACTACAATGTGTAGCATACCTTCAACTCATTAATAATTTGGCTCCACTCATCTTTAGAGAGGCTGGCTGCTGTGGCCACAGGGTTTTCCTTCCTCAGAGCCCGGCTCCTTGGGTCCAGTTTCTCCAAGTGACTCTCACAGAACTTGATCAGATGAGGAAAAATGCCCTCGTTGCCAGACCTTTACACAAAGTAAAACATTATTTTCTGAAAGCCCAAAATCCTAGCTATCTTTTCACTCAAGTTTATCAGACTGTATTGTGTCATGATGTGCTATATTGTTCTTTTGCAAACGGTGGTAAGTGGTAGGTAATCTATTTTCATATACATTTTCCCATGATGAGAGAATTATCCTAATGGAGAAAAGCTCACCAACAATATATATGACTATAAAATTGATATACAAATATAAAGGAATAGAATATTTGATGAACATACAAAATCATCTCTGCCTAGGCACAGCTCAAGCTCAGTTGTGTGGCTTTTACCTCAGTACTCTCAAGATCTTCTCCAGGTATTTTACATCTTTGCATTTTTCAATGTAATCATAGTCCAGGTGCTCTACGGGGACCTTGCCGCTATAGTCAACGGTGGCGGACTGGTTTTGAAGAGAGAAAAGTGCATCTGCACTCATGCCTGGGAAGAATTTCAGTTTACTCAGTTATTCTGTCAAACAATGTTGTTCTGTTACCAGCAGACTGTGTTGCTCTGAATGTTACGTAACCTTTGCTAGCTCGGTAAGGTTAGCTAATCTTAAGTAGCTCTACAGAACGTGATCAAATGTGACTTATATGTTCGTATTTGAGGATTAAAGTTAAGGCAAGGCAGAATTTACGTTTAGGAAATGTCAGTGTTCCTCTCAAGTGAAATCAATGCTGTTGAGGTTAAAGGACGTAACTTTACCTGCTGCTGTTCGGGCTCGCAACTGCAACGCGGGTCCGTTACTATGGTAACCATACACATACACACACAGAAGGATGCTACGCTCCAAAGCGGAAACACGTGACACAGTCAACAATGGGCTCCAAATTTGAAAACGTGGCTGGGAGCTGCCTGAAGAAGAACATGTAGCAAACAGAAACAACGACGAGGGGTGCAAGCGGAGGCCTAGAACTGACCCTGAGGAAACAACATTGTGGACAGTCCACAGCCTTTGCATTAATGTTAGCCCAGCATTATCTAGGAGTAAGTATTTCTATGTTGCTAAATATGATGCTTTAGTGCACTTTAGGACGCAGCAGCCTATATGTTTGGCTAGCGGAGGATCTGACTTTAGGAGGCTAACGTTAGTTACGTTCACAACTCGTCACTTCGCCAGACTATGTTGAATGTAGTGCTCACGTTACTGGGTGTAAAAGATGCTTATGGCCCCAGCCTAATGGCTCTGATATTAGGTGTGAGTGTGTTGCGTTTGTAACATTGGCTAGCGTCACGTTTATCAGCGTGGGGGGTACGGCAGCTTACAAATGTAACGGGCAGCTGTTTAGGTGGCTATCGGGCCCTCTATACAAGCGGTAACTCGGTAATTGACGCAGGTGTTTTCTCATCACGTCAGCTAATTGCTCTAACTGAGGATGTCTGGTGGGACCTGGGGGAGTCTTACAAGGTGTTTGTTTTTTATGTAACATTTTTTAGCACAGTCTTGAATGCAGTTAACTTCAGGTGTATTTCAACAACCGCGCCTTCGTTATATTATTTTTGGCCTCCTAGCTGAATTGCCAACTAACGAGTCCGCTGCTGTCTCCGCTTTCTCCATACGTTAACCGGCGTTCAGTAACCGGGAATAAATAGTCTCAAAGTGGCACGCCCCTTTGTTGACCCTCGCGTGACTCCCTGGGGTCCTCTGTTAGCAGTGCACCGCTAGTGTGGGGGCGGCTGTTCGTTTTGGCGGCCATAGCGCACTTTATAGCGGCAGTACAGAGAGCACGCGACGGAGGGGGGGCATTTAAATCGACAACACGCGCTCTCATAGCAACGCTGATGAAACAGCTGAGAATGTTTGGTGTTGAACCAGCTGACTTTCTTTGACAATTCGTGTTTAACAAACTGCCAACAGCAACGTTATATACGCTGAGAACAACTGAGAGGCTTTCGACATCTCTTTCTTTCTTTCTTTCTCTACTTGTATCACTTGGCCCACAAAGTGAGTCCAACATGACAACACCACATTAGAAATAACGGGCAACATTTAAGATTAGTTGGAGCTTTTTATTCTCTGTTCTGTGTTTTGTTGCCTGCAGGTCAGCTGACATTATCCTTACTTGGTGAACACGGTGTTTGGGACAAAGTGCACACAGGAGGAGGAAAATGCAGTGCACTCCCGACTCAAACGTGTACCTCGAGAGCTGCAAAGGCCAGCGCAGTTATGATGACTGCTCTGACAGCGGTTACTCAGGTTTATTCCACAGCCCAGGGAGCATCAGTGGCGTTGACTCCTGTAGTTCTTTGTCTCCAGTAGAATTCAGTGAAACCCCTAAAGAGAACGTCAGGCTTTCTGTCACACCTAAGGAGAGGACCAGAGAACCAGGGGGAGTTTTGGGCAAAGCTTCCGGGGGACTACAGCGGCCATCAGCAGTTAGCTGGTGTGAAACTCCTAAAGTACACAAAAAAGATGCCTTGTTGCGACACAGACTGCTAATGTGCAAGCCCATCACAGATGTCAAAACTGACAACATAAGATCACCGTGCACCAGAAAGGCGGAATCCTCCATCAGTGTCAGGCCTGACCACTGGCTCAGTGCATCGTTTGACTCTATAGACACTGTGATGGGGGCTTTGGCATCAAGCACTTTAAAACTGGAGCAGGATCTGCCACTGTCTGGTAGGAAACGTCGTCTCCTCTTCACGCAGATGAGGACCTCCACTCTTGAAGATGGTAAACTCAGCTCTGCTCACCTTTCCAGTTTTGAGAGAAGTGTTTCACTCTCAAATGCAGATTTCAGTGAGAGCATTTCTGCCTCTGATCAAATTAATATTGAGACTCCACGCGTTAGCAAATTCCTGTCGACCTCATCTAAGGAAAACTCTCAATCACCAATCAGCGGTGTGGCAAATAATGTATATGACAGCTCAAGTGTCTTGTGCACACCGTCATCCACAGATACGCCCAAGTACATCAGGTACGTGCTTTCATTTTAAAACTTGGCTTTCCAAATTTTGTTGTAAATCTTCCCAGCTGAATACTTGGAGAAGCACATCTGAAATCGTGCCTGTATTAACCCCCTTCTAATCCTGGAATAGGTCTGTGTTTGAGGACAGTGGTTTCAGTTCTCTGACCCTTGATAAATCCCAAGACTCCTCGGTGGATCATGATGGCTCATTCCAGGAGCTGCTGGTCTCTGCCTCCAGAGCAAACTGTGAAACCCCAAATCTGTCAGAGGCAAAGCGGCGCTCCCGTTTGCAGCGTCAGCATAGGCTTTCTACTCTTAAAGAAGGGGGCTCTCAGTCTGATGAAGACCCAAAGGACAGAAAGCATGAACATCTTCATCAGTGTCGCAGCCTTTCTAAAGAAGATGACGTTTTTGCTGACGGTGCCACCCCTCGCAGCGTCCTTTCTGTTAAATGTGGTAATGGCATGACTTCTGATAGTTTGTCCTCTGCAAAGCAAGACTATGCCACCCCACTAAGAGCGACCAGCACCAAGCCGTTTAGCACAGCTCCTGCCAATCCAGATGCAACTCCTCTCAGGACAACCCCAGTCAATCTTTCTCTGACTCCAGCTTTGCAGCTAGTTCATGCTATGTGCCAGCAGAAAGCCCTGATGTTTGCTGGCCAAAGTCCAAGCCTGAAGGAGCAGCTGAGGTCCACAGCAGCACTGGCTGAGACCCCGGTGATGTTCAGGACCACCATGCCATTGGCAGGGCTGATCGGCCGGAAGATGGGCCTGGGGAAGGTGGACATACTCACAGAGCTGCAGAAGAGGAACCTCAGGCACATCCTGGCTGTCATACTCGACCACCTGACCCCTGAGGTCATCTACAGGTGAGGAGTTCATGTTTTCAACAATACTTAGCTGCCATTACTCATACAAACTGAAATCTTTTTTACTTTATTATTTTTGTTCCATCTATTGTATGACTCAGCATGCCTTCCTTACTACTTAATGGCTAAGTAGGATGATATCCAATTTCTCATTCATTGAACTGATAATGATTAATTGTGACGGCAGCATGTTCTAAATAGATATATGAATACAATCGTAAGCTCTTCAAAATCCTGTAGAATTCATACAGCATATCATTAATGCTTAGCTAAGACCAAAGTACAGGACTTTACACTAGTCTAAATGATATATGTATGCAAGTAAACCATTAAAATCAAGACATGTAACCACTGCAAGAACAGCAGAACAGTTTAGACAAAACTGTATTTTGTATTTTTATTAAATTAACATAAAGCCTGATTATTACTCAAAACATCAGGCTTGATGAACAGTCAAGAAGCAAACCACTATTAAAGGTTTTGGTCCCATGCATGCATTTATTTGTGTTTGGCAGGTGTGGCCAGGTGTGCCAAACCTGGAATGAAATCATCCAACAAGACAAGCGAGCTACGATTAAGCGAAGAAACCACCTGAGTGAAGTGGAGGCTGCTCTTGAGGTAGGAGATTTGCCATTTTATCCACTGTTACTTTTACACAGGACACTGGCTTTTGCCGTCTTCCTCAAGCAAAGGAAAAACATCTGGTATTACATTGATGGGTGTGTGTGGTCAGCACAGTTAAAAACTAAACTTCATGTCATAGAGGTCTGTACAAAAGCAGTTTTCTGTCCGATGTGATTCAATGTAAAGTAACATTTGAATGACTGTTTCATGTCACCCAGCTTGTTAACGTGGATATTGACCAACAGTGACTGATGGTTGAATTGAGCTTTTAACTTCTTTTGTGCTGTTGTCTTATAGCTCAGTGGTGCTATCCATGTCCCTGACGCAGAGACCAGACTCACTCTGCTTAAGAGGTCAGCCCTCAAGATGGTTCAGGCCCAGTCTAGGACCTCTAGCTACTGCACCCCGCAGTCAGGAAATAGCACTTTAACCCCAATACAGCACAGCGCCTTACATTCAGGCAGCAGTGGCAAACGGGATAAATTTCTAGAAGTGAGTTTTGTTGTTGTTGTTGTTTTAAAAAAAAAAAAAAAAAAAACATTTCACAGGATTTGCTTAAACTGATATGTAATATCTGGACATAAAAGTATTAGTTTAAAATCTCGTTTTGATTGCTGTTCAGTGGAAATATGTTTCAGAACTGCTGAGGGACGTTCAAAAACATTTACTTTAAGTCATTTAAAAAAATTTAAAAAAAATGTCTTTCAGGTTGCCAAAACCCTCTTCAACGACGAGTGCCTCAAGCCTTGCCCTCGATGTCAGCATCCCGCAAGGTGTCACTCGGTGAAAGGGGAGGGTGTGTGCAGCAGAGCTGACTGTGGCTTCCAGTTTTGCACGGCCTGCTTGTGTGCTTTCCACGGCTCGAGAGAGTGTGGCAGCCAGTCTGCAGGCCGTCGCAAGAAGGACATACTTCTTCCAGGAAGCGCTCAAAGCAAGCGAAATGTTAGGAGACTATGAGCACAAAGTCAACTGTATTCTCTTTGCTATGCTGAAGTCACTTCAGAATTGTTTGACTACTGGTGAAGATGAGGCCTAGCAACAAGGAAACTGATTTGTAGCCAGTACATGAGAGCAACTTCTGTACTTATCAATGTGTCTTTGTACCTGTCTATGTACTGTATTTTCTCCCTTTTTTTTTCAACACATTTCTTACCTAAGTGTTTTTATGAATGTGAAGGAAGTTTCAACAGCAGTACGACGATTGAATTTTGCCGTTGATGTATTTTTCATACACATTGATCAACTGGACAGAATGTATTTGGAATTCCTCTGAGATTTTCAACTTTTACCATGTGTTTTCAGAGCGGTTTTAAAATAAATTAGACTTTTTTTTTTTTTTTTTTACATATTTTTCACTTGTCTCTCATTTGTGAAATAGTCTCCGTTAGTCCCCGTTGTCATTTGCAGGAATTAATTTGTCAGCGTTTGGTGCCATCTAGTGGTATGACCTTACTTTGTTTTAACTGACTTCAACAATGTTATTCTCTCATTTGCCTTTTTTTTTCCCTTTAATTTTTTATTACTACGTTTAAGTGGTTTTTAGTTACAGTAATGTAAATTATGTGAATCATTTAGAATAAAGTCATTTTCGGGTCTCAAACTCCAATAAGAAACTCAAACCTGTATTTGTTTCTCTCTGGTCTTCTGTAGTTAAACTTTTACTGCCCCCTGTGTTTTGAAAATGAGTCCACTTCCATAGCAACCTGTAGTGTGTCAGTAATTACACTGAGAGGTTTGTGACTCGGCGAACGCTCAAATGTGACTGCCTGGCTCGACTTTCCAGGCAACCAGTTTGAAAATACTGTGTACTATAGGCAATTGTGTCTTTTCCTCTTTTTTTTTTTTATTTTTATTTTTTTAAATGAACTATGTGTGGTGTAATTTCAACAGGTAAGAGCAGTACATGTACAGACATTTAACTTTTTGGGATTTTTGAAACTGATGTTGGTTTGCTAACTAATGTTTTACTCTTTATTTTTAAGAGTTTCCCCATCTTACCGCTGGCAATTTTGTGAGTACAAGTTTTGATTATTGACATTTCCTGAGTTATCTAATCTGTAACAGCAGTTTGTGTTTAGTAGAATTTCTATATGTTGCCTCTATCAGTGGATGGATCTCAGAGTAATGTTTTCTTTGTCTCCATGCAGGAGAACACTCTGGCCTCTGATGATGTATTGGTTCACTTCTTCAATGATTTCTTAAGTCTGCCGGTAAAATAGTCCTAGTATATAGATGTAGCATATTTTTGACTAAACTCTTACGCCCTCCTTATACCCTTACATCTTTTCCCAGTCTTTCCCAGAGGCTTTGCTGTACAACCAGGCGACTGGGCTGTTTGAGGTGGTGAGTGGGGCAGCTGAGTTAGTCTGCAGAAGAATCAGATCAGTCCTACACGGCAGCAAATCGCAACTCCTAACTGGTGACCCCACAGCGCTGGCCAGAACCTCTCCACTAGACAACCATTACACTGTCTGTGTAAGTAGTGAATGATTCCTTTATGTGGAACTCAGTAGTTTTATATATTTGGTTTTGGAGATGAGCAGGAATCAGTACTGTAGTTTTAGAGGCTTGACTTGAGGAATCTGTGTCCTTGACCTTTGCAGTGCCTGCACAGAGAGCAAGGAATTCAGTGGATCATGAAAGAAAGAGTTCCCTTTTTCCTTCAAAGTGATTGCTACTATGAATACAGGTACAACAAGTGCTGGGTGATTTGTTTTTGGACCTACCGTACATACAAAACAAATTGTTTTACCGCCTATATTCTGCATTGATTTTGATCTTTTTATGTTGTGTCTTAACTATAATTTGGTTTCTTACTATTACTAAACTTAGTGTTCAGTTTTACTCATTCATTTGTTACTTGGATTCTGCTCCAACCAGAAAAGTACTTGTCTACTAACCTTGATTTTAAAGGTTATTTGCTTCAATCAGCTGTGACTTTATTACATATTGTTGTTCATAAAACAACACATATTACTGGTCATGTTCACAGAATGCTTTTGTCAGTGATTATGGAGTGTTAAACTCTAGCAGTATAACGCAGTACACTGTGGTTAAGGTCTATCTTCGAGGAATCTTTGTGATTGTGTTTAAGACTGTTGCCCTTTTTCCTTGTCTGCGAGAAGCCTTAGGGCCACATCCCTGTACAGATCAGATGACTGACTGACCCACGCTAACTTGCAACCTCCACATAGAAGCAGTGATATAGAAATAACAATAGCCCCGTTTAATTCCATTCCATAAAATTAATGCTTTTATAAAAACACTTGCTTATGTATTCTGTGTATCAATTTTTCTTCTGGTCTTTCTCAGACTTGCCAAGCTGTTGTTTCAGTGGGATCCAAACCTCTGTATCCAGAGGAGAAGAGGCAGCTCAGGTCGATCTGCCCGGTCAGCCCCACAACTGCGTTCATCCCCCCAATTTCACAAGCAAAATAACAATGCACTGAAGGTCCTGACGTGCTCACATTCTCCGGAGAACATTTCAGCAAAACAAGGTATATACTGGTGTTTTCTACTTGCACATTTATGTGTACTGTATGTGTGTGCAGGCTGAAGTCTAGTTATGAAAATATGTTCTCTCTTTCCTTGCTGTTCAGGGTGTATGAGGATGCACAATGCGACATGTCTGCGCTCTGGCCAGAAGGAGCATTTCAACACAAACTGCAGTGAAACATCCAGATGTTTCTCCAGCTGTTCTGAGCCCGAGAACCCGCGTACCTTTTCCTCTTTGTCCTCCTCTAACCTTAAATGTGAGGAAACCCAGCAACTCCGGAGCAATCAGAGCAGATCACAATCAGAGCTGAGCCTCTACTTCACAGCGCCATCAGCTGGCAGCTCGGAGGCACAACATCTCAAAGAGTCCAGCGGCCAGAATGAGGAGTATTTTGAACTACATCTGGAAAACCTGGTTGCCGAAGTGGTTCAACAGGTACTTAACAATGCACTGAACGTGATGGATAGTCGGAGCCAGGGAAACCCTTCTGACTGTTTCGGCAAGTCAGGAGAGCAGACAAATTGTACCAGCACAGACAGATCGTGTGAATGTAAAGTTTGCCGGCATTTGGCTGATGGGGTCAGCGAAATGTTGGCGGGGAAGAAAGAGAAAGTTCAAGAAGGCAAGAGGGGAATTGGAGTGGAAGAAAAGACAGAATGGTTTAAGAAGAATAGGGTAGTGGGGAGGGGGGGCACAGAGCAGGAAAATGTCCTTGACATTTGTTGCCATGGTACCAGTTACCGTGGCAATAGACCAGGCTTGGATGAGTTCAAGGAGTTTTTGCGAGGAACGCCAGGAGAGAAGCTTCTTAATCTTTGGATGGATGTAGAGCGACTGAAAGCTACACAGAACAGCGAGAGGAAGAGCAGGTAAGCGTTACAACATGATGAAACACACTTTTTGTTATTCTGGTGAACTAAACTTGGTCTTTTTACTGTTGATACAAAACCTAAAAGCCTCTGTTTAACGTTTATGGTTTGATACTGAACTCCTAACACTTTGGATGACAACTGCAGCTATAAAACAAGAAACAGCCCTTGTCTTTTGGATATGTATTGATCATCTGATAGCAGTATCAAATGTAATGTGGTATTTTGATCAGGTATCTGGTCCTAATGAGGAGCTGCTACCTGCTGAGCAGCAGCCAGAGCAGTCTAAATGTGGAGCTGCTCTCCAGACTGGGACTGACCACCTCCCCCTGCTGGACAGAGGAGAAACTGTGCTCAGTTCAGCCCTTCCTCACCGAGTCTCTGCTCTACTACTGGTGAGATTCACAGTATTCAAGTTATGTTAATCATAGATACTGTATTTATGTGTGCAATGTCTATTTATGTTTTTGTGTCCATATATATGACTTGCTTCAATTAATTTTGTAATAGACTACATAGTATACTGCAATGCAATGGCCTTGGCATTTAATTATCATGAGTTATGTCTTGCATACGCTGGATATAGCACATGCTGTTCAGTAACTTTGCCTATATAGTTAAGACTTAGTAATGTTCTTGGTAATTCTCCCCGCCCTTCCCCCACAGGGCTCCTCGGTTCTGGACGTCTCAGTGTGTTCAGGAAGACAGTGAGGACTCCCCTCTTCTAGGGCTGTGGACAGAGTGGTGTGTAAGCCCTCTTTTAGGCATACAGCCCCACCATGACTCTATGACCCTGCCTTCCCCCCATACTGTCCATACACAGGTAGGATATGATACCACTTGGTGCATAAAAGGTGTGGAAGAGAGCCCTCTGAATTAACATGTGAAATGCAGCAATGGAGCTCTTACTTTCAGGGTTATCCACCTGCCTGGCATGCAGTTAATTGTCCTTTCCTCTGAGGCATGTTGGTCGCTGTAGTTTTAAATGGAAATGAAACGATTAGTGGATTAATGAATTAATTGGTCGATGGAAGATCAGTATCAAATACATTTCATTCATCAAACAAATATGGCAAACATTCGTTTCCTGCTTCTCCTATGAGGATTTGCTATGATTCTCAGTTTTATATCATTCTATCCTTTTTATGTCTTTAGATTTTGGACTGTTGGACAAAATAAGCAATTTAAGGTGTCACCTCGGGTGCTGGGAAATCTTGATGGGCATGAAAGAATCGTTTACTTAAGCAATAATGAAAATATTCATTAGTTGCAGTCTTCGTTTTAAGTCTTTTTTTTTTTTTTTTTTTTTAAGAAAGTGTTGTGTTATTTGTATTAAATGTATGTATTTCATCAGCTATATTCCAGCAGAAGTCAGTTAGTGAGCAGCAGCAGAAGAATGGAAAGGATGTTACAGGCTCTTTGTGTTGACTCGTGTGCCGGCTTATACTTCACAAACTTCTGTGAACGATCTGGAAACCAGGTACAATAGCAGCTACCGGATTGGTTGGACTTTTGTTCTGTTTATTTATTTAATATTGAATGAAATGGCATTCCATATGTATAGTTTGTCGCATTTAATCATGATTGCACATTTAAATGTAATTGTTATAATGTGGAGCAATAACATCTTTAACATGTGATCAACACAGTACATGAGGACTATTGAGGTTCTTTATTTTTGTTTCAGCTGTGGGAGAATGCAGTTAACTTTTGGAATGACCTTCAGCACTACCATGAGCTGTTCTATCAGGACGGACTGGACCCCTACAGAGTACAGAGAGAGGCACAGGTCAGCACGCACACACACACACACACACACACACACACACACACACTGTTAAGTACTGTCTGGTTTATACACAATATGTACACTCCACATATGTAAAGGTAGTATACCTAAGGTGATATTAGCTCAAACTAATGTCAGCTATCTAACAGTCACTAACCCTGCGATTTGGGAGCATCAGCAAATAAATAATATCAGAATAGCCTAATTAAAGGAGAAGGAAGCATTTTTATTTTTTTTTGTCTTCAAGGAAATAATCCATAAAGGCACTTCCTGTATTTTACAAATAAATAAAATGTTTAGTGTATTATGAAGAAAATGTAGAGTGCATTTGATAAGATGTCTCTACTTAGAGTTGAGTCCAGGCGGGCTCAGCGGTTCCTCGTACCTTGGTGCATCTGTAGGGCTTTTCCTGTCACAAAACTCTCCTCTTATGATAACTTAACTTCATTTACCTGTTTGCCAAGAAATAGCAACACACTATTCCAGACAATAAATTGTTAATGGTTTCATGATGGCTTCTTAGGTTAAGTTCTGCTGCCAAGGCCAACTGTGCAACATCAAACTAATTTCAAGTAATAAAAAAAATCCGTACATTTATGCAACTCGTGTTTTTGTGTGTGGGGGGGAAATAAGTGCTAGCTAATTTAAACTTAAATTAAGATGCTTCATACAGAGGAATACAATATCCAGAGAGATAAAGAGGCCTAGTTTTAGAAAGGATGCCAGGAAAAATCACGAATCAAGATAAATTAAAGTCGCAGAGAACAAATGTCTAAAAATGTATGTAAAGCAACGAGTAATAAAATACCAAGGCATTGAAAAAGAAATTGAGTGTAACATTTTCTAAAACCCTCCTTTTTATACACACACACACCTGCTCTTGTTTGCGTGCTCTCTTGGACTGCCACTCCCTTTCTCCTCTCTGCCCTCTTTACCCCTCACTAAGTGGAGAGATTTAAACGCCCATAAAAACAAGTGAGTCAGACCCCCCCAGCTCTGCGCCAGTCCAGTCACCCAGAACCACCCTGTCTGGCTACAGCTGGACCAGAGAGGAAAGCTGAGCAGTTTGGTCCAGAATACCTCACAGTGAAATCGATTTTCCTTCAGTTAACCTTTAGTTCACCAGAGGAGTGACTTTTAGATGATCTTTCCATAGTGCCGTGGCCAAGAGGGTTAAATGGGTGACATTTATGTGGTGTGATGGCAGCAGTGATGAGAGATAGTGAATATTGTGTATGTGAGCACTGGTGGTTGTGAGGAGAAATGTTTCTGAAGTGATGACATTTTTATGATCTTCTCTTTTCTACTCAGCTCCTTTACTCCACCTATCTCTTCAGCTCTGCCAGGAGGAGCATTGGTGTTGATGAGGAGGTCAGAAGGGAGGTGTACGAGCGACTGATGCCTGCTTTTGAGGAGCTGTTTGACAAGGCTGAGGAACACACACTGAACATCCTGCTGGAGCCGTGGACACTGCTGGTCAGCAGGGACAAAGGGTCCTTCCAGAAGGTAACCACAGTTTAATTCACTTCACTGTCCTTTAGTGAGTCTACAGGTTACATTTACATATAGTCATTTAGCTTTTATCCAAAGCAACTTACATATGAGGAAGACAAGGTTAGCTGGCACAGAGGTCTGATTAGAGAAATGTAGTGAATAAACATTCTTGTTTTGACATGCATTTGTCCTTCTGAAGTGATGTGCAACACACAGAGATCTGACCCTCCTGAGGACAGAGGATTTCCCACAAAAATGACAATGCGTGATTAACTGTCCAATTAGGAGTTCAAGCCCCAAAGGGGCTGAAACCCTATTATGTTTGTGCTGGATTATTATTATTATTATTTGTTTTATCTTGCTGCTCAAATTGCCATGAGCTAGAAACCCGAAATGATGTGCATGTGCTTCTACAGAAATATGAGCCAATGTAATTTTGAACAGGCCACGCCCCTCACACCTAAGGATCCAAATGACTTGAAAGTTCTCACACAAGTCCAGCTCACTGTGCTCTAGAAAAAAGGCTCTTAGACCACTAAAGGCCACCTAACTAGATTTTCCGCCATTTAGATAAAAAAACCCAACACATTTCCTACACCGTAGTTCCAATTGCTACCATATTTTCGGTGGATCATCATTGGACAAAGCTTATTAAACATTGTATGAAGCAATTCCTTGGCTATCAATCTGTATGTTTATATTGACCAAACCAGAGTACACAATGTATTATTGGGTGTATTTTTACATGAAAATGAACTCTTTTTTTTTTCTTTTTTTTAAGGCAAAATTAAAAGGTTTGGAGGAAAAAAGAACCAAAGGAAATGTTCCAATTACAACAATATTCGTGTTTCTAAAATAAATATTATTGGGATCAATACATTTCCATAAAAGCCTGATGAATCAAATATAATACAGGAAAAAAATCATATATGTGAATGATTAAAACAATAATATTCTTGGAATTTTTCAGGCTATTACTTGATGTGTCAGGCTTCACAGGGTTATATTCCTAACAATCTGTGTTGGCTTGAACCCCATTGCCGCTTGTGGCTATATTATTGTTTGTTGATTGAGTTATTAGTTTAAGTCTAAGGTGTCCTAAGTGTGGTTCTGTGCATGATTGGCTTTAGGGCTGCAATTAACAATTATTTTCATTATCAATTAATCTACCATTTATTTTTTTCGATTAATTGTTTGGTCTATAAAACCGAAAAAAACGGAATATTTTAAGACTAAAAGGGGACGTCATTAAATGCCTGGTTTTGTCTGACCAACAGTCCAATACACCAAATATTCAATTTAATTTAATGCACAACCAAGAAAAGCAGCAAATTCTCAGATTTGAGAACCTGGGCTCAACAAATGTCTGGCACTTCTGCTTGAAAAATTACTCAAATGATTAATCGACTATCAAAATAGTTGCAGATTAATTTTCTTTTAATAAACGAATCATTGCAGTTGTAATTGACCGTGTGTGTATCCAGGTGTGTGTGCAGGAGGAGGTGCGCTGCGTCGACAATCAGGAGTACAGGGAACTCCAGAGTCTGTACGAGGAGTCAAAGGGCCGACTGAAACAGGTCAGCCAGCATCCATGAGTTCCATAGATCTATAAAATGTTGGTGCTCAGTTAATAGCCAATAAACACACACCTGTGAGATAAAACAGCTAATGTAAACAATAATATGAAAATGGCCTCTTTCCAGTATTTATGTATTGCTTAGTAACAATGTTGGTTATCTACTGTTCTGAGCCGGTTTAACTTGGCATGAACATGCCTTTTACAGTGGTGTCATACTGCAGTTATATAGAAGAAATGATCTGTGTGACTGCTTTACCGTGACTCCTAACAGTGATGTGGAAAAATCACTGTTAAGAGTTTTCCACCACACCTTATTTTTCCTCTTTCTTGCTCCATCTCTGTCACTCATTCTCCCCCCTCCTGCTGCTGTGTCTCCTCTACAGGTGGAGCAGTGCGAGTCCATGCTATTTCCCTGTCCTATCACATCTTCAACTCCCTTCTCAAAGGGCCCCCAGGCACCTGACTCTTGGTCTGGAGTGTCTCCAAATTACCAAGGTTACCGTCTAGGTTCCTTACTTCGTCACCGCCATGAGATCGGGCATTTCATGTCCTTCCTACAGAAGCAGGACGCCAGGTGAGCTGTGTAACCACACAGATTCTATGTTAGACTTATGTCCCCCCACTTTACCTAAATATGTATATACAATAGATTTATAGCATCACACTGGGCCAGTTTAATGTGCATCATATTCATATTAAACTGAAATGAAGGCAGTATGAAAGTGTATTGTTGGCAGAATGTATACAATGCGCTGAGGTTGATGCGAAGCCAACATGGTTGTGTGTTTCTGCTCAGTATCCATCTGACGTGCTGGCTGGATCTGGAGCAGTACAGGAGGACTCCTCAGAAAGACAAAGCTGTCAGACAAGAGAGGTCATCTCATATTGCAACCAAATACCTCAACAAGAAGTACTTCTTTAGCTCTGACAGCCCCGCCACAACCGAACAGCAGAATGATGTAAGTCAGGCAATCCCATGATTTAAAAAAACAAAAAAACATTCACTTTTATTTGCTAACGTACCCATTTTGATATAGTCACAACTCCATTGAAATTGAATTATTGTCAGCTTCCCGGGAAAGCATTAGAGTGACGGACAGGCACATGGTGCCCATGACATGACTAGCCCAGGATGGGATGTGAGCGCCAACATCCAGATTTGATGAACAGAGGCTGCTGCAGCGCTCACACAATTTCCCATCTCCCTGCTTTGGCATCCCGAAGACTTCGTGCTGACAACTCTGACAGCAGGGTGTTGGTGGGAAATGGGGGATGTGGTTAGAATTAAAACAAGGAGGAGAACCGTGTGGTTTGGATCCAGAAAGACAAAGAAGATCAGTAACGGTGACACTAGGATGAAATCTCTCCTGACATTTATAGTCTGCGATTAGGTTTCTGGATTCTAGGATTACTGCAGGAGGGCACGTTGGCTAGAGTTAGGATGAGTAGATGGGACACTGAGCGGTGTGCCTGATTTTTCTCTTTCGGGACACCTGAGATGGTTGCTATGTAGTATTTATTATACTGTCACAGAAAACAGTGTTTTGTATGTTATAGGACAGTGGTCCCAACCTTTTTTTGTCTGACGTAGCCCAACCGCCCTGCCAGATAAACTTAAGTACCCCTTCATCGACATCGCTGCATGTTCCAAATCCATCAACATTTGAATTTATTTTAAACAGGATCTTATTTAACATTAGAAATTATGTTAAGCAATAATGTTTTCATGCAAATGAACTAATAGGTTGGTTTGGTCAATTGCATTTATACAGCCACGACTTGTGGCAGAAGCTGGACATTTCAACCATTTACCCATGACTCTTAGCTAAATGTAATGGATAAATGGTTGAAATATTGCTAACTATTTCAAATGTGTAAAACGAACTATTTCAACCACTTATCTGATAAATTCAGACTCTGCTGTTTGTTACTTTTAGCTAATGCCAACTATTTATCTGTTTATCCACTGGTTCTAGCTATTAATTTGACCAGTTTATTACTTTTAGCTAGCTATGTATTTCAATATTCGCTGACTTCCTTTCAAGCCTGAACATTTTCAACTAGCTGTTCTTCTCTTCTAGCTTGCTAACTAGTTTTCGCACACTCAATCGCAACAGTCAGTGTTAAGGTTTTTCTTTAAATTAGCTGAGCTACTGTACTCATTTCCCACTAACCCCGGGGAGCTACAGACATACACTCTGGGCTACAAGTACCCCTGGTTGGGAATCACTGTTACAGGAAATAAAGTAATGACAATTGGAGAACCCTAATTTCAGTGTTCTTGAAGCACACTGGGTTCAGAGAGAGATACAGTCCACTTGTTGACATGACTTCAATTCTGGTGCATGACTTTTGTCACTTGTCATCCTCATCTCATAAATACCATCGAAATAATGACTAACTGCATTTGAATGTGGATGCCAATTCTAGTGCTTCTAAGTCTGTAGGATTGGGTCTGGCTGCCGCTCTTGCATCTCAGCTTTGGTTCTTGTCTGCGTGAGCAATGTAGAGAGACTGACAGCTTTACTGCTTTGGCCCTTCACTCTTTCAGTCATCCAGTCACAGATTGGCCTCCTTTCATCTACTGACTCCCACTCCAATGCCACGACTGGTTCTCATTTCTGAAGCCCGTGAGTGTGTGCGCAAAATGAGAGAAAATATAAAAGCGATATAAATAGGGAGACATGGCCAGATCGATGCATGAAGACAGAAAGCAGACGGGGGAGATGAAGAGAACCGAGGGATAGTGGGAATGATGAAGAGCACAGCAGGAGTTTTCACTCAGGTTTCACTGTGGGCAGGTTTTTTCCGGGGGGGGAAAAAACTCAGGGGGGGGGCCCTGAGTTTGTCCACCTCATGTGTTCTTAATGTTTTTTTTTTATTTTTTATAAATCTACAGATGTGTACACTCACTCATCTTTAGCATTCATATCAAACACATGCAACCATCTGCCTCTTGCTTATGTTCTTTTTCTGTGTGTGTAGATATTGCGTCTGGCAGGTGGACTGGAGCGTCTGAAGCTCCAGTGTCTCTCGAACCCAGTTGTTGTGGAGATCCAGGACATCGTCAGGAGTCACATTGAGAAAAAATGGCTGCCTTTGTTCCTGTCCACAGCAGAGTTCATAGAGCGGCAGAAACGCCGACCAAAGGTGGACATTCCGGTTCTTAACACTCAGAACAGAAGTTAATTAAAGCACATAAAGAAATAGTTTGACATTTTGGTGAAAAGGCATCTTTAAAGCTCACAAATAAACATGTTATGTTATCTCGTTTGTGTAATCTGTACAAAAAACAAAGTCTAAAAATGACAAGATTGTGGTTTTACAGGGGGTTATATGCTGGAATAGTTCTTGACTGAGTACTATCCAACACACCAGCAGAGACTTTAGGAAGTTCCTGGTCCCAGCCAAGAACTTACGCTTCAGTTTTTGTATGGATTGCACAAACAAGATGTAACCTATTTAATTAGTGCGCTTAAGAGAAATCAGAAACCGCTTTATTGCCAAGTAGATTTACACATATGAGGGATTAGCTTTGGTGAGGTTTGTTACCCCCTTTTCCTGTCTTTATGCTAAGATAACCTGTGGCGGTATGTTTCATGGACAGACTTGAGAGGTATAAATCTCCTCATCTAACTCTCAGCAAGAAGGCGAATGTTCCTTTAGATAGAAGTACTAAAATTCCACTATAGAGACTTTGTACACAACCAAACTTGAAAGTGCTGCTTCCAGGTGAGCGTCTTTTAAACTCCGTGTCATGTATCTATGTTGAAGGGTAGCAGGTTAGTGGATCCATGTGTGCATCAGGTAAAGGCTAGAGACAGAAGTGTCTAACCTGCATTTGAAAACAATTCAGTCTTTTCAGACTAATTATTTTATTTTACATGACGAATGAATATCCAACCAAAGTTTCAAAAACAGTATCTGTCTGTTTGGGTTGTAGTCATTATTAACACACGGCCAGTTCACTACATGATGATGTCAGCAGTGGACGCTGGGAGACAGCTGTGAAACCTCTGTAACTGTGGTTAAAGTCTGATCAGTAAATAAGTCATTAGAGGTCAGACATCCCCAAGTGCTTGTGAACATTATTTGCATGGAGGATTTATACGGCCGTCACTTCGATTTGGAAAAACATACAAATTCTTTGACGATTACGAGCAATGACCTTGAGGTTTTGATGTGTTCCAAATAGTTTAAGTCCATAAATAATAGCTTGTGCCACTTTTATAACTATTCTCAGCCTTTCTATACATAACAAATGCCCATTTATTGAGCAGGATATTTGACGTGCAGAAATTATGAATTGTTGGTTTGATTTGAAATGCATTTATCATGTTACAGTGGATCAGAGAATTTGAGCCCATTGCCAACCCTGACTTGCATACTGTAATGGCATTTGATTCCTGTTTGTATAATGGCTGTGAGGCTGGACAGAGATAAGAAGTCAGGCGCACATTTGTGGCTCTGCCATGTGAGGAACCGGTAAACGCTGTCAGTGTGCAGTCGCTCTCTCAGGTTGCCTCATCAGGTGGTGACAGATAAACCGCAGATTCCGCAGCTCTGCCTCATGTTATCAAGTTTACGATGTTTGGTCACACCGATCCTCTCATTAAGTAATGAGAGGTAGGTGTAGTTTAGCGTTACACCCTGGAGGGAGGAGATTGGAGGAATAAGATCAGAGGAACTAAAGACCTGGGGGAAGGTTAAAGGTAAAAGAGGAGAGAGAGCAGCAGAGTGCAGAGAGATTCGAGAAGCGTTCACGGACTCTGTTAATCCTAGTTTACTCAGTTTCTGACTTTTGACGTGTGTGTTTTTGTGTGTGGTAGCCCCATGCAGCAGACAGGCTCTCACAGCACGTCTACCGTGGACGCAGAGCGAGGAGAGAAGCCTGGAAGGTAAGGAGAAATCCTCTGGGGAATCTGGATATTTTGAATGGAGAGAAATAAGGCATTTCCTGGCCTGAAAGCATGTGTGATTTAGTTCATGACTTGGCTTCAAGCACTGGCTTTGTCAAACACCATTTTGGCCTTGTGGTTAGTTTTCCCAAATTGGATCCAGGATAAATAAGATTAAAGCATCAGCATTACTAACCTTCCTTTAATAGCGTTTGGAGTGTTTTCCATACGGCCCCGTCCTCTCAGCTCCGCAGCAGAACCCAGATATAAAACATGAACATTTCACATGTTAAGCAGGATGATTACAGGAAGGAGTTTGCATACATGATTGCGACTATCATCTTTATGATCATTATCTCATCACTGGCAAAGAGCAGAATTTTCTAAAAAAGAATATCATCCCAGTTTTCTGTGAGCAAAGACTGTAGCTCACAGATCATCTTTACGGCTGTGGTTCCGGAGCACACAGTACTGTATCTTCTACCGCTGTACAAATGTATGTTTACACACGAGTAGGTGATTATATGTATTATTTATCCCTGAGGGAATTTCTTTCCTGAAAAGTTTAACTAGCAGCTTACAGTGTAAAAATCCAACATTCCTCTGTCGGTCCCTGCAGGCCGAGGGCTTGTGGATGAGTTCCTCCAAAGAGATCCTGCTGTTTCGACGGATCCTACTCAACCCCGTCACCTGTATGCAGTTCCAGCACTTTGTCTCTCTGAAGGGAGACTTCCTAGAAAACAACGTGCTCTTCTGGCTGGAGGTGCAGAGGTACAAGGTAAAAATATCTAGAGGATGTGCTGCTGGGTCACATGTTGTACGGCATTCCACTTTCCCTCCACTGTGCAGAGTATAACACGTGTACGAGCAGGATTCTGTGACATCACAAATAGTAGGTAGCCAATCCTGGTCCAGTATTCAACTTGCATAAGTGTGGAAACCTGAAACCGGCAGTGCACATACACTGAAAAGTCCATCTTCAGTGAACTAGGAGACATCTTGTTTTTTAGTAGTTAAACTGAAATTAATATTAGATTCTGGATTTTTCCTGTGAGGGAGGAGTAGATGAAATTTTAACGAGGCTAACTTTTTATTTATTTTTTTGGTGGAAAAACCATGTCTGTAAAGTTCTTTTCCAAGCATATTAGGAGAGTATTAGTTACTAAGTTTACTATGTAAACATTTGTATAGGGGATCTTTAAGTGTAAGACACATTGTGAAGGTATTAAAATCTGTTGGAGAGCACAGACAGAAATCTGTTGTAACTTTGGCCATTAGCCCATTGCTTAGAGTGAGAAGCTAATTGAGAATATGAATGTTTTAAGGATCTTTAACCACTGTAGCGGTCTTATCTCAAAGCAAAAATTCCCTTTGCATTTCTCAATTACACCTCAATTCCAAACATTTCAGGAGCAGTGGGAACTTAGTTCCTTCCACACAATTCATTTCTCCTCTCTTCCTGTATGCAGGACCTGTGTCACTCCCACAGTGATGAGGCCACTATCCAGCAGAAGATCTCCACCATCATTAACTGTTTTATCCACTCCTCTATGCCCCCCGCCGTGCAGATAGACATCCCTCCTGAACAGGCCCAGCACATTCTGGAGAGACGCCATGAGCTGGGGCCTTACATCTTCAGAGAGGCACAGGTAGTGTGTTTGTCTTAAGAGTATGGTTTTTATTGTATTTCTTCCAGTATTGTAGGCTGCATGTGTTTGCTTTTTTCTCTGTGTATGCAGATGTCTGTGTTCAGTGAATTGCTGAAGTTTTGGCCCGAGTTTCAAGAGCTGAGCAGCAGCGTCCAAGAGGAGCAACTTCTTCCTCTACTGCAGGAGAAACGAGTCAAACAGCGAGCCAGAGTACGGAGACAGAGGAGAAAGGAGGAGGAAGAGGACGAGAGGAGGAGAGCTCAGGTGAGGAAATGAAATGAAGGATGACCAGCGAGTGATTATAGAACTTCTACTAGTACTTCGTTAGTGATGTTGAGGAAAGGAAAGTATTTGGTAAAAACTAACTCTATTCCGTCTGTACAGGAAGAGCTGGATGACGAAGAACAGGAGGGAAGCATTGAAAAAGAGCCGTCGAGGACACAGAGCAGAGTGCTGCTGACTCCCACACAGCCGGTAAGGAGCAGTGTGATGTTCCTGATGGGGAAACATAGAGCTGAAGATGTGAAAAATGTACCGTATGATGGGAGCCAAACCAAATTAAATGATTTCCTTTGATAACTATCTGAAAGTACAACATATTAAAACAAAAACTGCAGTGATGAAGAAACTCAATTACAGCATCAAGTCCAAACAAGGCCTCATCAGTTCCAACCACAGACTATAAAGGAGAAACTCGATCCTCTAATTGAACCATTTTTCTAATCATGTTAGATTTGACTGGATTTCTGGAAATGTTCCCTCAGTTGTCGTGGTCCTACTCCAAGTACATGGCAGCTCTGAAGAGAGAGGAGGTGCTGCTGAGGAGACAGAGTCAGCTGGAAGCCTCGTTCTCCACCGCTTCAGGTACACACACCTCGCTTTGTCTCCCAGGGCCCAGTAAAACTCCCATATGCAGCGCTTTTGACTCGTTGCTGCTACTAGACAGAATAAATGCAGGAAACCATAACACTGAATTGACATTTAGCTGTTCCCACAGTAAAATCCAAGCTGAATTTCCACAGCTCTGATATTACCTGGCAGTTGAAGCCAAAGCATTGTCAAACTGACCCCCTCCACATGTCAGAACTGTCTCATTATGTAGAACTCCGGCCAAAACAGCCACTTCAGCCTGTCCATTAAGTGTCAATGTTCTGTGCAGGAGTTAGTCCGAGCCCACGCCGCATGGACGTGTAAGTGAAGCGTGATGCTAACGCAGGAGTTGAGTTACAGTCCATAGTGAATGAGGATGAATAGAAATGAAGCATAGTGCAAATTGTGTTTTAATGGGATGGTGAAGAGGAGAAATACTGTTAGGAACACAGATGGAGATCATCAGTGTTTCCTGCATGGTAGAGACAAGCTCAGCATGAGGGCCTGGGTACACATGTATGACAAATATGGAGATATGGTCGGTGTTTGTGCAGCATCAATATGTTCAGAGACTGTGGGAGCAGATGATTTACTCTGTCATTCAACTCTCTCTCCAGAGGACTCTTCTGACTGCAGCGTCAAGTCAGCAGGCAGTAAACACAGCCGCCCCTCCAGAACGGAGAGTAAACAGTGTAACAGATATAACAGTAAGTGATGACACACAAAGTGGTTACTTTGGCTCTCATGTTTTACTGCAGGGGGTGTAAGAGCCTGCAACGTGAAATGAAACCAAAGTGGTGAGAACTGACCTCATGCAGCACAACTGACGCTGTTATCAGAGCATGATGAGTGAAAACTGAGAGCAGAGCTGCTACTGCTGTCTAATAGATGCAAGAATTAGATGTTTGTCCCACAGCATTCAAGAATATTTTCTTAAATGCTGTGTGACAAACATCTTACTCTTGCATCTATGTCTGCTTACTTGCTGCAAAAGTGTATTTGGCAATTAACTACACTGGTAGAATAAGTTTTAATGTTTCTCTATGAATATATTATCCATTTACATACATTAAAAGGCATTAGACTTAAATCTTAGAGCTCAGTGGTACAACAATATAAAAGGCAACAATAACATGGTTGCATCATGAGGGGTTGGCATTGATGTAAGTTTACAAAGAACAAGTGTTACATCTATAAAAAACATTTTGGTTGACAGCTGGTATCGCTAGCGTCCATCAACATGTATAGAATATTGCACTTAACATTGGCATGAGACCTAGTCACTAAATGGAGAATGTAAACACTAAGAGCTTTTTCTGCAGAGTGAAACATTACAGACTGTTTTGATAGAAATGTAACGGCTCTTAATGACGCCTGTTAGTGATGTGCATTTCTATCTGCAACACTGAAGAGGTTTCACACGGACTGAACAAGCCCTGATTTAAAGAACACACTGTTGGTCCAAGACTGTTTTAGTGTTCACTACAGTATGTGCTCCATGAAATGTCTGAACTTACTTGTTTCTATGATTAAAACCTTTCACCTCAAATGTCTTGCATAAATGGGAAGTTATATTTTCAGAGCCAAAATACATTATATCCCAATATTTCTTGAAGGCTTAAACTGGAACAAAAGGTCTGATCTTTTTAGTAGTGTGTGTTACTCTGTATTAGTGAAATCCGATGCGTAAGGCCTTATTCTTTACCATGGTGAACTTGCTGACAAACACCTTGGCAAAGGCGGGATCCACCAGGTAGCGGTACGACTTGGTGACAGAGGCCGGTGGCTCTGCGAGCGTCACTGGGGGCTGCAGCTGGAGAGAGGCAGCAGAGGGGGAAAGAAACTGGGAGGCTCGCATCACGTAATCCACCAGCCGCCGATACTGCTGCTCTGACAGACGCTCACGAACCCCATCACCCTGAGGGAGGACAGACACATGATTACCAGTCATGTAGAAGAATTTTTTGAGGGTTAGGAACTGATCGGTTAAAGTTACCATACCCTTTGTAGATGACATGGTTAAAACAATGTGGAAGTGTGCACAAATATTGCTAAATCAAAGTCGAGTCATTTTAGTACAGAGACAAGTTAACACTGTTTTTGTTGAAGAAATTACACTTCAGATAAGGGGGTTGTCTAATTTAAATGGGATGATGAAAATACTATAGTGTCTCCCTTTTTAACTGTAGCGGTGGCACATATGTTGACAGTGTATAAATTGGACACGGTATGATTCTTTGATAGAGTTCCACATAAATAGTGCTGTTTTGCGACACCTGTACAGCTCTGTTACTTTCAGTCTCACCTCTGTGTCGCTGGTTACTGTGTGCTGCTGTAAGGTGAGGGTGAGGTGGCCCTGCTGTCCTGGCTCCTGCTGACACTCCACCTACAGAGGACAGGAGGTTAAAGGTTCACTTGACTGGTACAGGAGCTGTTTTTCACTGGTGAGATTTCGGTTATGTTGAACATGTTTCTTCCTGACTACTGTCAGTTACCTCTGTGATGGGGAAGGCCTGCTGCTGGGTGTCCTCGCTGAGGCTGACCACAAACAGCACCTCAGAGGTGAGGAGCAGACAGCCAGCATGCTCCTGACCTGACCCACTCACAATGGTCACCTGCAGGGCCATGTGGAGCTCCGGCCACCCCAGAGACTGGAGCATCTTCCTGTGGGCAGAGAGCAGAGCAAGCAGGCATATTAAAATCAAGTCCTCTGTAATGCTAGGCTTAATCAACACATGTACTGCAGGCAAAGATCACATACACACACGCATAATGGCAGGTCTCCTAACTTCAGACACACACTTTCCCTATAAACACAAGACCACACAAACAAGCGGCCATAGGTGTATGTGTGCAGGGACTGAAGTCTTCAGTCATGTTTCTCTGACAGCGTGTTTACTTTGGAAGGCAGGTGTTCAAATTGCAGAGCAGATGTTGAAGCAGCCACAGTAGGGCCAGTTTGGTTCTGTTCAGTGTTACTCTGCTCAAACAGTCTGACCCCTCAAGTGTCTGGGCTACCTGTAGTAGTAAAAATAATTGATGGACGCCTGATGGAAACCAGTTTGACTGCAGTGCAGCATGAATAAAGCCACAGGGGAGCATTATCTCACTCTAAATGTATTTTTATCATTTTTTTCTCCATCTTCTCCACCTCTAACATTAGGACAGCATACTCCTAACCCCTCGGGTGATGACAACTAAAGTGGAATGTCCTAAAGAAATATTGTATCTCAAATTTGGCTTCTTTCCTCATGGCAGTTGACAGTCAACACTGACTGCTATTAGAAGTAAATGTTTGATAGCTATGGAAACCAAACTAAATTGCGGAAAATTCATTATAAAATGCCATAAATGCTTTTTCTACAGCTCCTGATAACCTTCTGGAGACAGATTTTTATGATAATATTAAGTGTTCCACTGAGAGAGCATACTGGAATCTTTGAAACACTGAGCTCTGATGCAGTGCTGTCGATACGGCTGCGCTTCAAGCCATATTTTTACAACGCAGGACCCAAAGGTTAACCTTCTGCTTGGCTCAACATGCGACCTTTGTAAACTGAGTCTCCCCCAACCTTCGAACCATTCCAGCACACAGAGGAAGGTGTTCCTCCTCCATCTGATCATACTGGGAAACATTTCTGGATAGACTCATAGTTAAACAACAAGAACAATTTCTAGCTGGCGGCTTTGGCAGAGAGCTTATAAAAACCTTTTAACATGGCTCGATGAGAACAAGGGAGGGCAGGCTGGCTACCATGTGTGGGATCAAGGTCAAACATCTTTCCAGACTTTTGTTTTTTGGAAAGTGGGTAATGAACCCTCCAAGGTTTTTTTTTTAAACAAGACAGCAAAAACGATGAGAGGTAAGGGGGAGAAAAAGAACGGCAGATCCTGGAGATAGGCCAAGAAAAGCAAAGGCGAGAACACGTCCCACTTCTAACAAATAGCTGGACGAAAGTAAAGGAGGAGCCTGCAGGAATAACGTATGGCTCTGGGGGTCCTACCAGACATATTTAAGGTGGCTGTTTGGGGCCTGATTCGACTTTTCCTCTGTAGGCAGGTACAGTTGTTTAGGAAGCTGCCACAGGCCTGCTCCGTGAAGGATCCCTGTTAAAAGAGACACAAAGACAAACAGACAGTCAGCATCAGCATTACTGACAGGGAAGTGTTGTCTTATATGTTTGACAGTGTTGTGGATTATGTACATGTGCATTTAAATATAATGTACATTTACATCAACAAAGACTGGTGCCATGCTCACTTAAATCTCACTCCAAGCTGATAAGTTAGACATTCTGTTAGTGTGCATTATTACTAATGTATATTTCATATGCTGGTCAAAAAACCAACATGATTAGGACAGCTCTGTGTGCACATGTCAGAGTGAGTTCATAACCCATGTGCGTGTGGTCAGTTTTCCTTCGTCCCATTCTAGCTGTCAGCAGAGCAGCAGCAGCGGGCCAGTGAAGTCATCAAGTAGTTAAAACAGAGCCATAAAGAACACAGTGAGATCCATTAATGATGTCACTGCAGTGGTACTCTGCAATGCTGCTCAACTCTGAGTGGGTGTTTGCAAGTGTGTGTTTGTGTTGGTATATCCATGTGTTTCATAAGACAGGATGGAGTGTGGCAGAATTATGGCACAAATCAATGCAGTTGAGCCGCATATATTATATGAGCGTTTATGTGTATGCTGGTCAGTCAGTGTGCCTTTGTGTGCACTCACAAACATCCACATGTATATGCATTACTTTGTGTTTGTGTGTGTGTTTTGCTGAGCTCAGAGGATCAGAGCCAGGCCCCAGGGAGTCATTGCTCTTATACAGAGCTGTTAACCGCATTGATAGTTTATGTGCTGTAGCCAAGACCTGTTAGCACACACCAACACACCACCCTCTGACCCACTCCTCAACCCCCACCCCTATCTTCTACCCCCAATAAAACACAAACTAACTCCAAAGGCCTTAACTGCCTGTGAATGCAAGCATTTGTGTGTGTGTGTGCGCCAGGGGGTCTTTCAGCAGTTCTCTCCTGGGTCCTGCACCACTGAAGGCCTGGCCTAATAAACACTTGGCTTCTGGCTGGAGCCAAGAGGAGAGAAGGGGAGAAATTGTCCAGTCAATGATAGATTTATGATTTTCTTCACTTCACTAAGTCTAATTCATATACTGTATGTGTTTACTAGAATATTGTTGCCTAAGGCTCCTTGGAAAGTTGTACATAAGACTTATTTGTTGAGTTGTGTTAAACTTGAGACCTGGCTGCATGGCTGAATCTCTTGTTACACTTCAGTTTACTGCTGTGTGGCAGTGATAATGTGCTTGTGTGTTAAGGACGTAGAAATTGGCATCTCTACATCTTTTTAATGTAATTTAAATGACTTTAGTTTTGTTTAATATAACTTGGTTAATTTAACCTAATCAGGCTTTGCTGAGCAAAAGCCCTGCAACACAGCTTCTGAAACAGCCTTACAAAAAGGAAAAAGCATGATGAATTCGTTCAGCATGTCATCGGTCATCTTTGACCATCCTGAACTCACCATATCCAGTCTGGGACACCAGTTCAGCTGCTCCTCCGATGGGCTTGGTGAAAACCCCCACAATGCCTTTCCCCACTCCAGAGATGACCCCTTTGGCTTGGCTACCAGCTGAGCTCTGCATGTCCCAGTTCCTTTGGAAGTTCTGCATGGGCTGGTCCACGATGCCTGCTATTGCTCCTGAAAGACCAAGGAAAGAGTTGTTGTGCTTACTAAATGAGAGACTTACAATTACAAGATGCACACAGAATTCAAGACATTCAAGAATTCTTTTGTGGCACATGGGAAACCAAGTTATACATACAGAATCCAACGTGTCATAAATGGGACTCACACAGGAATTCAGCCATGCTTTTGCCCTACAGAAAACATCTGACCATTCATTTTATGCATGACACAGATGTTGTGATCGACAGTGCATCTCAGGAATTATAATCCTCTGTAACCCAGAGAGATGTGAGCAGCTGTTTGGTTTCAATGACGATATGCTGTGTGTGTCTTTCAGTCTGATTTGAGACAGACTTGAGTTTTACTGCCCTCTGGGTGTTTATTGAGTCCCTGCTGTGCTGTCTCCACGGCTCGGTCTCATAGCTCTCTGTAACTGTGTGTGCCTCTTTTAGTTAATGCCAATGGACAGTGGGGGAAATGTGTGTGGGCAGAACAGGTTTCCATACATATCGAGTGACCTGATGTTAAAGATCCTACATCAGGCTTGATGATGAAAAGTAATAAAAGTAAATAAAAAAATATATATGTGTTTATTGCTAAAGATGATTCAATAGTGTGAGGTAAAAAAAAGTGAGTTGCAGGACCAGAAACAGATTTGGATAATTCAACTAAATTCTGATATTTCGAGGGGTGATGACAAAAATATTGCTGCATTGTGCTGCTGTATTTCTAAATAGGAATGTTGAAAAAGCCTTAAAAGTCTGTGTGTGTGCATCCCCACATACCTAACAAGCTAATGCCAAGTCGTGACAGCCCCTGCCTCAGTCCGTCCCCGAGGCTCTCTGGTAGCTGGCGTCTCCACTCCTCCTGCCTGGTGTAGTGCTCTTCATCCAGAGACAGCCGGTCCATGTTCCTGGCCAGGCTCGTTGCTAAATTGGTGATGGATGTCAGCGTGCCTAAACGTAAACGTGATATGTTCAAACTCAATGTTCGGGGTTTGCAGTGACATCATGAACACTGCCAGTAAGTGGAGAAGGGTCATTATAGTGCCTCAAATTAATGAATCATTCCAAGATTAAAACAGGGAAAGTGTGTGAAAAGAAATACATCATGTTCAAAATTAATTTATTTGGAGGGTTAATTAACTTTCTTGCTTAAGGACATTTTGACACCTCTGCACACATGGGGACAGATAACGATGATTCATGTGCTGTCCAGTCATGTCTGCCAAAAACCAAAACTGTTCCATCGCACAGCTTAAAGTTTATTTAATGAATATTGTGCTAGTCATCCCTGTGTGTTGACAAGTAGAAACAGTGTTTATCAGATAATATATGTGTTGTATCAGTCTGGGGGAAGATCTAAATTAAGCTATAACTTCAAATGTTTAGTCCACAAATACAAATGTGTGTGCAAAAACATTACGAACGCCTGTGTTACCTTTTGAGATATGTTTGACGAAGGAGGTGGTCCCTCTGGACACCCCGCTGACGAAGGCTCCAGGCCCGCGGGTCAGACCCTCATACGGCAGCCGGAAGAAGTCGGAGACGCCGTTACCGATGCTCCGCACCAGGCTGGCAGGACTGCCCAGGATCTCCAAAGATCCCACCACCCAACCTGAGACAGAGTGACAACCACAGCACCGGATGTATGTCAGTAATACTTGTTATATTATTATTATTAATCATGTACTAATCAATGTAATGCTGCGAGGTTTGGCTCATCATTTATCAGCAAATATTATTTTTTTCATTTATGATGGGCAGCCACTAAGAATAGAGGTTTTACAACCTAGTGCCTCCGTTTCCTCTACGCTACAGAAGTTCTTAGCATAGAGTTGCTGCTCTTTCAGTTTAGCTTTACAAGAAAAACTTGGGACTGGAAGCAAATAATGAAATAAATAAACTTCAACTGCATTATTTTTGGGGGTAGCCACAATAATAGTTAAAATACACGATTTACAGAACATACTGTATAACCCGACAGTCATTTTTTAGACTGCTACGCTGAGTTTTGTATTCCACAGAAATTAAAAGAAATACATCTGGAACACCTGCTTTCAGGAGGAACATTCCACATACGAGCCCCTTGAGTAAATTCACTTTCACTGTCCTCTACTTGCCAAAAGCAGTTTAGAGTGGGAGCCTCTCCCAATCCAAACATTTTACGGAATTACTTACAAAATGTTCTTACATCATGCTTATATGTTTAGCATTGTGTTAGTTCTATCAGAATTATTTTCTCAACAATACAAAGATTCACAAATGCATGCACACATTCACACGCACACTCTAACACACAGACATACACACTCCTGCATGAAATCATACATGTGCCACAATAAGATTTACGGCCTCCTACTATCTCACCTCTCTCATTCAACCATAGAGTCCCCTTCAGATGGCACGGCTCATTGATATTTATGCACTGACAATTGCATCACAAAAATCAAATAGCCATTTCTCAGGACCTCAGACCCCGCTCTGCTCTTATTCTCCGTCAATTTGCACTTGAGTGATGGACTCTAATGGTAGGAAACCAACTCCAGTGGGGCCTAGTGGTCGTTTCTGCTTCACATGCTCTCCCAGTTGTGGTTTTGGTAAAGCAAAAAGTCCTGACACGAGCTGATGTTTACAAGGCTGAGTCATGCTTTTAAACACACACATACATACATGCATATACTGGAGTGTATGGATAGATAGTGTACGCCTTTTATTATCCATATGTCCATAAGTCTTTGCACGTGTTTGTGCGTGGATTTATGCCTGTGGATGTGTGATCATAGTGCCGTACATCCTAATACTAATCAGTGCCAGAATGCAATGCTTCCCGGTGCCCCTCGCTCCACGGCGACGAGAGGAAGAGGAGAACGCGGTGTGGTGACGTGTTGAAATACGAGCAAAAATGAGAGCTCTAACGAGAGACAGCGGGAAGGAAGTGTCCGTCCAGAACTGTGATTTCTGATGTGGAAATGACTGCGTTAAATCAGAACATGTGTGGAGGCTTTGACTAGACAGGAGGACAACACAGCAGAGAGGTACAGAGCCTTTATAGTCAGACTTAACCCTGGTGGCCGTTTACAGATGATCCATAACGTGCTGCCTACACACGAGTCATCAATCAAACCTCATGATTAAACAGTAAATTATGACAATGAGAGAATCTGAATCTTTTTTAAGCCTCCAGTGATTCAGATTTTGCTTCCTGTAGCTCGACAGTTTTACTGCACTTTCTGCATCAAAACAATGGGAGCAATCATTTTAAAGCTCGAGACTTGGTGAGAAAAAAAACTGTGGAATTTCTCACTTGAGCACACATCCTGTTACTCTTCTGTCCATATTTGCCTAAAGTGAGTGCATACCATCCATGGATTTGAGCGTGAACCTGAATCTGATCCAGATTGTAAATCTGTGTCCCTGTAGTGCAACATTATGAGTCTTCAATATATGAAAACACAAGCTGGCTTGAAGGACCATTTGCTGTATGGTGTGAATGATGCAGCGGCAGGTGAATATGAGGCATTTGAGAGAGAAAGTTGTGCGACTCCCTTCAACCACTACCTACCAGCTCTGAAGAGGGCTCCGGCAGCATAGTGCATGGCCAGAGCGTGGACTAGCTGCCTGGCCGTGGTGCACAGCGGCCCTCTCTCAAACTCGGAGAAGGAGAGAGGAGTGTGGTCTGAAGCGATGTACAACTTCAGGGAGGCGTGGATGCTGACCAACAGGTTGACCGGCTGGATGATCAGCCTCTGCAGCCGCACAGGGTGGACCAACGCCTGCACCGACTGAAGCACCTGGAAGAAATGTAATAGTTTTAGTATTGAGAAAAGATAGACTGATTAATAAATTGATTAATTCTACATCTTGTGATGCACAGCACAGACATGAGCTCCTTGCAGTATTTGCTTTATCTTTCTACTATGTTTATTGTTTTTGCACCAATATCAAAGCAAATTCCTTTTATGTGTAAACCTACTTGTCAATAAAGCCGATTCTTTAAGGGATTAGCTTAATAATGGCTAAATTATTATACAATAATAATGAGAAATCATGTTCTGCAACGCAGCAAAATTATGTGACATATCATGTATTCCTGTCAAAAGATGATATGAAGATGATGACATGAAGGTATTGTAAGCGTATCAATCTTTTCTGGAACTGTGGATTACACTGTTGTACATTTTAGCAGCAGTTAAACCATTTTTAAAACAGAAATGTGACTTATTAATTAAATGCTGCTCCAAAATAAGCAGACCTTATTCATAGGCATGCTGATACCCATCATGAGGTTGGATGCTGCTTCCTGTATGTCTGGCCTGTGCTAAATGCACCACTCCGGCTATAATGTCATGAGAATGCAGTGACACATTCAGCCTCATCAGTACCTAAATAAAAACGTTACGTTATGAATAGTGCACCTGTTCAGGGAGGGTTTGGGCTGATCCACACTCTCTCCTCCTCTGGGTCTCTGCTGTGGCTGAGGCCATGGCACTGTCAGGGATGTAGGTGTGGAACAGGGTCTTAATGTAGTAAACAAAGGTGTCTTCAAGGTAGACCCTGGCAGGTTGGAGCTGGAAGGTGACCTGAGGAGAAAGCACACATAACGCTGTTATGAGAACTTTGATGATCGTTATAAAAGCAATACATGGACTGGACACAAATCTTTGGAGGAGGGGCGGCTTTCAAATGTCTAACGAATTTAGTCTTTTTGGACAAAAATGCAGTTGAAAAGCAATTTTAAACTGTGCTATATTGTTAAATAATTAACTAAAAAAGACTCAATTGGTGAGGTGGTTACTTATAGTGTGCTATGTGATTACAGTGAGTCATAGAGGTAGCAACAATATCTGTTTTAGTAGAAGTGTGCTGATAAAAATCTGAAAAACATACAAATAAATTATGATTTTACAGCTAATGTTCAGGTCATGAAAGTGACAGCAGCAGAGTACTCAGGTCTACCTTGCAAAAGAGATCTGATCTCAATGAGACTACGCATTTAAATAAAGGTCCTAATAATATGCACGGCCTACTGCGATGAAGAAAATGCAAATACAAAGACAGAAGAATGAATCCAACCTCCTCCACAGTGTATCTGTCCCCAGCCAGCACCATCCTCAGCTGCAGGAAACAAGAGCGTTTGAACTCCTGCAGGGCTTCAGGAGACTCAGTGGGGTTGGCGTCGCTGCTCCAGGGACCCCCGGACTCAGCTCCCCCCCTCTGATCCTGGCACAGCAGCACGGGGAAGTGGAAACTTGCTCGGTTATACAGCTGGTTGTCTACTTGCAGACTGGAGCAGTAGACCTCGATCAGGGAGGCGTCAGGCATCAGAGCAGCGATGGGTGCTGCGCCCATGCCAGGGTCAACTGCCAGCTCCGGGGGCAGCGGGGTGGGTGCCGGAGCCAAACTGAGGAGTAGCTTGGTCAACGTGAGTCTCAGCAGCTCCACAGACCCAGAGGGACTGGTGATGTCATCACTCAACACCACACTGGCTTCACTCAGGAGAACTCTAAAGGACAGCCTTGAAGACCTGAAACAAAAACAGAAGTTATTAATGTGAAAGTATTATATTTTAAAATAAATAAAGGACTGTAATAGTTTGCACTGATACCACGTCTAGCAAACGTTTAGGCTGTAATAGGTTTAATATTCCCCTTATTACTGTCGATAAGCAAGAAAACATCTCCGTCATAATCATAACTTAAGTCTAAACTAAGGAGCTGTGCTATGAGTCAGATGATTTGTAGAGGATAAAAAGAGACCAAACTCATTCGTCTTGTGCTGATGTTTCATGAATTTCCTACCACCAGAGCACATTGGCAAAGATCATTGAATGATGTCATTTGTTTACATTTACCTTAACTTGTGATTATATTAATTTAATGTTTTGCAAAGATGAAAAAGCAGGTATGTGTTGATGTAATGGAAAAAGGCTGTAATACCATGTTCTACTGTAGTAATTTCATTCAACACAAGAAGGTTTTATTGCCCTCCTGTGGTGAAAATGATGCCTGTTTCTTCATGCTTGGAGTCTAGTAACAACTGCTGCATGAAAACATTGCTGTTAACAATAATCATAAAGCAATTTGAAGTGAACACAATAAAAGATACCTTGAGGTTAGGAAGAACAACATACACGGATGGTTCAAATATGTAGGGAGCATAAATAAAGCCAATGCCCCTGCACACATACCTGCTGTGCTGGATGATTACAGCGTCCACGCTGCCCTCTGGTGCCAGAGACAGAACCAGGGTGCCCTTCTCATACACCACGTTGATGTAGAGACAGCCAAAGCCTGGTAGGAACACCACCTGAGCAACAACAGAATACAGATCTGTGGTGAGATCGATCAATACACTTGGATACTCTCTAAGGCTAAAGAGTGTTGCACGTGCTCATTGTCACCTCAAATAAACTTTGAGGAGGTAACTTTACCCATTCATAGCTCAGGACCCTTTACACTGTATGTGTGTGTTTCAGAGCATACATGTGTCTGACTTTAGCCTCCACCACTCCAGGTTCAGATTGATCAGACCCTCATGTGACGAAAGGAAGCAGATCCCTGCAGAACACTTTGCTTTGCAGTCATAATAAGTGCAACCTTTGACCTCTCTGCCCTACCACAGAGGTCAGACTCAGACCTCACAGTAACCAGAGATACACAGCCTCAACCTCAACCTGCAGGAGGCTAGACACAACACCAAACATTACACACACTGCTCCTTAACATCTCGCTAACCTCACACTACTGAACTGACCGAAACACAAACACTGGCTGACTTGCTACTTAACTCCAGTGGGCATTCACACACACAACACAAACTATTCAACTAAAGCTGCTTTTTGAAAAAAAATGGTGGAAATGTTTATATAATGTGCACTAAACCTTACATTTGATACATAGTCCATAAAAGTATTCAAGTACTGTAACAGTGTGGCCATGCAAGAAATGGCATTTTGATACTATGGAGAATCAGTATATTGTCATACAGAGTGGAAAACATTTTTATCTAAATATAAAGCTAACTTTGGGAAAATCAGAGTTAAAGGCGATTACATCCTCCCATCATGTATATGCCTGTTATTAGTTAATTAAAAACATCAACTATAAGCCTGTGATGGGACTATTCTCCTTTGTGCTGCTAAAGCATAATGAACTCTGGCTCCACCTATCAGTGGGAGCTGTGACGACGAGTTCTTTAATGTACATCAGTAGTAATTAAGAAAGTAAGATCTCATCAAGAGTGCTTGAGGGCAATCTTTGTAGTTTAATGACAAGTGCAGATGAGATTTGTCCAATTTTGAGAAGCGGGACGATGGAAGTAAAATATCACATTCCTACACTAACTGATTAAAATCAAAAGGGAAATACATTTAGTGTTGTGAGGCGTGACATCCCCTCACACCTGAGACAAAATCCTGACATCTTTACATCTCACCCAACCTAAATGCATGCTTTTACCTGAGTGCCGGGGCAGTGGATATCTATGGGATCAGTCCAGTCGGTGGAGCTGTGGTCTGAGGTGGTTTTCAACAGCAGTGTGGGCAGTGTCTCTTTCTGCCTGCACTCGGGGAAACTGGAAAAGTGGTGATAGAGCTCATGGTGCAGGGAGCAATTAGCAGGCAGAGGACGGCAGTACACCGCAGTCCTCGGAGTTTCTATTGAATATAAGGGAACAAAGTCAACAAATAGTAGTATAAGTAGAATAATAGTATAAGAGGAGTGGAGAGGGGAAGGAGGGGGATGGAATGAGATGACAGGAGAGGAAACAAGTCCAGTCCCATCGGGCCCTTCCCTTCCTACCTTTGACATTTTCCTTTAGCAGCAGTGGGATAGGACACTTGTTGTGGATTAGCATGCGAGGACAGGGGTCCTCATTCAGAATGATGTATGTCACCCCAAGGTGCTCCTGATATGTCAGAACTATGCATCTGCAAAACACAAATAAAAACATAAATAAACAAGCCCATAAATAAACTGTCCACCGACAGCTCATATCCCAAGCCCTTCTAACCACACACCGATAAGAGCTCACACACCCACCAACATGTCAAACGTCATATTACTGCTATGTCCATTTACAAATCACTGAGGTGCATCCATGGGCAGAGCCCTAACTGAAGCCAGGCGTTGACACCATTGCCACTGTGTGTGTGTGTGTGTGTGTCCATATTTGTGTTTCTATTTACGTATGTGTGTTTGGCTGCACATTGCACACAGTGAACGAGAGTCAAGTTGGCCAGTCAAACACCAGAACACAAGGATGTATCTGAATTAAATGATATGCTCATTGGCCTATGTACTGTACGTACTCTGTACCCAGTGTTTGTGGTAATATAAAGATGAACAAGACAAGGAGAGAGAGAGAGTGACAGTGGAAATGTTGAGGGCATTTTTCCTTTTGATTCATCTGCAGTGTTTAACAAGCTGTGACCAGCAACAGTACCTCCCCGCTTTATGTCCTGTGCCAGCCGGGGTTCGGTACCCCGCTCTAAATGGACCGTCACAGCCAGCAAATCACAAATGCTCTGGTTCACCCACCTGCTGCTCAGGCCACCCCCAGAGTCTGGTTCCCCAGGAACAGAAAAACTTTGCCTGGGGAATTCTGGTCGGATGGGAGCGGGGAGGCTCCATGCTGCAGATCCAACTCCGCTATCAGGCCTTGGAAACATGCTGAAAAGGATGTGTCGGAGGGGCAGAGGGAACTCCACCTTCCCCTGGACGCAGGTTTGGAGGAGGTCCCAGCATGGCACAGAGCAGGGTTTGGCCGGGGATGAATTTTCAGAGGGAGCCAGGCTGAACACTGCTGTCTCTGGTATCTCACAGGCCTGAGGAGAGGACATGATATACGAATGATGGAAAGGAGAGGAGATAAAAGGAAATGAGAGGAGGACAGGAGTGGAGGGTAGGAAAGGAGGAGAGGAGAGTAAAAGAAAGAAAAAGGAGACGAGAGAGGAAAGGAAGGAGGGGAGGGGAGGAGAGGTGAGGGAAAATTAAGTAAAATAAAATAATTTAAAAAAGGGAAACAGGTGAGGAAGGAAAAACATAAGAGCAAAAAAGATGGAAGAGAAGAGAACAAAAAAAAGAAATGGAGAGCAAATGAAAATGAAGAAAGGGAAGACAAAAGTCACGTCAGAAAAGGATATGAGATGAGACATGAAGGCCAAGAACAAAAGAATGACAGAGAGCAAAGAAGATGCGAGTGATTACAACAAAAGATACATGGTAAAACCACATTGTTATTGTACTCTCTTCTTTCTCCCACTGAGCTTAGCGCTAAATTGGTAGCAGAGAAGCCCTGCTGTGCTGGTTTAGCAGCCAGTGAGCAGCGGGTAGTCGAGGACTACAGGGATTAGGCACTAAGCATGATGAATAGACCAACTAGAAAGGCATTCCTAGCCTTGTTTGTGGTCTGTGTTATTGTTAAGCCCATTGCCCACTAGTTTAGTTTTTTTAAGCTCAATTTTTTTTTTTTTTTAAAGGTTTTTCAGTCAATTAGTGGCAACTGGCAAGCTCTGCCATCCTTCTTTAAAAGGATCTGAAAGCTCGTTAAATGACATCACTACATTGTTGCTCTCTTTGGGGACAAGCAGCAGATGAAAGCGAGAAGGGAAACCTGCATCCAATTCTGGATGTTTGTCTAATGTCCCTATGAAGTGCCATTGCCACATGGTGAGAACGGTGGAGGGAGAGAGGGGGCGCAACATGATCTGATGGAAAACGGCTTACTACATCAGAGCAATGTGTATGTGCGGTAGTGCTGGGGTGGATGTGTGTGAGTAACGTGCATAGAGAATATACTGTATGTGTGAAGCTTCAGAAACTTCAGCAGGACAGGACAGACATGATGCAGGGCCATACACATACACGAAAACACACACACACACACACACAGACACACACAGGCCTTATGTTTATGCGGTAGGAGTGAGGAATTGAAGCTAAGGGGACAGGATTTACACAATCTCACTGTTTTATAGAGAGCTGGAGCGAACCGTTAAGCTGGTGGGGACGGGGCAGGTGTTGCGATGTATGGAATATTCGCCTTGTATGGCCTGAGACTTCTCATATGTTCTAGCACTATGCCAGCACAAGCAGTTTTTTACATGTTTAAATAAAAGGTGGAGAAAAACACATACAAAAAGATTCTGTATTTCAAAAAAGAAATCCTCGGTACTCCTGTGAGTCACACGACTGGGGTTTACTTTTTGCACGTTTGTGTGCATGGTAGTTTGAAAACAGAGTGTGATTCCGAGAAACCCCCTCAGTTCAGTGCACAGAGAGAGGAGAGAGCACGTTTATTTTAACAGCAAAGCAATGCACCTTACCTGGTCATCAGTTCCCAGTGCATGGTCAGTCAACAGAGGCCTGTACTGTATCGTGTAAGGAGTGTTGTTGACAAAAATCGTTCTGTCCTCTATTTGTAGGATCTGGATGCCGTGTCTCACCACGGAGGACACGCAGAACTGACACAGCTACAGAGGAACAACAGACACTGAGTTGCCAGCTATAAATGATAAGTTGTTGTAGTAATTATACATCTTATGTTGTTTCCCTCACCTTCTGTCTGCCAGGGAAGGCTCCCAGGGTGATGTCGGCCTCTACATATCCCTCCTCATCCAGAGTGACCACCTCTGAGCCAGATCCCTCCTTCCATCGAGGGGAAGTCAGGTCATGGACCAGTTTCAGTGCTGTAGACTTGTGGACGGTGTTAGTGTGGGCCCAGTAGATACCAATCTGGAAGGCTTCCTAGGACGGAGGACAAGAGGGCATGGAGAATGAACAATGAGAGGGTGAGGACGGGAAGCCACCAGATCTAAATCAGTCAGATAATCAAATTGTCGGTCATGTCAGACAAAATATACTATTAAAACGGACTGTATTTGATTGCATTTTGGAAACAGTCAAATGCTGGGGTCAACTGTGGCTTTATTACCAACAACTGAGCACAATGTTCCTGACAGTGTCCATGTTCCCTGCATAGCATTTGAAATAGTCCTGGAACTGAGGAGTATATAACTTCCATTACTGTTGGCTTTGTGAGGAGAACATAATATAAGTGCCCCACAGATGCTTGAGTGACACACTGATTGTTCGTCTGGCTGTGCAGCTCAGCAGCATCATGAAACATGCTGATCAAACACCAGCCTTCTCCCATAAACCCATCAACTCTAAAAGAGTCGCAGCAGAGACCAAATCTTCTCTCCGCTTCGTCGTGCCATGATAAAAAAAAGCAGGGTGCCATGGAAACAATGCTTTATTTGTTTCTATTTCACAGGCTATTACACATTTACAACTTTTTATTTTGTTTCTTTGTGCTGAACCGTATCAGCACTTGTTCTTTGATACCCTGCCTTCCCGCTTAGCCCTGGGTTAGTGGCAGAACAATCTGTGTGTGTGTGTGTGTGTGTGTGTTATGTTCCACAGGGGGAAAAACCATCTGCAGACATCTTGTGATCTCAGAATCCAGTGAGGAGACATGCCTACATTATAGGGCGACAGAGCTTGGCTGCAGATAAAGACTTAGGCAGGGAATATTGTTGTAATACAGCTCTGGTGAATGATCTCAGGTTTTGTGCTTATTAGTCAAGACTGAAATGAAGAAAGAGCTGGTTCCATAATGAAGGCTGGCATGCCACAAAAAGACAGACTTCCAGGTCTTGATCTAAAACACAAAATATAAGTTCACTGCAAAAGGAAGATCATTGTAGATCACACAGTGACTGCGATTTGGGAAGTATACAGTCTACTAATGTCTTTCAGAATCAGAATGACTTTTACTGGCAAAGTATTTTTGCCAATACTAAACTTTTGACCAGATCAGAACCATTTGAAAGTTGACATTCATGAAATAGGACTCATTTGATGTAGCATAGTAAATGGTATATAAGTATTATATAAAAGTTGTACGTGGTACAAAATACAAATAATTTGTGTTTTTCAATATATACTACTACTATGAAGTTCAGTTTACTAGTCATAAGGAGTACTACTCAGCCTGTGAACCTGGTGTATACTGTGGTTGTGGAGGGAGATTTTTTAAGTCCAAGAAAAAACCCTGATGACATCATTATCTTTATCAGAAACCCTATGTTACAAACTAAAGACATGGAATTTGGAAGACATGGGCATTTACCTGGAAGTCTAAGGAAAGATGCTATTTAGTTGCATTATGGGGACTGTGGGATGTTTCGGAGCTTGGGATTGGCCTCGTGGACTCTGCAGCATCGATTTTGACCATTCTTTAATAATCTGTCTCTTGCAGGATACACATACTGTAGTTGGCACCCTACCTTGAAGTTGGGAGGTACAATGACCTTGCCGGCTGGTATCTGCAGTACGATGGTCTCTCCCTCAAAAAGCCAGAGGTCCCATTGGGAGTGGTTGGCCAGCAGGGCCCAGGGCAGCAGCTCAACCAAAAGAGTGTTCAGGCCAGATTTCCAGCAGGATAACTTCACCTGCATGGGACTGTCCCACTGGGCAAGGGGCTCCAGCACTGACCTGTGGCGAGAGAACATACTATTAGAGAAATCCCTCCAATAGCATCTAAGTATAAGAATCAGATTCTAACTACAGTGACCCATTGACAGAGAGACATTATATGAGAATAGAGATGCTGATCACATCATGCAGGCAGTGCCAGGGGAAGCTTTGATCTTTACAGTAAAATTGTACATACATTTTAAGTGGAACTTCTGGGACTTAAACATCAGCTACCTGTAATGCAGTATTGCTAAACAACCATTATTGTCAGATCAGCTTGGTAATAAAACTCATTTATGCTCAATCACTACAATTAAGGATAATTCCCCCTGTCAGCTAATGTTATTTGGCTATGGACATGTTTGACACACTGCCAAATATAGAGCAACATGCAGCCTTAACCAGGCATTCAAATGTGCCGTATATAAACAAACAATTCTTATACTGTTATACTATGCAGACCATGAACACACTGACAGTCATTCAGGCTAAACAAAAACGTAGAAAGAAAAGGTCTGCAAACAAGTTATGCAAGACAAACAGGTACAGAGAACAGTTGACAAGGCATCTGAGAACACACATAGGGCATGCGGAGACACAGACAAACAGGCAGACAGACAGAAACACACAACCGTTTTTCCACCAGTCAGATTACTGACACAGCAGTCATTTCAAGGTAATCACGGTCTTGTGAACCCTAAACAGCGCTGAGTGCCAGAAGAGAGCCAAACAAACAATTCTCTCAGACTTACTCTGAAGTTCAAAGCCATCAAAGGCGACCCAGTCTTCCCTCTCCCCCAAGGCCGCCTCGACTCTGCTCAACCTACCAAGCTGCCATCTCAAACTTGTCACATACCCAAAGACTCCCTGCTCCGAAATGGGACTTAAAAAAGCACTGATGAGAGTTTTTCTTTACCATTTACTGGTGTTCGTGCGTGTGTGGTTAAACAGGACATTGACCTCAAGGCTGAGGGCAGCAAAGTGCAAGGCTCATAAATCATATTACAGAGCTCACAGAAAGGTAATTGAAAGAAATGTGTTCAGCAGCTTGTGTCAAAAACCTGCCAACTCTGGAGTTGAGGGTTTTAGAAGTGTGGATTTTGAGAAGCACACTGCTGAACACACACACACACACACACACCCTGCAGCTAGTGCTTACCCTAACCCCTACCACAACAAGATGTTCGTTTAATGATTGTGGAGGTGCCTCTCTGCCATTAAACGCCAACAGAAAAAGAAAAACAAGATGTACCACTTTCAACTTCCTCTGCCCCTTTAAGACACAATATTTACACACTCCCTGCCAAGGAGTTCAGTTGGTTTGGTTTCTCTGCAGTGCCAGGGAAACTGAACCATCTTTCCAAACAGCAAATTGTATCGCTGTTATCAACATTGAGGAAAAATATACAAATTAAACTGTGGCTTTCACGTGCTGTCCAAGTTCTGAGTGTGTTTGGAGATAGCAATCAGTGCTATTAATCCTCTAATGACAATTCTCTTTTTTTTCCCCCTCTTACTGTACCATGTTTCCCCTCATGCTCCTGAACAATAAAGTAGCAGATTTTCGGGGTTTCAGACAAACTGGTGAGGAAATGTGCTTTGGCCTTGGGCTTTTGTCTTGCAGGGATGGATTGCAGGGAAGACAGAGGCCCGACTGACAGAGAAACCCGACACCAAACCGCCAGATCGCAGCCCTCCACTGAGACGCAATGTGTGTGACATTTAAAGGTGAGCGATGTGTATGGTGGTGTGCACATGTGCTGGGCAACAATCTCTGTGTGCATTTGCCTATGTATAGAGAGCAGAGAAACCCAGGCAACCCAGGCAACCACAGGCAGACATATGGCTCACATGTCCTGCAGATCCACTGGGATTTTATTTTTTTTTTTTGTAACTCGGAGCCTGTGGGGGAGCATGTGGCTACGTCTTTTACCGCTGCTATCAAGATGTGATTGCTCTGTGACAAAAGATGATTCCCAGAGTGACATTTGTGGACAGATTCACGTGCGTGTGCTGCCCGATGGTATACGTAAACCCGTGCGTGGGCCACATATACACACACGTGCACACATACATATATACAGTGTATATGCTGTACACTCTGCAAAGCTGTGCCAAGTTTTAACTGGATGCAAAACCCTGTGACTTGTGTGAGAAAGCTGTGACTGTGACAGATTGACAGCCTAAATCTCTGGTCTGTGGGGAAAGCAGTGGGATCCCTGCTAACGTCTGATGCATGGCTCTGCATTGTCTTTGCAGTTAACGGTTTTATGATGTGAACAAAGAGTCGGCAATAAAGAGAAGCCTCCCTCATTAAAGGGCTCGCTTGCACAACTTTGTGCTTTGATGAGGGATGCTGTATGAGGCCTACTATTAGTATAAACACTGGTGGGTCTTGATGAAATTTGTGTTATGAAATCCTAACAGCCAGATTTAATGCTTGCCGCAGAAGTGCTATAACAAAGATGGAAAAGAATTATACATGTTGACTTATTTCAAAGGATCATAAGGTGTCATGGTGTCTCGAGGGGATGAAGGCTCGTACACTCATGATGTTGTGAATCTGGCTCACCATTTGCATTATGTGTCATTGTTTCTCTAACCTGCCTTCACCCTGTTTATCCTGCCCAGGGGCTTTGAATTGCAAACTGTCTCCTCAAGATTGTTTCTTTTTTCTTTTTAAAAGACCATCAATTCTAATCATGAACGTAAAAGCGAAAAAAGGTTTATCATTTTTTCTTACTACATTTCAATTTACCTATAGAGATTGAAGAAGTTACAAAGACACATTCTCAAAAATGCAGGGCACTGAACAGGCAACAACTAATGTGGAGTACCTGTCAGTATCTTTAGTGACGTAGGGCCACGGTGGCTCATTGGAGGTCTTCGGACCATAGAAGTCAGCCAGGATGTGTTCCATGTGGTCGTCATTTCCAGTCTTGTTCACTATCTGTTTGATTAGACTGGTGGAGATTGGTACAGCACAGTGGGAAGCATCTTCATCCTCCCTAAAAGCCAGAGCACAAACACAAAATCAGTAAAGATTTCTCTAACAAGACATACCTGATGTGACGCATGTTATGTTTGTCTATGTGGGAAAATGTAACCAATTTTCAATGGAAATAGATAACTTACAGGACATGTATATTCTAAAACATGCACTATCTTTACCTAACAATCTGCAGGTCCTCCTGCCAAGCAGCCACTGTACCAGCTGATTTCACTTCCCTTGATTATCTCCTCCTCTGTGGTGGATGGTGTGATAAGGGATTGCTTGAAATGAAAGCCTACATACTCTTAGGGTCATAAAGGCACATGGTTGTGAACCACTGCTGTATAATATTTTGTCAGCAAATCTGGCTTGGAAGCATGTTTACTTATTCTACGCCAGAAACAATTCAAACATATTTTTTATTTCACTATAGAACAAGACATCTCTTGACAGCAGCTGACTATTCCCATTGTTCTGTCCTGAACAATTAAAGTGACCTCCAGCTAAACTCTGCTTTTACCCTGAAACCTCAAATAGGGTTGAATTTGTCTTTTGTTTTGGATTTTTCTTCGTGACATGCAGTCTTGCCTTACAAACACTAACGCACAAAGATCATAGAAAAAGCTTAACAGCAGTAAATAATCCTATTGGATACCTCAGCCCCAGACACTGGTCAATTATGGCTTTGCAACAAGAAGAAAAAAGAACTAAATCCAAACACTGTAATAGCTTCTCTTCTCTTTCTCTGGGCAGCATCCAGTTCCACTTGGCTAAAGCAAAGCAGCCCCCTTACCCCAGAGCAGTAGTTTATTAATAGAGCGCATTGTGCTATAAAAGGAACACAGAGGCTATTGCTTATGGATCTGGGGCAACACAGAGGAGAGGGACAAGGTGTTGACAGGAAGCTTTTCATCCAGAGTAGTTCCTGAGGGGGTAACTGGAAGAGGCTTCTGATTGTAACCTCCAGCTTTCTAATGTGGTGGCCAATATAAGGAGAGCAGGACATAACGGTTCTGGTTAAGAATTGTCTGTCTCTTGTGTCGCAGACCGCAGCTCTGCTCTCTACCTCGTCCATTAGAGCCCACAACTATGTGTAATTACAGGAAGGAAAGACGAGCTGTTGACCAACGAACATTCAAGATTGGATCTGTCCTAAAGGTTTGGGGGGCTTGTGTGCATGTGTGTGTGTGAAGTTGCGTTTACAACTGTGGCTTAGAGTGTGTGTGTTTGTGAGGATGGACAGGGCTGAGGGATGGATTGAGTTGGGGGGACAAGGGAGGGGGGTATGCAAGTTTGTGCGGTGAGAGGCGGTTTTAGACGGGACAGTTTGTAAACACAAGGAGCATTGTGGTTGCAATACAGAAAGACAAGACACTTAGTTGTGTCTGAGCTTGCTTTTTGCGCACATGAAAAAGGATTTATCTACAACAACAAGGGCCAAATATATTCCCAGTCACTGTATGGCCACTGTGGTTTCTTTATGGCAGCTGAAATCAAAACAAACTTTGTGACCAGATATCTAAACACACAACGGTAACAGCAAAAAGATATTCTCTCAGGGGGAGTCAATTACACTCAACGTTTACTCTGTTTATTCAGATCACCACTAGTTGCTACCAAAGGGGTGATTTTTCTTCAATGGATTCGCATAAAACAACATAGATTACAGATGTACAGATAACAAATACAGTAGGAACAACAACAAAACAGTATGTACATGTGGTAGTTATTTTCCCTTGGGCCACACATACTGAAACATAAACACTCATGTTCCTGAAAGACACTGTGGATTTTTATGTTGTGACATGACACATAAGGTACCATGGTGATGTTATTAGACTACATGACCTACAGATGAATTTACAGATACATGGCATTTATTTTATGGGCAAATTCTGATGCAACCAAACATATTGACAAACTGATTCAGCTTGGTAGAGCCTTCTATGATAAACTGTGTACAGAGGTGTCTCTTACAATAGGATGTGGACAATATGAGAACGTGTGAACACAACACGCACTGACAAACTGGGTAAGAGTAACAGTCGAAGTAATGATGTATGTGACAGACTCTGCCCATGATGAAGTGGCGACTGTCACACTTACACTGGCACACAGCTAACCAAGACAACGACAGACATAGACCACACACAGATACGAGGACACATGTGCACATACACTAGTCATCCATCCGCCCACGCAAACATGTGTTCATACACACACACACACAATCATCTCCACACACACACACACACACGAACAAATACGGAGCCAATATGGGGCCAAAAACCTGCTCTCTGTTAGGGCCTGTATCTAAATGAGGTGTAATTATGGTCCAACCTGACATGTTGGAATTGGAGCTATGTCTCCGTTGCTGTCAAGCTGGCTTCCTGTTCCCCTGAAATGTGCTTGGATTCCTCTGGATCATGTCTTCATGTTGGCTCAAACCAGAATGTGGTGTGAGAGAACCTTAAGTAAGTGTCTCTCCATCTTTGCTAAATAAAAAACCCATTACAGAAGACCAGAGTCAGACTCGGTCCTCTGCAGCAGTATGAGCTGGTTGCTGATGACATAATACAACACTGGACGGAAAGAACTACATTGTCCAGTGAATTTTTCCTGCTGATTGGCAACCATCTTTGTCATGAGCAAAAAGCGAGGATGGAAAACAGAAGCCCTGCCAGAGATGACGTGGCAGATGAAGAGTTATTTTAATATAGCATGAGTTGTATAGAAAGGTTAAATTATTGTGAGTCATGTAGATTTTTGTACTTGGTCTTTCAGATGAGAAAGTTATTTTTGATATGTTTTAGATCTACTTTGCCCTTTAAGGGTGGAAACTTATTGAAAATGTGTGGCAATACTATGTACTAGATGGTCTTAATGTATCAGAGCTCCAATAGTTGCTCTATTTTATTTTATTTTTTACCTGGCCTGGAAAGTGAGGTGGTGGGTGAGGTCGGCCTCAGTGTTTAACAGGGGCTCCTGGTGGCCCTGTCCATGTATCAGCTGGCTCTCTCTCAGTCCTAGACTCCTCTTCTCTATGTGGACGATCACTGGATCTGGCAAGTGGCTCCTCATAACATAAAGTGGACTGAAAACCACCTGAAACAGGGGATTCATACAGAACAAGCATCAGTGAGACATACAGCCCAAACAAACTGACTATACAAAATTAAACTGGCAAGGAGGGTTCGCTGAATGTGGTGATAGTTTAGATGTTCAATAATTCAGCTGTCATGAATACTTGTAAAGTCTGTTTTCTCATTTTAGACTAATAAATGAATTCCAACTATCCTAATAAGATAAAATGTGCTGAAAATATATCAGAAAATGATGTAAAAAACATCACAAACACATCAACCAAATAAAAAAAAAACAACCAAACCAGGTTGGTCTGTGATAATTGTTTTTCAGATTAGAACAAAGAAGTGAAATGAAATAATAATAAGTTTTGCTTTAACACATCCGCTGTGTTTTTTAAAAATCTATTTGGGTATGTAATGCCCTTGGTATTACGTAACAGCACACGTCACACGGCTGGCACATGGGGAGCAGAGAGAGAGTGCGCGGGGGAGGAACGAGGGATTTAAATGGGATGCACCTGCCCTTGTGAACGTTCAGCCCAAACTACCACGGATCGACCGCCAGTTATAGACTTAGGGCTACACCGTTTTTTTACAAATCATCAGAAATACCTGCAGATTCATTCCAATGAGTCGAAGGCGTCTTCCGTGGATAATAGCATTATGTAGGCACTTTGTAGTTAGCTGCATCAGTTTATGATTTAGAAATTTCGGTTTGTGATCTGTATCATGATTATAATAACTATTATTGCTATGGGTTTATAAAATGTTGCAAAACAGCAATTTATAATGTTGGGAATAAAGAAATCACACAAGCTGAACAGTACAACAACCCAAGTAAATATTAACTGCAATTAGTTACACGACATTCTTCAGTAAAATATCAAGCTGTCAATGAGATTTTCTTAATAAACTATCTGCCAATAGGCAACAAGAGTTTTATGTACATTACTGCCACCTAACCATTAATGTATTTTCTTGCACCTAATGCATAACTGCAATGCACTGTGGGTGATATAGCCCTCTGGAGTGACCACCGTTGTGGACTCGTTCCCTCAGCCCTCTGAGCGTTGAACTCACCAAGTTCACTTCAGTTTTTCAGACACTTGGAACGACACTTATGATGGCGGCGGGGATTCCCCCAAGAGCAAGTGCTGAGGGGAAGTCAATGAGGGCATGTTGAACGACTAATGAAACGCAGCCAAGGAGTAAGTGTGTGTGCACAAGATACTCACCACTCTCTGCTGCATGTGAGAGTCAGGTTCAATTGTGATAAGAGTACACCACACATAGAGCAAAGAACCACTGGAGCAAGGCACCTGAAACGAGACAAACTGGTCTGGTTATTGATAGTCTCATTACTTATTACAACTGCTAAATCCAACTGTCCAATTCAAAACTTTCTAATGTCATACTGTGCTTTGAGGATTTATTTTTCCTTTATTGCAAAGGATTAACGAGAAAAAGATTGATCAAGGACAGTCAAGGGTAACATGTTCGTGTTTGTTTGTGGTTAGAATGTAAAATATGGATTTCTGATGACCTAAATGCCTTTGCTCACTGACAGAATGTTTATTGCCTCCATCAGTAACGCATTATCATGTTTTGTCCTAAAAAACTTTGTGTCTTGGCTTCTTCCAGTAGTTAAAAGTTAAGTCTCCCTAAAGCCCTGCAACACAATATCATGGCTGAGGCGACTGACAACTGTTGTTATCTGTGCCAGATAATGGGCCATTACAGGCAGTTAAATCTTAGCAAGATTTACAGCCTGAGAATGTGCCCACCGAAGGCTCAGCGCTCTTAATGTGTCACTGGTGTTTGTCCCATTTACTCCTCGCTCCTCATTAAAGACTGGAGATGCCAAGGCACATTACAAGTGGTCGAGTTTATGACAGACTGGGGACTTCATTTACTGCTGGGGACAGCAGAGTGGAGCAAAGAGACAGAGCAAACATTCAGTTTTAATATAGCGGGCCTTGCAAAACAGCCTTGTTAGGATCAGGGAGTGAAGCTTTGGTACTGTGATACTCTATAGGGCTGATCCACCAAGTACACTCTCCACTGGGATAAGGTCAAGACGACCTCCTGTACGTTGTCAAAAGTAAAGGACAAGGGCAACAAAAGATGTTGAAAATAAGAGCAGGGAGGAGGAAGGTGAGATATGAGGAAGAGGAGTTACTTCAGATGTATTACTGATACAGATAATCAGGAGACAGATGAGAAAAGAGACAGGGGAGAGAGTAAGAGGGTGGAACAGGTGGACAAGCTTAATGCCAGAGAATGAAGTAAATAAAGAAAAGGAGTTAACAACTACAAGATAGATGAGTGAGCCAGTGTATGGGTGAGAGAGTAACAGAAAGGGAGGAAACAAGAGAGTGAAATAGCAGGAGACACAAGGAGATAGAGAGATCTAAGGACCCAGCTACTAATCCAGGCAGCTCTCTCAATCGAAGCCAACCCTCCATGTGTGTAATGAATGGCTGATCTGAGGAGAAGAGATAACAGCGGAGGTTGGAGTGGAGTCAGAGATGTTCAGACCCACGCACAGAAGCTGGAGCTGTAGAACGGCTAGCTGTTAACAGCATGAGCATGAGACTTATAAATAAAGAAAACAAAGACAGAGGGATGGACAAAGACTGGGAACAAGAAAAATACTGAACAAGAGCAAGGCCAGCAGGGATGGAGTGAAGGAGTGATTGTCTGGCGCTAATCCAGCGGTGTGAAAGTGCCTTCAAAGCCTCTCCCTGTGCCCACATATCAGCTAGTGTTTCCTGTCTATGGTTAGCGTTGTTATGAGAGAGCATAAACTGTATTTTCTGCCTCTCAACATGGTTGGGTTGTTGGTTGGAGTGCCTTTGTAAGCCTATCTGAGGGGAAGATCTCAATCTGTTCTCTAACTGTGAGTAGCAGAGTGGAAGCTCTGCCTCTGTGGCCACCCAGGAGATGAGGATCCGGCCACAGTTGGTGGTCCAGTCACTAGCTCCAAACATGTGTGTGTAGATGGAGAACTGGTTGGACGTAGTGTTGTGCGCAATGTGTGCGTCTATCTGTGTCTGGCCTGCACATTCAACAGCTTTCATTTGGACATTTCCATGCGCAATGGAGCTACTACAGTTTATACTTTTCCATCTGCCTGTACTTGATATCCATATCAAACATTTTCTTTTTAAAAATGCCTATAACAGGAAAGAGCACCCACCCAGGTCTTTGGGAAATAGACAATCAGTTCCACTCAGCCAACTTGTGGCTATATTCATCTTAAAGGTCATTTAGTGACTCCACAGTCCAAGTACCTGTACAACAGAGCTGCTGCTGCCCTTGTCCCTCCTCTCCAGCTGAACATCCTGGGACCAGTCTTCATCTCCTTGGGCCCTCACACATAGCTCTGTCACCTCAGCATCCTCCAGCACATAGGACGGCAACTTGGCCCCCGCCTCCAGGCAGTCACAGTGTTCTCTGACCACCGTCTGACTGTCAGCCCCAACGTAGTGCTGCACCACGCGCAGCTCAATGTCCTGAGTCAGGTAGCTGCACATCACCTGCCGCCCACAGATTATTACCTGGAGACAAGAAGGTTACAGGGGAGAATTTCTGCAATTAGAAATAAAATAGTTAATCTACATATTGTAGGAGGCAATAGACACAGAGCCTTGAACACAGAGATGTCCTGCTGCCTGTGATCTTACATTGTCCTCAAAAGAAGACGCTTTTACATTCTCTGTTCATTCAGCGTGACCTAACAGAAAGATGGGTATAGTGTCTGAGAATTGCTAGACAAGTACAGTGTTTCAGACACTATTTGACAAGCACTTTGGGTGAAGCATACTGATGCCTTAAGGAATATATATGGAACAAACAAGTTTACCTCAGTGAGGTTTTCCTTTACAATACATCTTAAGGGAAACATTACCTATTTTTTAGATATAACGGGGAATGTCATCATTTGTCTAATCTTCACCACTGAAGGTCACTGGTGCTAGGAAATGCATCACACCTTCAAGCATTATGAATAAGTAATAGTTTCTACTGTTTTTATGAAAGCTTTGCACTATATAGCACGATTGCTTCCTTACTGCCTGATAATTTTACAAGGTCATTATATACGGTATGCATACCGATGAATGCACACACACACACACACACACACACACACACACGCGCACACACACACACACACCAGGGAGCTCTCCTCTGGGAGTGACACATCTAATTGTGCTCGGATTGCTTCCACCACTCTGAGTGTGTGTGTGTGTCTCTTTGCGTGCGCGTGCATGGCTGTGTGTTCGGCAGGTTGTGGAACTGATAATGATCTTGGAGAGAAATATCTTGGCCCCTAATGAGGGCATTCTCTCCATTAATCATTAATGTATATCCATTCACAGACACTCTCACGTCAGCAGCTAGCCACCATAACACGCGTTCTTTGCCTGACTGCCCATCTTCTTCTTCCTTCCCGCATTGACACACATATGCGCAAAAGGAAGAAAAAAGAGAAGAGAAAGTCTGTTTTAGGGAGGATTAGAAAGATGTGAAGATTTGTTGCTTTCTTCTTTTTTAGTATCATTGTGATCTGTGTACCCTTTGGATAATGTAAGCAATTTGAAGCTTTATTCACTATTTTCATACAGATAAAATGATCAATCAGTGATCAATCAATAATCAACAGATTAATTGATCATGACAGTAATTATCAGTAGCAGCCCTAATACCCCTGTATTCACAAGTGCTCTACCACAGGCATCAAAGTGTGTGCGCGCGTAATTAGAGAACGCATGTTTGTGCAGATGTGTGTGTATATGGTATTTATATGAGGGAGATTTATACGATGGGGGACTTTTTAACAGCAGTCAACATGAGGTGCCAATATGAATGATAAAAAGGCCGTCACAATGAAAGACCATAGGGTAGCTAGACAGAGAGGGAGAGCACAGCAGTGTGTGACACTTAGAGGATCCCCCCCCCCCCCCCCATCCAAAAAAAACACAAGATGAGGTACGCTCACGCAGGCGGGAGCCAACTTCCTCTGTAGTGGCAGCCGGTGTCCCACTCTGAGGCTTTGTGTTGTGAATTGGATGTGACCAAAGCTCATACCCTATCATTGGATCCAATGGGAACAAGATGTAAGCAAAGTCTGGGACAAACGGAGGAAGGAATGTGAAAGGCCCAGTCTGTTTTGTCTGGAGGACGAGAGGGAGACATGTGAGACACTTGACACTGTTTACATAACAAAGTGTCAGCACTATAATCTGATGGCATCACTGCATTTTCAGGAATACAGCGACTCTGCCTTGTAATTGTGGAAAAATCCAAACATGATCCACCACCATTCTTGGTGTAAAAAGGCGAACGTGGCTGGTGTATGATGTCGTTTATGCTGGTTTATGATTTCCTGTGATCTTCTTTGCGGATTGATGGGGCACATTGTGTTTTTGGATGGCTTCAAGCTCATAAGATTTTGTTTTACTGCTGTAAAACAGATTACAAAAACTGACAAAAACAGAGTACAGTCGGTTTTTAGCCAAGCAACAACTAAATCATAACATACAAATGGATAAAAAACGGGCAATTAAAAAGTGCTCATCCCAAAATGAGGGCTGGGAAAAAGGCCTGGCTTCGAAAGTGACACATAGCAGCCGTAAACAGGCATAATGCAGCAAACCCGCTCCTGCTTTTTGTGTAGTTCTGACTCACACGACGTTTTACAGATTAGCAGGAAAATATCTGCAGGATCATTATATTCTTGGTTTTGTTGAAAACCTCGGTCCTTGATTTTATTGCTGTGGTATATCGGCACCACAAATCCTCACTTTATATTAAAAAGTGTTGTCTGTGTTTTCTGTTAATGATGATTTGGGGGTTGGGTAACTCTCTCCATTGTCCCTCCTTTTATTGGTAACAACAAGCTCTTGCTACAATTATTCGATTAACCTTGATGCTGCTATAGGAAATTTAAAATGTACAACTTGTTGCATGCAAGATGATTCTTACCAGGAAATACCAAACATGACAAATCTATGACAACTGAGCAATCTCCATCCAGTGTTGAGGCCAGTGAGATTGGGTTAAAAGCTGCAGAAAAAGCCTGTAAGTGTGTTGAGATTTTATATTGGTCAAAACAAACGTGTTCTTAGAACATCAAATGTAATACTTCATATTCATGTCCTATAGCTTAAGATTTGCAGCAAAAGAGACATTTTTTAATGTAGCAGAATTAAACTGAAAAACATACTGTGTATATACTGTGAAGAACGTAAGTAAGTAAGTGTTGACATAATTCCTCAAAGCTTTTGTTTAAGAATTTTTGTGTGCTTTTATTACAATGAAAACCTGACCAAAAAAAACCTAAACAAAACAATAAGCCCGTTAAAACTGACTGTACCTGTTTCTGGACACCGTTGAGCTGCACCACCTTGATGATGAGGGAGGCGGTGCGTCCCTTGTACTGAATGGTCCTCAGCAGAGTCCCTACATTGTCCACGCTGAAGGCCTCTGACCAGCGCCAGTTCCCCCATCCCTCGATGCAGATGTGCAGCAGCTGCAGGATGGAACAGAGCAGTATGCACACACACACACACACACACACACACACACACACACACACACACACACACACACACACACACACACACACACACACACACACACACACACACACACACCCGTCTCCCATACACC
>CM022486.1:25085696-25188034 GCA_011952105.1 Coreoperca whiteheadi | reverse complement strand
CACACACACACACACACACACACACACACACACACACACACACACACACACACACACACACACACACACACACACACACACACACACACACACACACACACACACACACAACAGAGACAGAAGACACCAGACATCAGAGGTTAGTCTTCTTGTCCTTTATTTATCCCCGAGCAAAAGGCAAGTAAACAACAAGATTCTTTGTTTAGAGGATTTCGGTGGGGGTGGGGGGGGGAGACAACAAAGTTCCTGTTTACTGGTGCTGAACAGGCCTGCTGCTGTTGGAAGTAGAAATTGAAGGTCGCACACAATAAACTGGCTGGTGGAAAACAGCTGATGTGGAAGCTCATTATGGCTGCATGCGTGTGTATGTGTGTGTACTTGTGCGGTTAGATGTGGAAGGCTCTGTTCTCCACACGTCTAAATAAGACGCAGATAGTTTGGCTCTCAACCTTTTAAGCTTCATATCCATCACTTCGATGTGAAGCACATCCATGTGTGTGGCTGGGTGGAAACACAGACTCAGGAGGACAGCAAAAAGCAGACGCTGTCCATATCTTTTGACATTCAAACTATTTTACAATGGTGACAATTTTTCAGACCATTTTCCACATGTATTATGGGCCACAACAAGGCAACAGGGCTGGAAATACGCAAAGAAGCATGGTTTCTAAGATAACTACATCTGTATCTGCAGACAAGCTGCAGATGGGTGTTTAAGATGCTTTCTTCATTACACAATATCATGATGCACTAAACACTGACATTTAAATAAGGTGTCATGAAGGGCATATTGCTGCTGCCTTTGCTACATGCCCTCTTCCATCTAAATCCACTCAGAAAGCATGCAGTACAAGTATGGGCTGCTTAATTGTCCATCCATGCATACAGCACATCTGTGCTACAGTGAGGTCATACACAGACTATCTGTCCCGGATGTTGAGCACTACATGACAAGGGAACTCAATTGTCAAACAATGTAAGTGTTGTCATGAGATTATGGTCACAATACAGGAGCAGAATCATAAATATGTAGGGAGATCTAAAGCCTTCTCCCCCCCCGAGGCAGCGTGGCTGACCTTCCACCTGACTGAACTCTCTGTGTCAGCGCTGCTGCCAACACAACTTCAAACTTGTAGCAGATAGAAAGGGAGGGGAGAGAACGTGAGAAAGACAAAGAATGTTTGAGAGTCAGAGAGTCTACAGAGGCAAGGGGGAGGGACAAGTTCACTACTCTCCCAGAGGACTAGGGACTAGATCGAAACCCTGAAAAGAGCTTTTGAAGATTTACACTTTGGCTCGTCGTTTCAACATTTAGCCAATCTGTTTAATGAAAAACAAATTACTCCTAAGGTCAAAGGGCATGGGGGGACCCTGGTCAAGACCTTCTATGTTTCTCTCCACCGCAGTCTTTCTTCACTGTTTGAAGGCAGATTTCTTTACAATAACATTCTTAATCAAAGCCTGAATCCACTTTCTTCAAGATCACCCCCCCCCGTCAGCTGAGTGGAAATGACATAATTTCTCAGATCTCCAGCTTAGTGGACTTGCTCACAGGGAAAGTGGCAGGGTGGTGTAAAAAGCCAGGTGGCGGACATTAAGGTTAAGCCTAAGGGTGGAGAACCACTAGATGATTCCCCAAACCAGCAACAGCATTATAATCACGACCAGTTAAGATCGTGGTGGTTTGAGGAAAACCTTTGAAAATAACTGTAATGTGGGATTTTCTGCCATTCTGCTCCTACTCTCTCTTTAAAAGTGACCTGGTACTGGATAATACGGAAACATTTGAATTTGCATTCAACTTCAAAATCTTCCTCAACTTCCTAGTATTAGCCTCTGTCTTTAAGATTTGGAGTGGTACTGCATTGGTGTTTATTATAGTCAAAATCTTGTGGTAATGAACCCACTTTGCTGTGCCTCAGCACCATCTGCGAGAACCGATTTGTTTTAGCAACACTTCCCTCTCCTTTCACCCCTCGGCTCCTCCCTCTCTCGCTGTGCACTTTATCACGATCACGCCTGTGGCTCAACTTGACCTTTAAGGGCGAAGTCATAATAATGTCTCCTCAAACTTCAAACAGCGACTGCACTCTTGTTTTAGTTCATCACCGCTCTGACTCAAGCAGTGGAAGAAAAAGAAAAAAAACAGCAGTGACACAGATGAACTGGACACGTAGGACAACAAGAATGAAAAATAAGAAGCTGTTTTGCCTCTTTGTGACTTATCCAACTGTTGTGACACTGAGAAAACCCAGTCAGCCACATGTGGTGGTTTTATGCACATGGATTAAGCCTGGCCTTACACTAGCAATATCCAACTGAATGGAGAACTTTACCAATAGAAATGTCTGAAGGAAGATGAGGCTTAATCTGAAGCAAAAATGCATAGATCACACGGTCCCTCAATTAGTTGAATTTAAGGATAGCGTCACATTCCTTTTGAGTCTTTCTCAAAACTGCAGTCATATGCCCATATTTACACTGAAGGAGTTATTGGTCACTGTAATCATTCATCCTGTCTATACCGGCCATGAAGGGATCCCTTCCTGAAGCAAATTCAATGTAAGGTGATGGGGAACAGAATCTGTTAAAGAAAAAATGCATTATAAAGCTAAGCCAAAGCTACTATGGGACTTCAGCAGTCCGAGCTAAACAAATCAAATGGGTATCCTCATTACTTAGTACTAAAAGTTAGTCTTTTTAGTGCGAAACTCCCACTTTGTGTTACTTTTTTGCAGCCAGTATGCACAGGAAGAAGAATTTCAGCAACCAATAACCCTGTCAATGTACATATGGGCATCTCAGCACCGTATTAAGATAGACTGAACTCATCCTTACTCCCTTAAGTAGTATCTTGTGATTTTATTAACATTTGTATACATTAATATGTATATACTGTAGGAGACAAGATGACAGAAGAGAGGGGAAACTGTATGATGAGAATTAAAACTGGTCATTGCACTCACTTTTGAAACTCAAATACAGTAAGAGTTAACTATTTTTTTCACTCAGTTTTTTATTTTGCTTGTGGTGCCCCCAGGCATGGTAAGAAACCATAATCACATCTGCTTTCTAATTTGAAGATCTCTAACCTCAAGAACCAAAATGATGAAATACCCCCCAGGGCCTTACATGAGCGTAAAGCCCAAAGCTGGCTATACTGAATGGTGGCCTGACAAGGTCAGCATGCCATGGTGAAAGACAAAACTGGACTGAAATAAGTAGAAAACGTATGTAGTTAAGTATGAAATGTAAATAAAAACATTTTTAAAAAGGAGGAGGAGAAACTACTCAGGCTTTTAGTTTATAAACATGTGAATTGTAATTATCTATAATATCTAGATCAACTCTGTAAAATGTGATTCTCTTATTCTAACAACACTTTCAGCAAAACCAGCCTTCAGTTTGTAACCTCAGATGTTAAATTAAGTTTTTTATCTCACTTTCAAAATAAATCTTCTAAAAAACTCCTACACTAACCCTGAGCAACTGGCGCTGAGTGGAAGATTGTTTGTCCAAAACCAACTAAGAACCCATCTGTCATATTATGATCATTTACCAAGTTGGGTATTGAGTGTGAAAGAAATGTGGAATCTCAATCTCAGTCTCTCCTTGTTTCCCTTAAATCCTCAGGGAGAGATTGTGGTTATGGCTGGCTGACGGTGGACACTAAGTTTCCAGCACATTACTGGCCTCCAGCTTTGGTACCAGATTGATCGGCACTGGGATTATTTTCATTGTGACTGCATTGTACTGTGCTGTATATTGTCTGTCATCTATTTCGCTGATAGTGAGCAGGATTTTATCCGGGTCATGTCATACTGTTGCTTTTCTAATAACAAATCTGGCCACAAGCCCTGACATTAACAAAATAAAAGCATTCACCCAAATTCTTTGGCTGTATCTTGACCGATGGTATGATATATCAATAAAAGGCTTTAGTCAAACATATTTTCCACTCATTAATATAATCAAACTACACTTATTCATCCCAATTCTTTAAACATGAACCAGCTACATGTTACTGATATGCCTTTGGGCTGACAGTATATCCCAGCCTTGTATCCTCATGAAGGTTTAGAGTGACATGTTTGTCCAAATAGACTAATATAACTAAGATACAGATGAATAATCTCAGTTCCATGGAGATGAATCATCTGATTGATTGGGCAATGGGATTGTCCATTACTGTTTGAACTGAATCAACTCCATCCTTCTTTGGTCTAATGTCCACAGTCAGACTGCAGGGCCACATCATCACAGGGATTACTTTCCTTGTAGTGGTCAAACATGGCGATGATGAAAGTTGAAGTTTGATATGGTTTGTATATTACCATATTACCACTGGGTTTACTGGCTTTGCCACAATCCAACCTGCAGGTAATGTTGAATGTTGAGCACATAATGATGCTTTGACATACAGTATTGTTTTCAAATCAAACAGTCTGCCGAAATTGTGACTAACCTGGACGTAACAAGGACCATCTGTCTCCTAAACCAAATATCAGAGGGTCAGAATGATGATGTTGGGACCATGTATGATCTTATCACAAGATCATTACCACATGAATATTTTGAAACCCCATCACCCAGATTTCCCAGTTGCTATGGAAACTAAATACATAACCCAAACATGGGACGGACACTTTCATAAATGGTGTTAACTTCTGAGAATCGCCATCACCACCGGCCTAAACTGTAAGTTATATTCAGTGAGTCAATCAACCAACCAAATTCCATCATGGGTACGATGTCATGTCTACTGCCTGGTCCATTGCTAAATCCTGTCCCGAGAGAAATTCATTAGCAACAGAATTTCCTGTACAACGACGGTAAGATATCAGTCAGTCATAAACAAAGCAATGACTATTAACTTCCTGGTTAACACAGAGTCATTACCTCATTCGGACGGCAAACACTCAAGTGTCTGCTTTGATAATGTGGATGTCAGGAAGAACACAGGCACAAGCATAGATGGACAGAGAAACACGTACAGTTAGACACAAAATGCCCTCCAACCCCTGTTGTCCTGCAGACAGAACGAGTCACTCCTGCCACTGTAACCACTATCCGTCTATTGTCCTCTAGCAGGAATGTGCTTGGGCGCGCAGAACACAAATTAAGTGTCTGTCCGCAGTGGAGATGTAATCGGTGTTCCTGGATGCTGAAAAGACGGGCTGACAAAGCCGCAGTGGTTGTTGGTCGTCTACCCATTACTACCATTGCTTCATTCCTTTGCACTCAGACTATAATAGGAGATTTGAGACTCTGAGACATGGGGGAGAGGTATAAACAACACCAGTAGCTTTGCCCACGTAGTTTCCATAACGGGCCCAAAGAGGCTGCGGCAGGTCTTAGATGGTTGATTACCACTTAATTTCACCCAAACAAGCTTGACATCTAAATTAAACTTGAAACTTTTTTGAAGTTTGAAAATGAAGAGAATTAAATTCCATAAACCAAAGGTTTAAAAATACTCTGAAAAATCTCTGTACTGCCCATCTTATTTAATGTCATCTCAGAAAAGAGGGATACGGAACAGAGGCTTGTCTTGTCTGGTGAAATAACTTTGGGGCCAGGGAGCTAGCTAGCCACCTCACAAATGAAAAACAGGTTTACACGCAGACAACAAAACAAAAGAATATGGATTACTTTGTCCTCTAGAAAGGATTAGTATGGGAAAGAAAAAGACAGAGGTAGACAAAGTTGAACTGCAGTGAGAGAGAAAAAAAATGAGCGTAAATGAGTTAAAGAGAGAACAGAAAGACACAACAGCATCCTTGCCAGGGCAGTGAGGGCTAACCCATGTAACATGAGGGAATTATGGTGGCTTTAACAGCTGTCTGCAATGCTTCTCTCCTCCTTGGCTCCCTCTCTCTGACAAAAGAAGCAAGGCAGCGCAACATCAAAGCCCAGATTTGCAAGTCTAAGAAGCGGTTTTAGAGCTGGAAGAAGGTACAGAGAGAAGGCATTGTGTGGGTACGTGGTTGACAGAGGAGACGTTAAGAGGTTGACTTACACTGTTCCATAGCTCTCCCTCTGGTTTCTACCAAGGCATCTTAGACATCCAGGGCCTCAAGGGGTCCAGGAGAAGCAGACGCGGCAAGTGTTTGCACCAAATGAAGAGAGCTGACAAAAGGAGTACTGTCTGAGAGTACAGAGGTTTGTTAACCGCATGGTAGGGGGATGAAGGAGTCAGTGGTCGAGGACCCTTGGAAGGACAGAGACCTTGTCTGAGTCTAAGAACACAAAAAATCAAAAGCTTGCCCTGGGCTTCTGTAGAAATACAACAGAGGGAAACTATTGTAACATGATGCACACATACTGCAAATACAGACTAAATATACAGTGCAGACACGGGCATACATAGTTTTACGCACAGCATGTTCAGACTAATATCCACCCTTTCTACGTGCTTATTCCTGTTCAGGGTTACATGACACTGTAGCCTATCCCAGCTAACAGTCGGCAAACAACAGGAACACATCAGTCCACTGAAGGGCTAACCCATATTGAACAAGGGCAGCTCAGGAGGTAGAGCGGGGCGTTCATTAATCACAAGATTGGTGGTTCGGCCAGTGCCTTGCATGGCAGCTCTGTCGCCATTGGTGTGTGTGTGTGTGTGTGTGTGTGAGAATGAGTGAATGAGAGGCAAAATTGTAAAACGCTTTCTCTGGCAAGGTAGAAAAACGCTATGTAAATGCCATTACCATTTACATAAACACACTTGTTCAAAGTGGTATGTTCATGATCACAGGCTGACTAGGCAAGAGGAGTCCTCAGTCACCCACACCATGACCACAACTAGAGTGCATCTGAACTACTAGCAACTGTGGGCTGACTGCAGTCAAACTCATACAATGTGAATGCCATTGATGTCTCCAGCGGTTTGACAATGCAATGCATAGTGCAATGTAACACTTCACTACAGAGAGGATTGGTCCACTACAATGAAACCACAAGCTCTCCTGCTAAAGAGCAAATGCATCATGGGTTAACCCTTTACAGCAACTCCTTACCACAGAGTGGTAGATTGTATAATGAAACTGAAGGCCAGGAACATTTTTAAAACATATCACCACAATATGGTCATACACTAAAAATGTTTCATCTGCTTCCAACTTGGGTGCCAGTAGCACATGTGCATTAGTGTCTTTTGCTGGCTCTGCCTGGCTGACAGCCCACACACACACACGAATGGCACAAAAATAATATCTTGATACAGATCTTGGTGGCTTTCAAACATATGCCGGACGTAACATTTCAAATTTTGATAATTCAAATGGTATTTTTTTTATGTGTGTGATGCTAAGAAAACTTTTCTTCTGTAATGCTTTCATAGTGGATGTACAGTATGGCGAGACGCCTTTCTGGGTCCCAGGTTGTCATGTGACCTGTAGTTCCTACTTTGGCCACTAGGCCAAAATCACCATGCAGCCAAGTGCTTTCCCTGTGGGACAGGTCATGCAGCACTAAGGTGCTGTCCGTGGTGCTGAACCCAGGGCAGCACCAATGGGACCACAACGCTCACTGATTCTTTACATGCCCCACCCCGTATTCTGATTCAGGAGAGAACTAAGCAACGGGCTGGTTAAGCCAGGCAGACACTGCTCAAATTCAGCCCCGTTTTAGCCCTGAATCGGTATACACCGACAATTTTCAGAATCGTGATGAATTTCTGCCCGATTGGTTGACTTTTAGAGCGCAGTTGGAAGGGGTCATAACGCTTGATTAATTGCCTGCGATGTTGAACGCTCGGTTGGATTTCGGGCAGTTCCACACTCCGATTTGTCTTATGACTGCTGTCAAAAGATCCGTTATAATCTGTATTGAGCTTGTTTTAATTGTAGTAGTATTTTACACGTCGTAGCAAAAACTGCAGTCTTGAGACTGCTGTGATATAAAACTGAACTTCACTCAGAATAGACAAAATAAGGCCAATATTTTCTGCTATATTTTTATAATAATATAATAATAAGACTTTATTTTTTTAGAGCACTTATCAAAACAAAGTACAAAGTGCTTCACAACAAAAGAAATAAAATACCACTGACGAAATATAAAGAAATAAAATACACAAAAGCAATAAAATAAAAAGTAAAAAAAAACAGAAAAATAAATATTTTTCCTCTTATCTTGTTGCTTTCCGTTTACAGAATTGAACTAAGTAATGTGGCTTTCTCTCTTTTTGTCAACATTTGAGGCGTCAGTCATCTTCTTTGAATAAACTTTATTGGAAATGTCACTGGACAAGCCCGTGTGAGTGTGAGCACCCCCATCGTGGTTGGGCAGTTGATCCGTACAGCGTGAGCATAAAAGTTGCAGGTTCTGGCAGTGCTAAATGGCTGATTAAAACGTTTAATGTGACTTAACACGACGTCCAAGATCAATAAAAACACAGTGTCTGCTCAGCTTAAGACGGTATGAGACGGTTGAGAGAGAGGGCAAGTGTGTCTTTTGAGACAGCCGACCAGTCTCAAGGGATGCACCCAGCACTGGAGACCTGGTTAGTGGGTGGAAGCTGGTCTGGTGCTGGTCTCGGTCTCGGTCTCACTCTTTGGTCTATTCTGTCAAGCTCTTACTGCAGGTGGGGGCCTACCATTAATTTAAAAGCCATTGCATGCAAACGCGAAAGAAAATCAACATTAGCTACATTTATTCCATTGCTGTCTTTCCCACAACTGTACTTGCCTACCAAGCAACCTGTGAAAATGACAGTATTTGTCCCGGTGTTGCCTTTTGAATGACGTATATCAAAAACATTCTGGTCTGTTACACGCAGTGGAAACACAAGGCAGAACCAAATGCTTACGTGTCCTAAAAGTTCAGGTTAAGTACCCGAAGTGGAAAAGACCTAACTGCGCTGGATGATGATGTCCAAAAGAAAATAGCAACCTTGATTTTTTTAAATTTGTGTGCTGACTGTATAGTGGTTGGCGTGTTGAACAAGTTCTAGCTACTCTTAGATTACAGATATTTAGACAGTCACTTATTTTCGTCACAATATTGAATGGATTTTACAAAGCATTAAATACTACTCATCTGAGGGAGGTTGCTGCAGTTCTCCTACATTAACCTTCACTTACACAATGAAAAGACAAAGACAACCGTATACTACATGTTCATAACAGAAAAGATACCAGCTAGTGCGGCTACGTCAAAACAAAAGATATCGGCCTCAGTGAGAGGACCTCATTCTGTATCTGACATCATAGTACAACACGGGTTGTTGGACTTGTTAAGACTGGGATCTCAATTGAATAAATCTGCTGTCACAATGTAGCTTGGGGTCATTAAAACATACCAACACTTTTGTCATGTGGAGACCAACCAGAAACAGTTCTGCTGCCCAAACAGGGTTGCAACCCATGGTTTAAGACTCTTTGTTGTAGTTTCAAGGCCAAGGATTTGATGGAGAGGATGAAAACATATTGTTTAAACTGCTAACACATTGGCATTTTTAAAAAGATTTACATAGAAAAATAAATATGAGATTCTAGCAGCTCAGCTCTCATCAACATCATAATTAAATTAATCTCCTCATGTCAGAGGGAGAGCTTCCTCTGGGACAAACTACACATGGAGTGGAATTACTCAAATATATATACACACACACACACACACACACACACACACAGAGTCATGACAGACCAATGGATGATCAGATATACAACGTGGAATCAAAATACAATATCCCAGCATGTCAGTAAGAGTGAGAAAACAAACTCTTCTAAAGACTGGGTTGAGTTTGGAGGGATGAGCAGGAATTAACTGTACAGAGATAAAAAAGAAAAAGCGAGTGGTGAAGGTGGAGACTCACTCTCCTCCCTGTACTTCTCATGAAAATCTTGGCTGTGGCAACTGTGGTAGAGAGCTGGGGAATGTAGTACATTGTTTCAAAATGGTTGGATGAGGACCAAATGGTGGGTTGCAGAAAGATGAGAATGGGTCCCTAGAATATTCGAGAGTCATTGATTTCAAAAATTACTGGCAACATTATGTTGTTTAAACTCTCTTTGTCTTTACTATATTAGACAAATATGAGGTTCAAAACTTCTGAAGACATATCCTATTAATCACTAATCAAGCCTGCTCCCAACAAGCACTGCTGGGAGAAATAGTTTCAGGCCTGCAGCAGTATATATAAAAAGAATAAATACTAACAAAAGGCAAGTGCCAATTTCTCAGAAACGAAAGCCTCAGCCTTAGTGCTTATGCTTATCCTGCCTGAGGGTTGGCGTCCAGTAAGGGCGAATGGGGTACAGGAGATTGGGCATACAGGCATGCTGGCTGCTGAGACATTAAGCCCTTTGGTTTATATGCCCAGTGAGCTATAGATTTGAAAATGACTAGCCTTGTGCATTGGAGGTCCAGTTGCAGATGGACCAGTTGCTGGGATGAACAGAGGTGTAGACACAAGAAACATCTGTGCTAAAATGTGAGGTCTGTGACCTGGGAAGCAAATTTAAACATCCTGGGAACATAAAATAAAACACCACACACACACACACACACACACACACACACCATCATCACATAAATATTCATGCAAGTACATTACGAGACACAGTTATGTACACACACAGACACATATTCATTTCATAGGCTTACAAACATTATTCTTTACTGATTTGTTATGCTGTTCATCCTCGCACTGACCGTGGATACCAGGGATGTGAAATGATCAGACTGTGGAACTGCCTGATTAAAATGGCAGATGATGGAATAAATGGTGCTCCTGTGGAGTAAATCACATTGTTCTCCATGGGCAAAAGAGCTCTACTCAATCTTTGAGGAGGCTGATATGCTGTATAGGTCAAGAATCATTTGAGTGGTAATGTTAACTTACTAAAAGTAAGCTTTTATTCAAAATATTCAGGAGAAAAATCTTTCTACTGTACATAATGACTGAAGTATGTCAATTTTCCACTAAATTACTCAACAAAACCCCAATATATTCTGGTGTACAGACGAACAAACACTTGAATAGTTGTTTATTTTGAAGTGTTTTAGTTTTCTGTCTGTGTCTCAAAAGCCTGGAAAACAAGGCAAGATTTCCTCTGATTTCTTCACATTTATATAGTATTTGTTTTTGCTCTGGACAATGAATGTCTAACGATCTGACGGAGAAAGTTGGTCAATAATGTATATACGCTGTTGGCTTATATTCATTCATATCAGTGAGTGAGATGAGGAGACAGAGAGAGTGAGTGACTAAGAGCTGCCAATCGAGGTTTTAGCTTGATATAGGGTTCCTTTTACCTCTTTCACAAAATGTTAAAATAGCCAGTACATAATGCATCTTACACTTTAATCATTCAGCCAATATATTTGACACAAAGACTTTGCCTTATCACCGTAGTGAAATTTGTTTTGTCTTTATTATCATTCCACTAGTGGGTTGTTTCAGAAGACATGCCTGGACAAGGTAACGTGTGACAGGATAAATGACTGTACTGTTACACACTGACAAACTATAAATAATGACTCAGTGGGGGTGAATGTTTCATGCATTAGTAGTTCATGTTACTACACATGCATGTGAGCTTAGACACAAACCGTCATCAAAATGTAACTCAGTGAGTGGTCAATGTTTAACCTTTCCCTAATGATACAGTGTTCACCTTCAACTTTTCTTTTCACTACCTAAGGTAATGCCTACAAGTACATGTCCGTTTAGCTGTTGGACCTAACGGAGCTCTGAGGACAAACAACAGGAAAGTGTACGTTTTCTCCAGGGAACAAAATTGACAGCAGGCTCTTTCATCAGCTTCTCTCTTGCCCTCTCTCTGATCAGTCAGTGTGGGTTAACCTGACAGGAGTAAATATCTCCCAAAGGGTCAGCCTAATCTACTGCGGTTAAAGCTATAATCTGAACGGCATGAACAGCACAACTAAACCACTTCACTTGAGGGCAGTGTTTCTTAAACAATGGGTCAGGATTTTGAAATCCTACTTGACAAAAGAGCTGATACAGTTGAAGTAATAAATATACTTATTTTGAATAATGAGCTGTAAAAGTTGAACCCTGCTGTAAGGTTGAAAACAAGAACTGGGATTAGACTGACAGAGCAAAGTGCCTATGGCAAGTAAGCAACAAGACACACACACACAGTCATTTCAAATACCTCCCCTGTCATGCCTGCTTCCAACAACACGGCCAATCTAACCACAAACTAATAGTCTTGGGCTGCTATCTCCAGCACATTACCCCTGGGAACCACACACCCACCATCACAACACTGACACACACGTACACATGGACCGATACCACACACACGCCACCAACAAGCAGAGACACACATCCAGAAAGAGAGAGGGCGAGCTCTTCTGTAGAAGCCTACTCCTGGAGAAAATTACAATTTATTCAAATTGTGAATATTCCTTGTAGGCACTTAAAAAAAGTCCTTCCCAAATCCAGGGGGCTTTTTACGCCCCTCTCCCTGCTAACCACACTAACCACAGGGATTTCCATCAGCTATGCTGCATCCTGTACCAAGCAGCCAGATATTTCAACCATCCCCACCACACCACACGCCAGAACCCTGAAAAACAGCAGGGTGGGGAAAGTGAGTGTGTTTGTGTGTGTGTGTGTGTGTGTGTGGTGGGTGTGATACAAACTGTACTTACTTATAGAGAGAGTGTGTAGTTATAGCATAATCATGCAGGCGTTTTTTTGATCGATGCATCAATCTATCTACTGTATCTATCTCTATTGCTCTCTCTTATGTAACATTTATATAAAAATATACATACAGTAAATGGGGGAAATTGTGTGTGTTTATAAACTTCTTCACCTTGGCTAGTAAATGCTGGGGTGTGAAGGCATGCTGAGCCTCAAAGAGAGAAACTAGACTGAGAGGCCTGACAGACTCCAGGCCTTAGGAAACATTTTATCACAGTGTGTGTGTGTGTGTGGGTCTGAGTGTGCACGTGCGGGTAAGAATTTGATCAAGTGTTAGACCACAGCGGGCTCTGAGGACGTGACTGCCTCAATCGACCCTTTTAATGCATCTTATGGTTGTGACTGACAGCAGAAACAGGGGGGTAGAGAGTGTGGAAGGGAGACGGAGAGAAACAGAGAAGCAGTGAGAGGGAGTGTGACCTGAGCCGAGGTTCACATTTCACTGCAAAAACACTTCTTCTGAGAGAAGTGACAGATATTCAGAGGTATGTCAACATCATGGGAAGTGTACACTGGTTGGACCGCTCAGGATCACACACATTAAGCACTCTTTTTTTCACAAACGGACGCACAAAGGCACACACAGGAGATTGCAGGATTTTATATGTGCCTCCCTGTTTTAATTCAAGCTGAAACAACAGCAAGCCTGTTCATTTAGGAAGTTATTTCCTCTCTCTCCTGAATCTTTCTGACTATGTCTGAACTGGCAATAGATTAAGACAGGATTAAAGGATTTAATGTACAATAATAAAGCATAGTTGGCAGATACTGCTGATACTTCCTTAATATGTTGCTTGTGCATCATGAATAGAGCGAAATGGTGGAGGTGGGAAGGACAGCAAGATAGTGAGCAGACACATTTTTGGCTGTGTTGCTTTTGCAGCTAATGTAAGCCAATCTATGAGTGTTAGGAGCATGGCTCGTCCTTTGCCCCTGCTTCCCTTTTTCCATGTCTTCCCGTATTCTCAAGTAGGCCTGTACAGTATCCCCCTAGACAACTCCTTGCTACCCTCCTTTTGAATTTCTCATATTTCCCTGTCTATTCTGCCTTTCTCCCTTCTTCACTCCCACCACCTTCGTCTTTTCAAGATGATCTCATGTCCAGTGAGTTCTCAAGGGAGCCAGAGAGAGAAAGGGGGACAGATTACTTTATAAAAGCAAATTAGCAGCTCTGTCTTGTGTGTGTGTTTGTGCGCGAGAGGGTGTGTGCCTGGGGGACAGGTCAGCTGAGACACACACATCATACCAGAGCCATGAGGACAGGCTGATGGCCCGCCTTCTCGACAGACCCCAGGCCTCCCAGACAAGACAAGATTGGCCATGAACCACAGGGGTGGGGGATGTGTGCTTCAGTATGTCTGTGTGTTTTGGATAAAGTGGGGAAGAGGGGCATGGTTGGGAGATTGAGATAGATGAACCCTCGACAGAGTGATGGTACTAATGGTGGTAGGTTGGTGGTTAAGAGGGCTAGGATGGTAAAATTAAGGATCAGTGAGCCATGGCCTCATGTCAAGAGAGCGGACAGAGTCAAACCAGGGCTACTGACAGAGCAACGTGACCATGGATGATGTATGGAAGGTAAAAAATGTGCACAAATGGAACTGTGGGAATCCAAAAGAGAAGGGATTTGGATGGCCAAAGAACAGGACGGACCATGCCAGATGCAGAGCAAGGCGTCAGGGGTAATCCAAGGCCATGGTCCCAAAATGAGAGGTCAGCATCTACTGGGGTGTGTGACAGAGAAAGGACTAAGTTGCCTTCTAGAGTCCAAGACAGAACAGGATAGCCAGGTGGAGGCCAGCGGCCGGACAAGCCAGACAAGGGCGAATGAGCTCAGCCAGCAAGGTCGTAAACACCAGAAAACAGGACTGTGCTAGGGGGATTGAGAAAGGAACAAGGACAGTGCTGGGAAGCTGTGCGCTGTTGTTGGAGAGTGTTAAGAGAAAGGCACAAATGTCCAAGTAAGACCCCCAAACAGTTTGGAGGCCAGAGACTGTCCAGGTCTACTGATCTCATCGAGCTGATGGAGGTGAGGCATCAGGAATAAAGAGGGAACTGGACCGAGCTGACGTCTAGGGAATATTGTTTCAGCTATGTTTCCTAAACTATGGCTTAGGGTGTGTGGCCTGAAATTGGTTTTGGCGAATGTCTGGTGGGTCCCTACAGTACATGGCAAGAAAAGACACAGAATACTATGCACAGCATTAGCATATCCCAGTATGAGTGAGCTAATTGTACTGTGGGTCCCAAACTGAAAAGTGTTTACTGATGTACATGGAGGGATTACAGCATTGGGGAATGGGGAGGGGGTGAGGGTATGTAAAAAAGTGAATGGAGCTCAGACAGCATGAAAATAGTTGAAAGCTCAGGTCAGCTAGCTGGGCCAGTGTGAAGACAGAGCAGACAGCTGACTAGACAGAAATGTCATCACAGAGTTGAGGTCCATCATTCAAACAACCAGAACTGTGGCCTACACTATTTGGAGTGTGGTTATACATGATCATTCACAGTAAAATTAAAGAGAAAATCGAAATAATGTAAGTTGAGACTCGATGAATGGGGTTAGAGTGACTAAGGAAAAAGGAGGGTGGTGAGGAGAGGATTAGGTGGTAGGAGATTATAGGTTAACAGTGCATAGTTTTAAAAGGAATAAAATGTATACTATTAGCATAAATATGCAATAAAAGCAGCCTGAAAGAGTCAAATGTTTAGTGCAGGATAGGACGAGGAGTTGGCAATAACTGACAAATAGGCGAGAGGTCAGGGGTTAAGGGGAAGGTCTTGGGGTTACAGTAGGGAGCAGGTTCACAGATAGAAAGAGGAAAGGTTGCTGGGGCGAGTGTAGAGGTCTCGGGAATGATGGCTCATGATGATCACAGTTGTTTTAGACACTCCAAAGCATCATGGGACTTAAGCAAAACAGCACAACCACTTAAGACTCCATCTGGAAACTGATTTGCAAGAGTTACAAAAACACACTTGCAGGACCAAGTAACCATTAAAGAAATACAACCCTTTCTCTTATCAGTGTCACTATTTTTATAACCCCAAAATGTAATTAGGAGTGTGTGCTACAATTTGCTGAGGCGGACACATTGGCAGGCAGTGTTTTTGGCAAAGTTGCCAAAACATTCTTATTTATCTAGTTTCACAAATCATGTTCATCTTGAGAACACATATTTCATATACCACAAACACATGATGGAATAACACATGACAGAATCATCTTGGAATCACATTCTTCATCTATGATGACATTTGGCCCATTCGGACAATCTTTCTTCCAAAACATCCCAGAAAATACAGAGGTCATTTTGACTCTGCTAAAATGAGATGTGGTATTCGCTATGCTGATATGCCAGATTGCCACTCTCCAAGTGTGTGTGTGTGTGTGTGTGTGTGTGAGTGTGTGTGCAAGCGAGACTGAGGTAAGAGCACAGATTAACCATGGTCGATGATTAATACAACTTGACTTACTGACTTACTGCGAGCAATTATGGCCATGTCTTTTCTCAAGCTTGACTTTCTCACACTCGCCGTGGAACACATGGGGGTCCTGAAACATGTGCGCACCAAACATGCTCACATATATGCCACAGATCGCCAGCCCACCCTCCGCTCAACCTCAAAACCACAACGGGTTAAATATAATCAATCTTCTTTAACAATGCTGTCAAGGCACTGTCTGAGAGCTCTGACAGAAAAACAAAGATAGTGGCTGCACGCTGATGATGGTGTGTGTGTGTACACCTCTGTGAGCCTGTGGACAGAATTTGTATGCTCAAGTCAATTTATGAATGTATGAATTTGTATGTGTGGCGTGTGTGCGCGCACATGTAATACATGTGTATGGTCCATGATGTGTGTGTGTGTGCACTGCTTGTGCTAATAATCGACGATGTTAACACACTATTCTGTGTGTGTGCATGTCTGTGTATGTGTTCCATGTACATACTATATTATGGGTGAGTTAATGTCTTTCTGAATATACTGTACACATTGGTGTGCTAAAGTCCAACCAAAACCACAGGTCAGATATTTCTCAGGCCCTGGGCTATGTATGTGTGTGTGTGTGTGTGTGTGTGTGTGTGTGCGCGCCCTACCTGAGGGGACTTGTGGGATCTCCAGCTGTACTGGTGGCTGTGGAGGCTGGCCAGCAGCACGTTCTCATCGGTGTCCACCTGGCCAAAGCGCAGCGTCTCGTGGGTGTCGTTACAGATCACATAATGGCTGTAGGCCAGCTCCTCAGCCTCTGAGTTCCCATTCTGAGAAAGAGGGTGAGGGGTTGAGGTAGGAGGGATTGATGGATGGATGGATGGATGAAGAGAAGGAGAAAGACAAGGGGTTTATTCACAAAGAGAACTTGTGAATAAAAGAGTAAGCAAATACTTCCATGTGTGTATGTTTATAGTGGGTGTATAATGTATAGTATGTATACAAGCACATATGCAGCAACAATGAATGTATTCTCAATCTTAAAAATGCAGATGTTGGTGGTGCAGCTGTCGGCCAGTATGAGAAAGAGATGAGTGATATCATCCGTGGGAGCAACACAACTTCAACAGGGGAGTGAATCATATCATAGTCTGACAGCTATCCAGGCTGAAGCAGCTTAGAGCGGGCTTCGGGGTCAAATCTACCTCCTGGTCCCACATAAAACCTGCAGGAGGCCTATGTCTTTAGCAAAATCTGTACTTTCTCACATCCTTCGTTGAGATGCTAAATGCTGGTCGTTGCTAAGATAAACAGGCTTGGAGATGTCAACTCATTTCTAATGGCAACTCCGTTTGTGTGCGCATGGTTTTTCTAACATCAATGCTTGGAACAAAGTGGGCCTTTAAGTAGGCATTCCTGTTAGTAAGAGTCATCAATATATTGTGGTTTGTTAGGAGAAAAAAATATGGTGGAGTCTGGCTCACCTACAGCAATGGGTCAATGAGAAAGCCTTGCAGAAAACTCAAGTCATGCGAGTCATACAGGGATGCTGTCCACTCTTACGTCACCTTGCATGCAAAAGCGAAGAGTTCACTGGCCTGCTATTGAAAACACTGGTTTAACAGCGAGAGGGGAGTGTGTCAAGTCTCCTGCATACAGGAACTCAAGCACACAATTTCAAAACAGCACATAGTGTGCATGTGAGTTGGATAGGGAATGCGTGGGTGCAAGTGTATGTGTAAGTTTTACTTGAGCTCCTTCCAAAGGCTCTTAGGCCTTGATGGGATCTCTCCTGCACACCCCTCCCTGACTCTTGACGCACATGACTGTGGTTCAGACAGCTTCTCAATAACTACTCAACTATCCCAACAAAGAGGGACCCGAGCCTGCTGTATATTTTTAAATGGCAGGGGGTTGATTGTTGATGGTTAAAAGAGGCTGGCAGTAAAAGCTCAGAGTTTGACTGCCAAGCACGTTCAGGGTCCTGGGGTTGTTGATGCGATTGAAAACGGATGGGAAAGTTTACACCATTAAAAGGAACAGTTGATGATAGATGTGAGAGAGAGGTAGAGAGAGCAAAATATAGATGGGACAGCTGCGACAGTGGGTTCAAATCCATTTCCAGTTTTATAGTGGAACACTATCTGTGCTCCCTTTCGAATCTGACACTGCGATTTACAAACTTCCTGCTGCCATCTCAAGATGCCATTGCTAAGCCCACTCTTTGATGGTATCGTCTTTCTGCTCTGATTCATGAGGCAACATGATACACACATCAGAAAAGCTTCCTGCAGTAATCATAATCACTCTCTGTCTGTCCAGGGACTTTAAGTGGACAAATATTAAGACAAAGATATTTAAACAGTCAACACATCTTCCTTGTTAAAGAGCACAAGATGACAGCTTCTTCTTCAGACACAGTCCTACCAGGCATCAAAGTATCCATTTCACTAATCCACCCAGATACTATTACTTTAGTTTTTTACAGAGTCTAGCCAAGATCTGCACGGTAGAGTGGCACATATATAAATGGCTAGGTACAGTAAAATGTCTGGAAAACAGACTGTAAATAATGACACCCACTCAGGAGAAATACTCATGAAACAAGACACAGTAGAGGAGATAATGAAACATTTAAAAGGGACGTAATGATAGAATAATCAGTTCTAAAATCACCTATACATTCTTCTATAGATGACCCTCGCAGACACATCTGCTACAAACAGGAACCTGATCTCTCTATCACTTTCTTTCCGGTTGCAAAGGAAAGGAAGAGAATCATTCAAACATGGGAGGAGCGGGTGGGGGTGGGGGTGGGGGGAGGAAAATTCCTGTTGTTTCAATTGCACATGTAACTGCCTGTGAACGTTCTGTGAGAAAGCAGAGTGTGTAAATACTACTGGGCTTTTGTGTGGCTTTCCACCAAAGCCACTTCCCTGGGGTTAGGGGCTTGGGGGAGCAAAGATTGAAAGTGGGGCTGGGGACCGAGAATTGAAAATGGGGGCATGGGGCCTGAGGTTAGAGTGGCGGGGGGAATGAGGTTGGGGCCATATGGGTCTATTGAGGAAGGAGAAGAGGCAAAAGAAAAATACATAAAAAATAATACTATTCTATATTAATTTTGCCTTCATCTTCGGAATTAAGAAACCCTCTAAGATGTATGACACTGTAGTTTTAATTGACTCTTCTTTGACTTTTACATCTAACAGCATAATTGAAGCTATTGAATTTGACTATCTACCTGGCGTCAGAACTGTTAGTGAGGACTTGACTGAAGGGCAGAGCTAAAAGAAAGCACTGCAGTAGAGGTAAGGAAGAGGGGGTGAGCCTGCTGGCTTGGGGACATGCTTTTATTATAATAGATGAATATACATTCATTTCAATCTTAATGAAAAGCCATTAGACATGTCATCATGGATACAAGAGCAGTACATGTTACCATGACTACAACTGTATATCATAATGTATTATGGCTATATGAGAATAAATTACATCCATACTTATTTCTATTTATTGCTAAGCATCTGGAAGTGCTCCAGTTGTTCTGGTTGTGGTGGTCTGGTGGTCTGGTATGACCATGGCCGGGTTGTGAGGTTACAATTGTGTGGTAGTTGAGAAATCTTCTCCACGGTTCAATGCTTACCCTACAGGCCACATCACAACAGGCCTGCCTGCCAGCCTTGACACCAGGAAACATGAAAATCACTGAAACAATTACACACGTTAGGATACATCCTTCTGTTGCGGAAGGACAGGGCCTGTTAACATTTCCAACTGCTTCTGATTACATTTTCACTTAGGATCAAGTTTTTCTATGCATGGACAATGGGTGCATGAGTGTGTCTGGAATGTAAGCCTCTATCAGATCAAAGATACATTTTAGCTTAACTTGGCGGTCCTTAACATCTATCCCTATAGTGCACCACACCACCATCTTAATCGCACCCATACAAGGGTTTCTCACCATGTACAAGATTTTGTTTCAGTGAAAACCCCAAAAAGGGAAACAATATTCCATGATCGAAGTGTTCACAACTTTCTCTGAAGTGGACCCAATATCTAAGAAGAGCATTTTCTAAAGAATCAGCCTTTTGTACTTGACCTCTCTCTACCCCTTACTCCAGAACTAGCATACCCACATGCAGCACATTAGCCTTATAATTACGATGTGTTTTTCCCTTGTGTTCAGCAAAGTGGTGAAGGCTGGAGGTAGTTAAAAGGTTCTGTACAAGTTACAAGGCTGCTGCTGTTTAGACCAATCAAGACAATACAGCAGGCTTAATCATTTTATGAATCAATCCCATACCAGTGAACATGTAAATGCAGCCTTCAGGGTTTGTGTTTGAGGGCGAAAAGGTCTATCGAAGAAGTCATGACTGTGTAGTGTACTTGTGAAGAAGGGTATTGTGCTTGTATGTGTGAGCACTGTATACCTCTATTTTGGGTGTCAAGATACTCGGCAAAGATGGCATTCAAAAAGCCAAGCATATCACCCAATCAGTATCAGAAAAGCCTTGGCTAAGAACATACAACCAACTATTAACCTAACTTATCACGCTTGGCATGTTGGGTAAATCCCACCATGGATACCAACATGTCCAAAACACTCCAGTAAAGCTGCAATATGACACAACACCACCAACTCTCTAAAGCCTTATTTATGGCTAAATTAACCAGCAGAAATAGGGAACATTGCACTACATGATGCAGTGATGAAGCCAAGGGTCAATTATGAACCATCATCCAATGTGGTGGGTCAGGGGCTTTTGATGAGTCAATGATGCCACTGGGTGAAAACAAAGGTATAAAACCGCTAGCCAGAATAATCATTTTATAGTAGATTTTCTATACAGCTTGTTTAATTTTATTTTCCACAGGTAAAAAACCACAGCTGTTCCTAGAAAAACATGAGCTATTATTTATCTCACCTGGCAATGAGAGTCTGTGTGCATGTAAAACCGTGAGAGTACTTCACGTCTCCAGAGGCCAGTATATGAGTCAGCACAGCCACAGCTGAGCTGAGCAGAGCCATGATAGGGCATACAAAGCCAGGGAGGCCAGGGTGTGTGTGTGTGTGTGTGTGCGCGCAGCAGACAAGTGGGTGGAGGAGTGGGGCCAGATCAAATCTTGGCAGGTGTCACCACTCAAGTTTTACCGTGTTTTCATGGGCATCACTTCACACACAAATATCCTGGCTACCAGAGGCAGTGCTGAGAGCTGAGAACCGAGAGATGACGAGGGCCATAGGACTAGAAGCCCAAGAACAGACACTGTAGCCTCTTAGTCAGAGTTTACAGCAAAGTGAAACGCAGTTCCATCCTGCAAATTTTATTACCACTGGCACACACCCGAAATCATTCTCATGAAATCCACTTTGTTGTGAGTTTGTTTAGCTGATACTCCATTTGGGACAAAAGGCCGTCTTTCAGCATATTCTCTAAATGTACATACATTTTCTATGGATTTACTAGCCCCTGGCTCCATATATAATAGTTACAGTATATGCAAGTGCTAGCAATTAAACAACAGGGCAAATCCCTTGTTACCGTGAATGTCTGAATGTATCCCACTATTTAAATGTACAAGTGAACGAGTCATACTTCAATACTGACCATATAACAGATTAGTTCAAATGCACTTCCCCACGCAGCAGTGAAAAGTTGCCTGGAGATTGCCTTTGTATATTTTCATCTAAGAAATCAACTATTTTGCTTCTGACATTAGTTGTAAATGGGGGAATTTGAAAAAAGAAACTGAAAAATACCTCAGCCTTCAGGACTCTAAGATACTAGATTTTTTTTTTTTACATATTCCAAAGCTCTGAAAGCCTTATCAATAATCTATCATTAACAATGTGTCAGATTTTTGCATGTCAGTTCATGGTGCTTATACTTTATGGTATTCTTTGGCGTGTGGTTAAATATAAAGTGTGTTGCACTCCCTTCAGCCTAAACTCTGTTACCTGTTGCCAGCTGTGCAGGGCAGTGTCCACAGTGTGGATGGTATACTGGCTGATGTTGAGGAACACCGGGTCCACAAACACATTCACATCCAATGTGATGTTTTGGGGGCAGCAGGTGGCTGCAGCCTGGCCCTGAAACACATAGGAACTTAAATTCTAAATTGTTCTCACATTTCCTGATCAGTGTTTTGGATCAAAATATTTAGACCGACATAAATTCAGCGTAGATAGCTCAGCTCTACCTGTAGTACACAAGGCTGGAGAAGCTGAAGGTGTGTTAGGTTTCGGTACTCCAGCAGCTTGCAGTCTAGCTGGGTGGAAAAGCTGAACTCCTGACAGTGACGTGGTCCGTTGCTCCACTGGCGTAGGAAGACCCGCGGCTCCCGAGCACCACTCACCATGAACTCCTGCTCCTGAGGTAACTTCCTGTCTGGCAGGAAGGGACGAAGTTGTCGAGATGGAACTGGAGGAATGAGACACAGCATCTGTATTTAGAGACTGGACTGTGAGACATACAGCATTTGATCAAAACATGACACAACTAGCAATATTTCCAATAATACCCAACTTGTTTTTAGAATACAAAGGAATAACAATCACGCCATCTGGGACTACGGGTCTGAGTCCAGTCAAGTCAAACAAAAATGAAATACATGCTTCCAAAAACAAAAGTAATGCATGTGTGCATCGCTGTGGGCCTCACACAAGAGGTCAGTCACAGATCAATGTGTTTTGAGGTGTTTCTTAAGTGGACTGTGATAATCAAATAGAAGACTATAATAGATTATTATAGATTATGGACACAGTTTCAGGGTGAACCTCTCAATGAACATTAACTGATGCTGATGATGTTGAATGTAAGGTAATTTAAGTGAATGCCCACTGACTCTTTATTCGCTGCTACCATTATCTACCAAAAACATGAGGAGGAAAAGGCTGAACGTTTTTTCCCCACCACCAACAAAATAAAAGGAACATTTGAAGCCACTTTGTCTAAAAGCTAAGCGTACAGTACCTCCTAATAACCCCAATACTCTTCGGACTCAGAAGAGACTTTGTGACTGTGTCTTCTGTATCCTACCTGTGCCCAGCTGTTCTAGGTGGTGGCAGAGGTGAACATCCAGCTGTGCTAGTTGTAGGGACACACCCAAGGAGGGGACAAACCAGGGTGCGAAGCAGGAGTCCACACGGGTGCAGGCTGCCAACGCCATCGGAGATACCAACTGATCGCAGGGTAGCTGGGACCCACACTCACTATCAGAACTGGAGGGGAAGAGGAGATACAACAGAGGGCCAAATATTTAAAGATTAAGGGTTATTTCTGACTGTGGGAAAAAAACAACAACCATTGAACACTAAAAACAATAACAGTGCAAATAAATAAATTAAAAGTATTAACTTAAGGAACTCTGTGAAAATGAAATTATTTCATATGGAAATAATAATGGAGAAAAATGACTAACATACGACTCATTCAGCATTAAGGGAAAAACTAACGGTTATTGATTTTATATCAAACTCTGTTTTGTAAACTCAAAGGCAAAGGCACAGCTGTGAAATAATGGCCTGAAAAATTATACTCCCAAATTAAAATAATCTGATTCTTATTTGTAGCTGAATGCTTTCGTCTCTTGCCCAGCGAGTTGCAAATTGTGTGACAGCCTCGTCAGAAATCTACAATTATTCAGACAAAAAGGAATGAAAGGGCAACAATGCGGAGAGGGCGTCCACGCTGTCCGAGGCTGTGAGTTTAGGTACATTATTACTGCCGCAGTTTCCAGGAGAACCTCTCCATGGACATTAATTGCATGTCATGGTTGATGATGTTGAATGGATGGTAATTGAAGTGAATGACCATTTGCTCTGTAATTTGCTGCTACCATGATCTACCATAAAAACTCCAGCAGGAAACGCTCAAGACCTGAAAAATGCTGGTGCAGCAGAGTGCTCCTTAAAAAGATAAGCATCATATGTTGACAATTTTCATTACTTCCAGTTGGCAGGGCAGCCAAGTTATTTTTCTGGTGGAAACTAAAGTAAGGCAGATGAAACGAGCAAGTAACGAAAGGGGAATCAATTTTGATCAAAAAAGACAAATAATTTAAACATAAAGGAAATGTAGTGTTTGGAGTATGATTGTAATGAAACACAGATGTATATTTTGCTTTACACTGTATCTGGTATCTAGTAGTTTTTTCTCTGTTTCTTCTCTTACATGTTTTCTTATTCCTCCCTTTCTGCTCCTCTGGAGCTCTCTAAGCCACACAGAATGTGGGCTTGGCAATTCTCTTCCACTAAAAGTTCCCTAAATCCCGAGAGGAAGTAAAAAAGGGGGGGGAGGAAAAAACACAAAGTAAATTAAGATGAACAAGGAATGAGAAAAAGACAGAAAGAAATGAAAAATGGGTGAAGCACAGAAGATGTAACAGGATGCCGGGTGAGACATGAGAGAGATGAAGAGAGGAAGCAGTGGTAGCGAGACGAGGGGAGTAAAAACATGCTCTTTGAGGTGTTACAGTGCTTGGCAGGCCCAGTCCAGCCCATCCCATCCCATCCCATCCCAACTCAACTCAACCCAGGCCAGGCCAGGCCTAGGAACTTATGAGCCAACGCAATGGGGGCTTTACTCCTCTTGCATCCCGTGAGCTTCCCCTCGATTAGATACAGTCAAGGTAAGCAGGAAGGAATCCGGATGGGCCCTGACAGGCACTTGGTGTGCTGGGAAATCTCATTAGGCTGATCTGAACGCCTTCCAAGCCCGCTCCCTGCTCCTGCACACCAGATGTGGGGCGAGGGACACATTGCTAGCTCTTTGTGCTCAGCGGCTTGGGTGCGCTCTCACTCTGCTCTCCTAACACTGGACGGCACACGTACTGTAGATCCACACACATATTTGTGTGTAGGCATACACACGCTCGCTCACATACAACACATACAGATACCAGCAAGCACAAGGAAACAGTACGAGGTAATATCGAGAATTTCCCCTCACCTCTGCTCATCTCCTCCCTCTCCGTTATTATTGAGTACTATCCTCCACAGGTCTGAGGCCACCAGCTCTTTCTGCTGGTCGGCAAGGCTGAGGCTGGGCAGCTGCAGCTGGCAGGCACTGCTCTCTGAAAGGCTGAACTCCCGGTACGGAACAAAGACCTGCTGGAGCTCGTCCCAGTACTCCAGGCTGCATGGTACCTGGAGGGGAAGACACAGTAAACAACTTACACCAAATGTGCATTTTATTTAGGTTTTTGTGCATCCTCTCGATATGTTGTAGGGACAGCAGCATTGCATAGTAATTAGTGTCTTTCATCTCAGATTCAGGCTCCCTTAATGCCAAGCAACTACCCTGCCCAGACACTGACTCTCTGTGGCTGATTTCTGCGTTGACGATCAACATTACAAGAATTGACACAATACTTCTTTCTTATAAAGCTAAAATTATATAGGCTTCATGGCACATTCAAAGACAACATACATGAAAATAAACGTCTAAAAGGTTATTGCTGTTTACTGTCGTGCCGCCCTTTTTTCATTTGTTGAGCAAACACAGTAGGAAGGATGGACAGTGTGAAAGACAATTACACCTCATACCTGTACTCTTGCTGATGCAAATCCTCATGAAATATGTGTGGGTCAAATAAAACCCTCTTCTCCCTCATAGAGATTCAGACTGCCTCTGAACAAGGTATACACCTCTGGTCACCAGTCAATGGCTAAATTGCAGTATTTACCACAGCAAAAAGGTCTATCACCGTTATTAATTCCTTCCTTGCTATTTTCCATACAGCCAACTACTGACAACCACTGAACACCGACTGAAAGTGATCAGATATGGTTTTCTCTCCCAGAGAGAGGAAACGTGAAGCCATGGCTTTGTTGGAGATTTTATGAGGACCCAAAGACACTGCATAACACTGCAATGTGCTTCTTTGCATCCCGTTGGGTTGCCTTCTGGGGTTATACAAAGCTCTGCCACTACTGAGACGAATATTCCACTGAAACATTAACTCAAATTGTTATTGTTGAATATTTCCAATTACTCATCAACAACATGCCAGAGGTTGTCTTTATGTATGGTTTTGCTGTAGAGATGATACTGTTTTCTACCAATGGATCAGATATTCCTTTCTTAAGGCGAGGACTTTGCCTCATCAGATGACAGCATTTTACGGAGTGTTTTTATATCCCCCACTTAGTCTCCTCTACAGTTGGACACAAGTGGTGTCTTACTATTGTATCCCTTAGTTGTTCATCACTTTGACTTCAGGCTCCAGTCCAAACAAACAGACTATTGTAACCCCCTCAGTGCAACTCTGATTACTCATCAGCAGTAGGATTACTGCAAGGCTTTGTTATTGCCCAACAGGTACTACTTTAGTCCTGTGGATCCCCCAGTCACACATAAAGTATTAAGCAACTGCAGTGGTCTGCTAATCATCAAGCATCGATACTTTACTGACCCTTTCAAGTCATGGGGAATCCCTGCCTCGGAAAAGGAATGAGCAAGTGATTTTTTATGGTGTTTGTGTTACAACCTTGAATTTTACTCACTTCATACAAATCAATCTTTAATTTCTCGTCTAGTTGGAAAAAACACTTTGACCGCAGACCACCAACTCCGCAAGATGACAACTCATCTCCATAACAACACTGCATGACCACAGCATAACTAAACACCAGGCAACTGGTGTGCTACAAGACAGCAATTAGCATTGAATTCCTGGAGCTCTTTCTCACACTGAATAACAATCAGGTTAGGGGAGTGTTCTCACGTTATGTGATGACTGGTAGGGCTCCATTCATTCCTCTCACATTGTGCCAAAATTAGCATAAATGTGTCCGGTGCTCCTGTGTGAAATAAACCAGGTTCTCAGGTTCCCTCGACCACCTGCACAACTCAGCTACTGATGGATCAGTGATGGCAGGGAGCTCTTAGCAGCACAACTGAAGGATGCCAGGCAGAGGGACATGAGTGTGTGTGCGTGGATGCATGCTTGTGTGTAGTGTGTGTGGTGTATATGGGTGAGCAATTGCATTTGTCTGCGCATGTGTCTATGACAGTCCAATTGTTTACAGGAGGTACGGCACTCCCTGGACAGTTACCAAACTTAAGGAACTATCAACAAGTTGGTGTGGGTGTGCACTGTATGTGTTGCGTTCACAAAATGTGTGTATATGTATACGTGCGTTCATATTGTTTCGGGCTGTACTGAGAAATGCATGAGGTAACTGTAGCTTACATCATGTATGGAATGCCACACAGGTTTTCCTGGAATCAACTTCTCATAATTGTACCTGACAGAGTGGTGCACCCGCAACCCCAACGCTGAGCCACCGGAGCGGAAACTCACTGAATCTCCACAGAGAATTCCCAGAACTGCATTGCTAAAGCAAAGAGGGTGTTTTTTTTTTTTGTTTTTTGTTTCACCTGTGATATTCTATACACATGACGGCATACAGCAATGAATATGTGAGGTACATATATGGTACAGTGGAATACATTTGCATGGTTGAATTTGCGTCATGTTCCCTTTGACTTGTAGCCTTGGAGGAGAGTGGAGATGAAATCGATAACCAGTTCAAAAAATGTTGTAGGGATGATGGAAAAAGTGAAATACATTTCTTTGCTGATGTTGAGTTGGACGTCTGGCACTGGCCTTTGGGAGGAGAAGGCACCTGTGTATATGTCAAATGGACTGTGTATATGTGTTCAAGAGAAGACTATGTATAATTGTATGTATGAAAGACAATATGCGTGTATACATATGTGTATACACAGGTGTGCGTATGTATGTGAGTGCTTGATACAGTCTGGGCAGTGTCCGTTTCCGCTGCCTGATTGTGTGTGTACCTTATCTGATAAACAACATGTAGCCCTGAATAGCTGACATTCCCTTGGCTGGATGGGTCCAATCTGTGTTTTCTTCCAAGTGCTACACAAAGTAGGCCTGGCAGCAAGACCTCAGGACAAAATATCAGCGGAAGGGTTATCTTAAATGTTATCTTAATATTTGAGTCAAGGTTCCATTTTAGTGGTGGCTCAAATGCCTGGAAAGCTAAGTTGAGGACTTCTTAATTAGTTAAAATATTCAAAACTATTAACAAATATATGAGTGCACCAAGACTGTTGGCAGCATTATGTATATACAGATCTGATTTCCATCCCTGTCACCCACCTGCCAAGCCGCAAACGTAAAGCAAAATGGATTTACTTTTCTGGGACTGATTGACCAATCACAGTCTCTCAAAAGGTTAACTAGAGGCAGGCAAACTAAAGCAAATACACAACATACAGAAATGATTTCAATTTCCATGATCAACCCAGGTGTGATCACGGCTGAAGTTCAAATATGTGTCTGCAACTGAAGACTCCCCTAGCTCCCCTGGCTGCTGACATCCACAGCCTTGTCTGCCATTACCTTTATTAACAATATCAACATTGCTATTAGGTCTTCTGTTATTTCACTGATGCGTATATGTCTAAAGAAATCCACTGCTAGCTACCTCTTATCAGCCAGCAGACAAATTGAATTGACATCAACTTGAGCAAATGTTTATTCAGGAGATGTAATGAAAATTGTTCTGAAAATGACTCCCGCTATGCTGTCTCAGGTGGGCTAATATACGTTAACATTAATTAGTGTGGAAAATCAGGAATAAGCCCATGCTGAGAACGTTTTTTTGGGGGGTTTTCTTCTGTAATGCCAAACTTTTAAAAAGGGGGACTGGAGTTTTGGTGGATGAGGTGTAAAAACTCCAGATCAAATTAAGCACATGGACAGTCTTTTATTTTTATAGTGCATTAGCTGTGACTAATGCAGGTCTGCTTGAGTGCTGTCCCACTAAAATAATAGTTATCTTGGCTAAAACACACTCTCGCTCTTTCTGGTTCAATGTGTCGCTCTGAAGTGAAATACCCCACTAACTCCCCTCAGATTCTAACTCCCTACTAAAGGTTGCATATTTTTACTAATTGGAGAAAAAAGTGTGTAACAATAAAAAGGGGTTTGCCATGGATGTGAAGCTTATGGTGGACCTGTGTTTCCCACAATAACAATGACAATGAAACAACAGCTGCGGCAACCATTACGGCTGAAGGTTGCCGGTTCATCTCAGGCCACAGAGAGGTTTTATGATATCGGTCGCAGGCCAGCAGGGCAATGATGGCGGTACAGAGCCCTGCTGGTACATGAAAGGCTGTCCCACAGTGCCATGCACGAAAGCAACAGCAGGGGAGCAGATGGTGTGATGTTTGTCTGAAATAGTCAGTGCGATTTTGGCAACTGCCCAAACGAGTGCATGATCAAATTCATACGTTTGCATATTGAGAAAAGCTAGAACTGGTAAAAGGCAAATGTGAATGTGTATGAGAAGAGAATGTGTTACATTTGTTTGACTATATGCTAAGGCTGAACTCACATGTTTCTCTCTACTTAAACTGTATCTCCTCCTCCTGGTCCCCTGAGCTGGGGTCAGCCTGAATCATAGCTCCTGTGTTTACTCCCTGTTTCTCAGACTTCAGAACCCCACAGAGAGGCAGAAGGAGGGGAAGACAAAAGTGAGGGATGGAAAAAGAGCATTAAGGACACCTGCTTATGATTCAGAGTGCTGGACCACACGGCGGTAAGAAGGTGAGAATGAGTCACCTTCCTCTTTCCTTCTATCCCTTCATCACTTGGGCCCTCTACAGGTGGGAACCTGGGGATGTTACGTCAGGGATCTGCCCCCCCCCACCCCCACCCCATTACTCTGACATCGCTCCCCTTCTACTGTATGTAAAAACAGCATAGACTGCAATTTGACTTTGAGTAATGGAAGGAGGTTTGAATTCCCCCTCCGAGATACTGGAACCAGTTGGGAAACCACAACTATTTAAATGCAGGAAATCTTGATTTTATAAAATGTTAATATGATCTGCTCTGGGGACAAGCGCACAGAATGGCTCATAGTGAACCCCCCCACCCCCACCCCCATCTATTCAGTGGGGTGGAGACAGGGAGAGGAAAGGAAAGGATGAGGGGGGATTGTGACCAAAGGAGGGAGAGAGAAGAGGAGGAGGAATAGAATGAGAAGAGGGAGAAAATGCAGAATAGGCCCACTTTTATTTTGTTCACCTCACGCAATCCTTGTCACCCTCCACCTGCTGGTAAACAGCCCCAAATTGGACCACATTACTGCCTAAATAAGCGAAAGGAATGACAAGACAGCTCAATGCTAAATATCACTCTCTCTTTCTCCTTATTTTTTTTTTCTTTCCCTATGCCTCTCACTTTCCATTTCTCAAAATCTATCAGCCTCCATCTCCGTGTGGCCACATGGTAATTTTAGAGGCCTGAGAAATTATGACTTCTCTCTCTTCCCTGCTCTCTCTCTCTCTCTGCACAGTCTAGATGTAAAGTAAATGAAATTCCTTTGGAACACAAACTGAGCCATTACTGTTTTTTGGATTTTTATGGGTGCATTTCCGTTCTCTGTAGCTGGACTTTCTTTCTGGTACTTGGGAGAAATAAAAAAATGAATTAATTGAGACTTCTGAAGTTTTGTTGAAAGGAAAGCATAATCATTGTCTGCCAGAGGCTGAAATCAATTAAACCTGGGATCACAACGACTTTGGCTGATGACCAAGAGGTGCTGTTAAAATAACCCCCATGAACCCAACCCCTCGGCTCACATATAACTGGCTTAATACTATGTGAGTGTTAGGACAAAAATGAGGTAAGAAGGACTGTGTAACTAATCAGTAAACAGATCCAATGTCTTATAATTACTTTACAATCACTCCTTTCAAAAAATCCATGATACATGATACTTGTTTTGTTGACAAAATGCATCAGAGTAGCTTTCAACAATAGATTTAAACCAGTTGAACATAAACACTTTGTAAGTGATGTTTTTCATTAATGTTACCAACAGTACGGGTTAGGGTCATGCCCACTCCTATAGTCGTTGAAGTGTCCTATTACAGCTGCAGGGCCTGGCCAGGGCATTTACATGGAAGTCACAGAAGCACAATCAGCAGGATTAGGAGACTCACTCCCGACCTATGACACGCTTACGCCTTGTACAGTGGCAAAGTTGCCGTTCTCTTTCAAATAGATGCTAACTAATTCTGCAAAGCTGTTTAGACAATTTTCTTAGCTGTCAATAACAATGATTCCCGTTCAAATACATGGCTTTCATTGCTTTTCTCTACAGACAGAGTATCCCACCCCACGGCATCTCATTCCCACATGAAGTGGTTTCAGTAATAGATGGGTGCTCGGAGCCTCCTCTTTTCACCACTTCCCCCATGGAAGTCTCATCACCTGATTCCTTTTAACAGACTTGTCAGAAGAGACAGGACCATGCCAGATGACATGAGGAGTGGAGTAGAAGATGTGGAAACCACATGTTCATCAACCACTGGTTCCACATCTCCTGCTGTGTAAAACACACTCACTCACACACACACACACACACACACACACACACACACACACACACAAATATGTCCGCAGTCAAAGGCATCCATTTTTATGCGCAAATATAGATAAAAAAAACAGATGCAGAAATAAACACAGGCACCCAAATATCTCCTCTCTGACATTTGATACACCACTGTCCAAGTGTATGACAGATTGTGAATACATGTGAATCATGTGAAGATGGAATATGCCTGCCAGCTTGTTGCAGCTCTTGCCAGACCTTCATCAGCCCCTCGTTTCATCAGCTGGTGAAGAATCCTCTCTCTCCCCTGGACAGGAGAAAGTGTATTTTCACACAGATCCTCTTACACAGAGGCTCCTGTAAGCACCGCAGAGGACACCACCTCCCTCTGTGACTATCTATCTCCATCCTTCTTTACCCTCCTCTCACTCCATCTCTGTTCATCTTTCTCTCTTCCCACTCTTCCTTCCTTTCAATCTACTCCCATTAACCACCCTCTCCCTCGACCAAGTCTGTCTATAATTGTCTCTTCCTTTAACCCTCCCTCCTCTACACACATCAGCTCCCTCTGTTCTCTTCTGTAACTCAATATGCAGCCAATCAGCAAGAGGCTTTGGCGTTTTGCTCATTACAGACTTTACAGCTGTGGACCATCGCAGGGAAGCCAGACATGTGCAGCACCTTCCAATATCTTGTCTCTCCTGGGCCGACATAAACAGACAGAAGAACACATCTGTACTGTAGGTGAAATGATTGTGGGAGTCCAGGAAAGAATCTGAGAGATAAAGGGAGGATCTGGGTAGATGAGAAACTTCTGTTGCAGATGGAGGAAAGAAGCAGAAAGAAAAGGAAGCGGGAAGGTAACCTAACCATAAGGCTTAAAAAATGAAATTAAAAAGTCCTTATAAATGGACTGGGAATGTAAACAAAACTTCCTAGTGTCATTCATTTCAGGATAATCTAATAACATAAGAGTTTAACATTCATTTGTGATAAATAATGTATTTCCTAAGGAATAACTAAAGGTTTAAAAAAACCCTGTCAGGATTTACTTCATTCATACCATTTATGAAATAATTCTCACGAGGCATTGCAATAATGTAATGTTATAGCAATATCTGGGAATTTATTACAGCTTATTTTATAAAGTTTCATCCTTGCCATCCTTGCATTACATTTTGACAATCCAGCAGTCGTTACAGACGGCTGCTCCTCAGCTTCTGCTTCTCAGTGCGACTTTCGAAGACCCTTTGCTACATAGAACTGAATTTTAAACCCCAATAACAACAGATATTAACATTATATCTGACTAAACATAGCTAATACAAGCTGTGAAACTTTATATATGAGTAGGAAAACTACAGGAACAATTTATTTGTTCAGGAACATGACTGAGGTAAGCTTAGCTGACAGGACGACAAAAACATATGTATATTATGCCTATTGTATTACCAGACATTCCATGCCTAATTACATGGTCAAAAGATAAGACTTCGAGTGACTGTAGCTATGACAGTGTCAAGCAATTGTACCTAAAAAAAAAAAGGCATATTTCTGCTCCAGGAAAAAATATGGAGGAGGATGGGAAATAATGTGATTTGGGACCCGGCTTGCCTTCGAGGAAGCTAAGCTGGGAAAGTGAGGTGGGGGATAGAAAGGCAGAGGATGAGTGATAGGAGGAAAAGTGGGATGTCCTATCCCCCACTGAGGCCCTGTAGACTCAGTAGCTGCTCCAGGCCTGCCAAATTATAACCTCATCTGGGGTTGGAGACACCTGGCTATTCACACCAGAGCATGCAAGATGACTTCCACAGCTGTCTGAGCATGTATTACATGTTTGGAGGGACAGCAGGGGTCTCTGTCATGCAATAACATGTAGGGAATGGAAGTTCTCATGACTCATGTCATGGGAATTACAACAGCACACAGCCCAACTCTGAGACAGTTTATTTCTCTTTCATTGCAGGTGCAAGCAGGGAGCAGCGAGAGATGTATGGATTCTCGTCTCAGTTTAAGCCTCTTTCACTTTCTTTATAATAGCAGGAATCCCAACACATCCTGATACAAGTGATGGATAAAACATGTGGCTGCCGTACACATTACCACTCCTTGCTTCCTTGGCGTTTCCATATTTATTGACAATATGTTGTATGTTTATGTTTGGGAAGGATTTTCAGAATAATGGTAGATGGAAGGGTATAAACAGAAGAGAGAGCACCTGGAAGCTGTGGTATGTGTTGGGAGTATGACATATTTTCTTGTATGTCAGTCTCTACCTGCAAGACGTCCCCCAGGTCGGCAGTGCTGATCTCAGGGTCCTCTGTGGTGTTGAAAGGGACAGGAGTTATCCTGACAAAGGTAAGGACGCGGGGTTCGGGGTACCTCCACAGCATCACCCCCGGGCTATCCTCCGTCTCGCTGTAGAACACCACCTCATGGGGTCCTGGCAGTCTTTGGGAAGCTGCAAGAAAAGAAGAATTAATGAACATAACTTCACTTTAATCTGGTGATGATCTAAAAGCAAGGCTTATGCTGTGCTTTACAGGAATACGTAGAAGACGGAAAACATATGGTGAGGAGCTTAGAGAATAAGAAAATGAGGCAAGGAGAATAGTTGAAAGGAAACAAAGTGGAGGAAAAGATAAAGCATGACAGCTGACTGGAACAGATAAAAGATGATGCGACTGGAAAGCAAAGGATAAACTGGAAGGAACCCATGGATTATATATTTTAAAGATACAGTAGATTAATCATTTACTGTGCTACACTTCTGGTCTCATAGAAAGCCACTAATACACAACATTTCATAACAAAAAGCCTGTTTAAAGGCTTAACTGGCCCCCTGGAACATGTTTAGATGCTTGTGGAAGAAAGAAACATGCAGAGGTTGAAGAAATGTGATGCAAAATTCTGATGTGCTCTAATGTGGATGCATGATAAGGTGTCATTCTTGTTTACACTAGGAAATTCACCTTTTGTGGCAAAAGCGTAAAAAACCCCAAAAAAACAAGCTGGACTTGCATACATCTTCGGTGCTGTGGTGTTTTGATGGTTATTACTACTATGGAATCCGAACCCTCCAAAACAATACCTCCTAAAAGAGCACTCTAGATGTTTCCACGCTTTCAGAATGTTTATATGTGTAAGAAGCCGTATATAAACAAAGTGGCTGAGTAAACATTTTTGCTATTGAGTAAACAGCCATTGATTGAACCATGCCAAGCACCTGCAAAAGCTGGATAACAGTGGATCTAAACGTCTGAGTGGTGTTTGACTTAAGTCGTGGCTGCTGTTTGGGATTCAAGTCCTTTGGAAAAATGTTTATTTGAAAAAAACAGTCAAGCAGAGAACTGCTGCTTTGTTTGGCCCCTGGGGGTACAGAGAGTCTTTTTGCAGAAAACACATTTCAGGGGCAGTGAAATCTGTCTGTGGCTAATTTTTGCCTTTTATGTGAAGTGGGGAGCTTCCTACTTGAAGGTGGACAGCATATTGTTCTTTTGCGAAAAGGGTGGATGAAAGAAAAAAACAGACACTTTCATGAGGTTTTGCTTTCATTCCAGTTAGCTTGAACTTAGAGAAAGTGAGAGACGGGGACAGAGACTTCTTCTACCTTTCTTTCCATCCATCTTTCATCTCCTCCTCTGTCCATCTATCCCTGTGGCAGGCCCAGGGGGGGGGTCAACTCACTATTCTCTGTGCTCAGGGGCCCGGTTTTCTCTTGCTGTTGACAACATGTTGCAGACAGATTGTGCTCTCTGTTCTAGTTCTCTACTGTCCGTTCTCCTGCTTCAGCCAGCATATTAAATGCATCAAAGACCAGTGGAACAGTGCAACAAACAAAGACTCAACCACAGCTGACAGAGTGGACGGCTGGTCTACAGCCAGAGAGAAGTTTGATCCTCTGTGTATAATGTTCCTGTGTGTGTGTGTCTGCGTGTGTGCACGGAGAGGATAGCACACACAAAGCACAAAGAGGGGGAATAAACAGCATGTTACTTAGAGTGGAACCAGGCAGACATGTCCGATGAAACTTCTTTCCACAGAGGGCTTTGATCTGACTTTGATTTAAGGCGAAATGTATCTTAAGTGACATCTTACTTTGGCACAAAGTTGGTTCGTTTTTTTGTGAATAGTACAAACTCTGTTATGCGTTTATGAATGATTGACCATGGTAACTGTTCATCCTATGGATTCAGGGACCAGTGCTTACCACTGTTCCACCCATTTTAAAAAACCTTGTCAAGAAATAAGCAGGAAAAATGTCTGTGCAGGTAATATTATTTTATTCTGAGTCCTGGATAATGCTGTTTAAAAAGCGGTTTTGTCTGTTCGCGATTGTTGCTATGACTGCCAGCCGATAGGACAAGGAGCTTTCAATCTTTGGGAGTCTGGGCTACTGCGGAAAATCTATGGAGGTGCTGTTCTGAGAAATTAAACGTCCCACAAAGTAACCATGTCACTTGAAATAGGGCCCTTGTCATCTCTGCACGAGATCAGCAAGCCCTGTATAAACATTCACCTGAGTCTTGGATGTATTGGAAATGCCCTGTACGCAGGTCATCTGAGCTGTGCTCTGTCCGAGGAGAGGGAGAGCCTGGAGAGGGGGGTGGCTGGGCGTGGCAGGCCTTGCCCTTGGAGCAGCTATCAGCCGAATCCCCTTTCTGCAGGTTTAGGTAAACCTGCAGGTGCTCCTCCACCAGCTTCAGGCAGCTGAGATGTTCCTGGCCCCAGAAGACCTGTCGAGACAGAAGCCGAGGAGGTAGGTTTGTTGGGTGAGAACGGCAAGTAAAGAGTGTGGGATGCGGAACGAGAGGAGACCGAGCCAAATAGGGAAGTCAAGATGTAGTGTATAGGGACAGAAAGAAATAGAGTGATATAGAGGAAGTAAAGAAAGAAAGTTAAAAAACAGACTGTGATTAGAAAAAAAAAAGCCAGACAGTGACACATGCATTGACAATTATTTAACATTTTTTCCAAAACAGGAAGAGAAGCAGTCAGGGTTACCCTCGTCATCACCCCTTCACATCCTTTCTAACATTACCCAACACAACCTTACACCCTCCTTTACTTACCCGCGGCATTCCCCTTCCCGTGCTCCATCAAAGCAGGTCTGCCTGGGGTTTGGACTGAGGACCAGGAATCTCTGAGTCAAAAACTCTTCACACATGGAGCTGCCTGCCTGTTTGCCTGCTACTCACTAGTTTGCAAGGGTGGGTTATGACTAAACTCTAAAAACAGGAAAATTTTGGGGATTTTTTTTTTAGGTTTTTGGAAAGAGAGCACGAGAAGAAGGAATGGGAAGGAATTCCAGTGGTTTTTGTACACCACTTGATTAAAACACCACAAACGGCAATATTTACAGAGGGAAATGTATGGTTACGTATTAAGTGTTGAGTTGCGAGTCATGTTTCTGTTAATGGGCACGCAACAAAAGCATTAAGGAAACCATTGAAAATGGGGGAGGGGTAGGGGATTCCCCCCAAAGAAGTAATGTGGAATAATACATCAGTAATAATGCGTCCAGTTAGTCACATTGAAAAGGGATTTTTCAGAGTGGACATTATGTAACTTCTCACAGGAAAAAAGGCACACATAAGATATAACTCCCCCTAAAAATAGCCTTATAATATTCCACCACTTAACCAGCAGATGTGACTCAAATCTACAGTGGAATTACAGCATGCAATTCCTACTGTCATCACTTCAACTGCAAAGAGGACACAAGCCACGGCAGGGTTGAGAGTTTAAGAGGAGCGCGATGAGATGTGCATGTGGGTGTCAGCTTATGAATACTGTAAAGATTAATTTGGAAACCAAAGGCACTCAAGCTAGGGTGACATTTAGGTGGGCAGCAGTAAAGCTGTTCTTCAACTAGAAAAGCCTCGCTCACGCCCTTGGGTTTAAGTGTCCTTGAGCCAGACACTCAATGCTAACCAGGTGCAGAGGTGCACATCTGACCCCGACCTCTAGAAACTGTAGCTGTGCTGGGTGATACATCTTGTGATTGAGGATGCTGAATTGATGTCATGGGTATACAAACCTGCAGCAGGCCTCCCTTCAGGTCCAGCAGCAGTTTAGGGGGGCCCGGCTCAGATCCAGGGTTGCCACTGTGCCGACACCACCGAGCCTCGAGGGAGGTGCTGCAGGAGAATGGCCCGAGCAGGAGACGACTTCGATCCTTCAGCCCTGTTCTCACCAACACATCTTGCAGCTCCAGCTGAACAGACGCAGCTTGAACTGCATCTAGGAAGACAGAAGGAGTAGCAATGAATGGCCGAGGGAAAAAAAGAGGGTAAATGATATGTCAAAAAATATCCGGACTACGATGAGGAAAAATGTCTTGTCAATGATACGCTTTGTACAAAGTTGTTTAGTTAAAGCAGGAGCGGTCACTAATTTACTGATTACACATTGGAAAAAAGGAAGAAAGAGGTTTCAAATAGACAGGAAAAATTTCTAAAATAAATACTAGTTTCAATGTGAAATATTGATATATCAAATTATATTAAAAATATACACAGTTCATTGATACAGGTGCAACTACGCCAGATGAAACTGAAACGCATAAACATTGCAACCTCAAAATTCAGTTGCACGAATGCTGGTCTCTGTGTTTTGAGTTCAAAGTCTGGCTATGTGATATCAAAGCAGCAAAACAGGAGTACAATAATATCAACCACATCACTGGCCTCCAAACTATCGTACTCATTTGATGTTATTAGCATACACATTTGGCCCTCGGAAAGAGGACAACGTGCTTTTTCCGCTTTAACAATTATGTGCATACTATTTGTCACTGCCTTTGGCAAGAAACGTACAACATACAACCATCAGTTAATAAGAAGAACAGATGTGACTCCTGTGTGTCTCCTTGAACCGAGGAGTTCTGGGGTCATGGTTATGCCAAACCTGAACCTATACAGATTCAAATTCAAACTCAGCTTTTCTGTGATTTGGTAAACTACAAGGTTTAGCAGACATGATGACGGTGAGAAAACCCTGATGGGATCCAGACAGAGGAGCCAAACACCCACTCATTCTGTAAGAAGCAAAAGTAGCAAAAGCACCAAACTTAATAAGGATAGCATTCTCTGTCCTTTCCATTAAAACAGAGATGTGTCACTGCGGTCACAGGCTGAACTTGGTCTTTTCGTTCCATAAATCAACTGTCTGAAACCCCTTCTACTACTCGTTGACATGGGAGGGCTGATCTGGTCAGTTAAAGCTACAGCCGCAACAGCCCATTTGGAAACCGCAACCCTTGATGACTAATAATGCCCTGAGAAGCGGCTCATTAAACATCCCTTTTAATTCTAGAAATCCTCACTCGGGTCTGTTTGGCTGTAAGTGTGGGAAAGTAAAAGAAAGCAGCGACACACCTGCTTCAGTCCCTAACCATAACTTATAGTTCCTATTATTTCATTGCTTGACCTTTTCAACATTTCAACAGGCGTACAGAATAAAGAGGAATTTGATTGGCACATTGAAAACAGCAATAATGTAACAGTGATGAGCAGTTGTAACATGCACTGGTATCTCTAAAACACAACAAGGGGTAACGATCTGTAAAACTGAGAATCAACATCCAAAACTTAGATTATATGACATGAGTAAACTAATGGTCAACATACATGGTTAAAAAACTGGATTGTCATTTCACAATTCTACATACAATATAATTTGCATTTGTCTCTTAAGTATTGCCTTGTTATTTCCTGTGGATTAAACACCTGACACCACAGTTTCACAAATGTGTCAAATCCATGTAATGTTTTATGAAACAAAACTTTCCTTATTTATATTTCAGAGTCTTTTGAGGAAAGACTTTGACTACAGTGTGCCTGGGGTTCACTTGGGGTAAAACAGGATAGATGGAAGCGATGGAAAGGCATATGAAGGGAGTGGGGGAGGAGGTGATGAATGAGGAGACAAACAGATATAGAAATGGTGGGAGGGAGAGAGTGTGAGACACAGAACCAGAGGGTGTGAGAGAGAGCAAGCTATGATATGATGAAGACATGACACAGAAGCATACTCACATCTTTGCAGGCTGACTAAGGAACATGTTATTCAACATTAGAGCCCAATAAGGGGGGGGGGGGGGGGGGGGGTTTAACACCGGATGACTCATTTCTCTCAGGAAAGACATTGTTGATACAAGTTGGCAGTTTACCTGCTAATATCTTCTGCTGTTGCAGCGCAGTGAGAGCTGTTGGAGATTACTTAGTGAACTGTGGACATCGGGTTTATTTTCATGGCTTGGATTTATTAGACAGCACAAGGGAACTCCCAAACTCGCTTGTTAAATGGAGAATCTTTCATTCGCACACACGTATAAATGGAGACACAAACACATAACAGTACATACAGAAAAATTAAGGCAAATGTAAATTCAGACGCATAACCATGCACTCCCAGGTGAACAAGTGGAAACACATTCACCCACATACACATTTGCACAGACCGACACACACAATGTGTATTACAGCATTCTCTCCTGTCTCACCATGCGTCATATACAGCCCAGTTGACCGCAGCATCCTGGTGTTCAAGCCAGCAGAAGCAGCCAGCACTCTTAATAATCACCCTAATTTGGAGTGGGTTTAATGAGGGGGGAATCCCTTTCTCTCTTCATCTCTAACTCCATTCTTCCATCCAGGCTGAATAATAGTCAGAGACACATTTCTCCATGCTCTCTTCATTCCTGCTCTTGCCCTGTATGACCATATTACAGCTATGTAGGTTTGTCTCCAGAGATGTGTCAGCTGACAGCCCAAAGACATTACACTACTGAGCTGTGAAGTACTGCTTTAAGCAGGGAGGAGCAGAGGGAATGTTAAGGGGAAAAAAAGAGCTGGGAAAGTATTGGAGGATGAGGCGGGCGGTACCAGTGTGCCTGTGTTTGCCTACATAAAGTATGTAACATATTTACAGATAATGTGTAAAGCTACATAAAGCAAGAGACAACGGGGAAGACAGAGATGTAGGCAAAAAAAATAAGATAATATAGAAACAGAGAGAATGGGAGAGAAGAAAAAGAGCATGAGATTGATGGGAAGAAAATAAAGGAGCAGCAGAAACTTTTTTGACCACGGATCTCACACACACAGACAGAATGGACAGCTGTTTTGGGGGTAGTTGAGGTGGCTCCACTTTATGAGTTTGGGATTTAGAAAACTAGCTCAAATAGAGCTGAAAGAAATAGATCCCTGCATATGAAAATAACACACACACACATTTTTATATTTAGACTGCGTTCACACGAACAAGAACACAAATAGTAGATTATATAATTGTTTTCATGTGTATTTTCATGTTTTCAGTACCACCAGTTAGACTTAATTCATGGTACAGACATACAGGTATACCAGACAGAAGTTCCCTCTGTAAAAATGATGACTGCCGATAATGGTAGACAGAGAGCAGTACCTTGAAAGCACTTCAGCAATTTCCTTAGGTATCTCTGACATCGCTGCAAGATCCTCAGGACCTATGTATCTCTGGACATCATTTAAATGACCACATACTCTACAGTAAAACATAATTGTTAAATAACTTTGATCACACACAGAAATGGCCAGGCAATCTACACCTGCATATATCTGATGCTCTTACAGTAGACTTGCCAGTAAACCAGTAGAACACAAGCACATCTTCAGCAGGCTAACGTACAACCTATGACATTCAAAGAACAAAGTGGGTGGTGGGGAATAGGGTGGATGGAAATCTTCCTAAAGTGAAATACATTTCTGGCAAAGGCTTGGGTAAGATTAGATAAGATTGGAGACATTGATTTACCGTGTTGGTTTCTCCCTGGCAGCCGTTGTCTGACCACTGCCTGGCTGATTTATACCCTGGGACGTACTGGTATCAATTAGAGGAAACCTAAAGGAGTCATTACCTAACTAGCAGAGGCCCCCAAAGACTGTCTGGGATGGTAAGAGTAATAGAAGTAATATACTGTCACTCACCACAGAAATACACTATTCACTTACCACAAGACCACTATAGGACACTGGAGGAAACTGGTTTCATAGCAGGGGACACTCTCGGCCAAAATGGCACAGTGCAGGAAGGATGCTGTGCGTCATCCAAGCCGTTACACAGTAACTTATGAGTGTTTATGAGTTGCATATGGGTTTAGTGACAGTCGCAACGCATAAGCAAATTACATTTGGTAGATATGTGTTAATTTCTTAATATTCAACTCTAAACATGATCGCTTTGAAGATAGACATGCATGAAGGTAATGCTGCAAGTAGAGAGATTTTATTCTCCCGTTGGAATTTTCACTGTATGCCATTCTGTTACCAAATCAAAGCCTGATGGGTCCTGACAAATTATTGGGTTTAGGTCGAATTTAGGTCATCTGATTTCATACAGCTTCAGGCTCGATTCGGTTTTGGTTATTTTCAAATGTAATTTAATAAGAAATTGCTCTCTCGCTCTCTCTGGCTGCTCCAATGGTCTGTGTCTGAGTGATATGTCGCAAATAGGACATGCAGCGCCCAGCAGGAAAAGAGAAAGAAACAGCAAACCTAGCCCAATGGTATGCGTTACATTAGCCTGGCAAACAAACAGTCAGTAATGGATATAAAAAAAAAGCACAATGTTGCTAAGGGGAGCTTCTTAAAATCCTTGCTTCTTTATTACCTTACCTTAGAACCTTCAGCATGATATGGACAAAAAGTTCAGGCAGATGATTTCAGCTGTAACTGGTGTAATGTTATTACCACTGATCATTGTACCTTTGTACGGTTTTGTAAGCCACTTGCATTTTCCGGTTAGCCACCGTGCCTTGGTGTGTGTAGGTAAATATTATGGCCATTTCCAGCTTCCCAGCTTTATTTGTGAGAAAGTAGAAATAAAATATAATGTTGGGTCAGTTTAGGTTCAAATTTGGCACTAAGAACTGGGCTCAGTTGGATCAGGTCTTAAAGATGTGTGTACGAGGTGGATTCAGGTCTCGGTTTCATGCCAATGTTGACTTCTCCTGTTGTATCAAGATATACAATCATACACATGGTAGGAATTAGAGAAACAAGTATAATTTCAAACAAATGCTCCCTTGAAACTAATCTATTGTGATTTCACAAGGAAATACGTTCAGGTTCTACACAAACCTCACTCGGTATCTCACAATGTGAAGTGCCTTCTGGCGGGACCAATCACGGAAGCTCCAATACCACCACGTTTGTCAGGAGACCGATCAATCATCTTCAGTTGTATGGGCCAGCCCATCTCCCTTTATAAACACCTGCGGTGCCCTACACAAATTTCTCACCTTCTTTCCCAAAAAGATTATTCAAACTCCTCAGCTGTCTGGATTTATTATTTATTGTTGGGTCAGGTAGATGTTGTCAAGTTACGGCGGACTACTACTTGAGTCTAACTGCTTTCAGAACAAGCTAGCAAAGCGAGCTGTGTGTCCATTTTTACTGTTGCTAGCCGTCAAGGCATCCACTGCATCCTCTAAGGGGAATGCTGGTGGCAGCAAGGTTAAGGGCTTCGAGTCCCACCCTTGCCCAGCTGCATGTGGTTTAACCATCTTGGTGAGGGACCCTCATCCCCTCTGCATCGCCTGTATGGCTGTTAAGCATGCCCAAGCATCGCACGCAGACTCCAATTTCTGTGGGCACTGCTGCGTGAAGATTCTGAAGCATCGCTTGCAAGGGTCGGCGGTCTCAAAAGCTTACACCTTCCAAACTGAGCTGTTCCAGGACATGGGCCACCTTTTAGATAAGGTCTTTCCATGTTCAGCTATTTGGGAGGAGATAGTGCCGTTACGGACATTATCCTCTGTGTGTCTAGAGGTGCAGTTCAGGGCTGTGGCCACGTCAGTCTCCCCAACCTTCTTGATTAGGATAGGCAGGTCATAATGAACAGATTCCAGTCGTCTAAGTAGCCAGCAAGCCACCAGCATGGTTCCCAGAGTCAAAAGCATTGGGACAAAAACTCTTTCACCGCTGCCGCCGTCACTTCCATCACCGTGTCGAGCCTCTTGTCCCGCCAGGGGGACGGGAAGAAGAGGTGGGCAACTTAGGAGCTGTGGTTAGAGATCCCTGCACTGAGCCTCCCCGGGACAGACTGGCAGTTTCCTCTTACCCCCAAGAGGAGGAGAGGAGAGTGTCTCAACCAGTGCTGTGTAACGGCCTGCTTTGTTCACCCCGTTCAGAGTCGTGGAGAAGCACAAGTTCCCCCAGTGCTCACACCAAACACATTTTTTTCCATTAAAGGAACCACTGTCGCAGCCAGGCATAAAGCCGGGCGTGCAGTGTGTGATTCAAAATAGAGAAAAAGAAAGTGAAGGGCAGACCGTCGCTGCAAGAGGGCGCAGCTGCTCCAGTTTTGAGCTTCAAGCCCCCAGCCCAGGTGCCCTCACTGTGAATGGCAAGCATACGCAGTTCACCCCTGGGTGTTTACAACCGTTGCCAGGGACTACAGGCTAGAGTATACAAATGTCCGAGTTTCAATGGTCTGGTGTTTTTGGAGGACGTAGGGGAAGTCGCAAAGGCTTTGGAGAGCGATATTTCTTCTCTCTTAAACAGAGGGGCATTCGTGAATTGTGCTGCAGGAGAAAATGTATCTGGGCTTCTACTACCGGTATTTTCTTAAAGAAGAAAGGTTTTGTTACATCCAATTCAGGATTTATGTTTCGTCAATTCCCATATCTGCAAATTCAGAATGCTCACGAACTACCTTCTGTTCTGCTCGATTCGACCAAGAGATTGGTTCACATCAAAACATCTGCAGAATGCTTATTTTCACATAATTATATACTGTATCTAGCACACAGGAAATTTCTCGCTTTCCAGGGCATAGCCTACGAACATCAGACTGCCATTCGGACGGATGCTCGGCCCGAGGGTCTTCAGCAACTGTGTAGAGGCAGCTCTGAATCCAATGCGAGCTACAGGTCTCAGACTGTTGGCATATTTGGACGATATTTTCCTCTGCGCTACCAGCAGGGAGGAAGCGGCAAGAGACATTCTCTGGCTTGGGCCTTAGTGTAAATCACACGAAGAGCGTCATGTTTTTGGGATAAAAAACAAACAAACTTTCTTTTCATTTTTTTAAGTCACAATGTCAAGTGGAGAAATGTTGCTAGCACCTCGCTCTGTTCCGTCGGGGGGGACTCAGTCTCGTTACGAGCCTGTCCTACGCCTGACGGGACTGATGGCCTCAGTAATTTTCTGTCATCCGCAAACTTCACAACAGAGATGTCTCCATGTCAGGGACTGCAATAATGGATGTACGGCGTGAACAGGAAGGGGCTGAGCACCTGGGATTGGGGGGGCTCCAATTTTGAACACTAGAGTGGAGGAAGTGTGACTGCCAATCCGAAAGGCCTGGGGTCTGTTTGTGAGGAAGTCAAATATTCAATTACAGAGTGTGGTACTCAAGCCCAGACAGCTAAGATTTCCAACCAGTTTCATGGGGGAGATTGTGTTGAATGCTGAGCTGAAACCAACAAGCAGCATTCTGACTGGCATATGGTCTTAGTGCACGGCCACAGATGTTTGGCTGACCAAAATGTGGACGAGGGAGGGTTTTGTAGCTGTCAGAAATGTTCGTGTATACATGGCCCAGTGTATTTGTTCCCCTGGTGGGGAAGCGGACACGCTGGTGGAATTTAGGTAAAATAGTTCCGAGGTTCCGGTTTGATTGAAATCACCAGCTACAACAAAAACACCATCTGATTGTTTTGCCATGTGACTGCTGATGACCTAATACAGTTCATGAAGTGTGTTTTTTTAAATTTGCATCTGGAGGAATATAAACAGCAGCAACAAAAACACTGGTGAACACTCGCCACCTCTCTTTGCCCTCTTCCTGTTTTGGCCACACCGCTTGCGGTAATTTTTGGCCCAAATGGTCTGGTTGTCAGGATGGGAGATGCTGTTAGCAGTGATCGTCTCAAGGTCAATTGCACCAATTAATCCAATCTCTGCCATTCTTTTTCCGATCTTGATGAGTGTATTACTGCCATAAGTAATATGTGCTTCAGCAATGAAGGCGAGAAAAGCAAAAATGGTGTGAAGTTTGAGGGAGCTACTTGCTGCCGCGTCGCCAACTGCAGCTGTTGCCATGACAACACTGTCAATCTGATGAGGTCACCTTGGGCTTTAGGAAGTTGGGCTGGGAATTTTCCACTATATTCTGACATTACAATGAATAGAGAAAATCATTGTCCGATTGATCGCTAATTAAAGTCATTGCTACTTGCGGCCCTAATATGTACCACTGGTCTGATTCCCACCAAGAGTGTGGTCTGTTAGGTCAACTTGGCTCCATGCTGAGAGCCACAAATGTTCCACAAAACAGGAGCTTTGAACATTTAATAAAGACTGTATAAAAAAAGACTGCAAACTCTTGTTTATGTTTGTCTCTGATATTTCACTAAGACAATCTCGCAGCTTTCTTACACTTAAATGTCTCTAATCAACTAACTGCAAGGCATCTTCATTATGACCCAGCAGCCATGTGTGCCAACAAATACCATTGCTGGACAGTTTTTTCCCTCCATGTCTTCTTTGTCTTCTATTTCTCTTATTAATGCATTGAAAACAATTTATTGGTTGGGTTAACATGCCAAAGGGTGTATTTCTAAATTTAAATCTCTTTAAGTTTGGCCTTTAAGATTGGCTTTGCTCAGATCTGCTTCTCCCTGACTTTTGAAACAGAAATATGATAAATGGAAAAGAGTGTCTTTCTTTCAGCTGAGTAAACAAACTGACATGATCGTAATTCAAAGATTGGCCAGGGAAACAAAATAAAATGAAGAAAAAATGAAGAGACATAAATAAATAATGGCTAGCTTTCACATTGTTTCAGGAACAGAAGTTTTCCTTTACAAGTGTGCTGGAGTAAATCACCGTGAAGAAGCAGGGGGTCCACAGAGGCAAAGGACCGGGGAGAAAGCTGTGTGTGTGTGTGTGTGTATGTTGTTGTATGCATATGAAAACAACATCTGCACTAGTAACAGGGTCTGTCGATACGTATGTGTGTGTGTTCGGGGGCACTCTATAGGCAGTCTGACGGAGAGCTGAGAGATTAGGGAGGGTCTTGTTTCATGGACCTTAAGACATATGTTCTCTCTCTCCTGCCCACCTCCCTCCTTTCTTTCATTGAACTATAAATGCCCCCCTACCTTGGGGAGTGGTGAGCCATGGACGGAGGGAGGAATGCGAGGCTTCCACTTGCTTTTCATTAACACAGGATCTGGTAACACACCTCAATGTCAACCTAATCCCCTCTCTCTCCATCTTGTCCCCTGGCAGAGGGGGGCTGCCATGACCAGGTACAGAGCCCCAGATGTTGTAGATGACAGGGTCTTCACCCCGTTGCAGCTATGGATGTACGCTGATGAAGACAGCGTGGGGTGGGGTGAGTGTAATGGCATATACTGAGGAGACCCCTGTTACTGCTCAGATAGTAGTCTGCCTGCGCCTTCTGTCCTGTATTATATCTCCTTTCTTTCTCTACGTTTCCTTTCTGCAACTTTGTTTTTTGACTCACTTTTTTTCCTCATCTTCTCTTCTGTCCCAGTTCAACTCATTAACCTATTTCTATTCTTGTACTGTGTCCCATTTCTGCCCAATATGTATTTTTTCTCTTGATCTGATCATATTTCATTTCCTAGGACTTCTTTTATCTGACTCCGCCTTCTCTCCTGTCACAGTTCTGTCACTACGTCTACATTTTATCCCCTCCCTCTGCTTCTCTATCTCCGTCACCCTCCTGCTTCCCTTCTTTCACAACTCTTGCCTTCCCTCTTCCTCCCTCTCCTGTTTCTCTGTGCACACTGGCATCATCCTGAGGTGTGCTCAGGATGTGGCCCATTAATCACAGCCTGCCACTGACGACCAGCAGAGCAAAAACAGCATCAACAGTAGTGATACATACTATAGCGGTAGTAATACTACATTCTCCCGTCTTACATCTCTCATGTACAGCCTCTCCCAGGGGGGTCATTCCCACTGACTTATTGTGGCAGCTCAAACACTCAACCTAAGAGAACGAGAATCCTAACCTTTATCTTCGTAAAAATTCCAAGGTATCTGTTTTCTGAGGTACGCAGTGGACTTGAGAGGCCGGAGTGCTGAGTGATGGAGGCGGTGCAGCTAAGGCTAAAAGTCAGCAGATACATCTAATGTCACCGGCGATCAGTCAGCGTAATTGGAGACAGTTTGTCTCCTTTCGATGGCAACAAATCTGGAAACACTATGTGAAGAAACCCTTTGGGGAAAATAGCTGTGTGTGTTACAAATATCTGTAAGAGTGCTAAAGTTATCAAGAGAGAAAAAAAGGAGAAACAACTGGGTGAGACAAACATGTTACTCAGCAGCATAACTTCTGACATTTGTTTTGAAATACCTTTGCCTATGCAAAAAAAAAAAAAAGATCCTGTTTGTGGGCATTTGGTGCCATGTAAACTTTGCAACCCTCCACTGGCCGCATTTCTAGGTGTTACTCTACATGATGTTTCAACGTGCTCCCAAAGATGAGGAAAAGAGATGAAATATCAGGGCCTATGATGAGATCTATATAGAGGATCTTAAACCTCTCAGGTATTTCAGAGAACACTCAAATATGATATACGAGGAGCTGAAGGAACCTTCGGCTGCACATGATGACAGCAGTAGTTTTATGGCAGTTCTAATGTCTTGTTCAGAACAGACATACAAGATGTTATGTTTTTTGGGCCGTAACAACAAACGGTATTTCAAAAGAGTTTGGAGCCCAACAGGGGATGAATGATCCAGTGGATGTCGGTAAACACCAGTGATCCTGATCCCAACATTTTTATTTGTGTCCATTTTAAAGTGTAATGTCTTGAGAGCAGTGGTGGCTCTGTTTCAAGGTGCTGGTAATTGTGGGAAAAACAATATCCATGAAGAGACACTTCACTGCACACTAATCTCTATTTCCTGTGTTTCCTGTAAACAAATCAAAGAACTACTATTAACAAAATCTCATTTGAAAAGTATTACTATGTGCAAACGAAGAGCAATCACTATAAATAGTAGAGTCATTTGAAAGCAAAGTGAGTGGGAGGGGATTAGCGTTCATATTAGTACAATTGTCTCTAAACTCTATTTTCTTTTTCCATTGCACTGCGCACACAGTTTAAACCGTGTTTATCAAAGTCAACACATCAAAGATGGATGAAAGCGGAAAAGCTGGTGAAAATCAGAGCAGGGCAGCAGCACTGAGTATTGTGTCACTGTGCAGTTATGTAGATTTGAGTAAACAAAGTGCAAATTGTTTGAGGTTTTAATTAACATTTTCGACAATCATTTTATCTGAAGTAACTCTATATAACAACATCTGTCAAACAGATGCAGGCACTTAGGTAGCCCAGTTCCAGCTCTGTTCTCGTCCCTCTGCAACCCCAGTCAACAGGCCATGTGTGGCTCAGCGGGACTGAGGTACAAACCATCTACTCAAACAATTAGGAGTCAAAAGTGTTCCTTGTTATATACTGCATGTGACATGTCAGCCCCTCACTCTCTTTTATCCTTATTTTTCCATTTGCTGTCCAATTTGGAAGACATTCCAAAAAATAGCAAAAACAAACCAAAAATCCCTGATCATCTGTTACAGCGCGTCGGCTCACACCCAATGGCACAGAGAAACTGGAAGCTCTTTAATTTACATTAGCATTTGCAGTTCTGATTGTCATAATGGAAACACTGTGAAGCATCCTGGATAATAGTCAGTGTTGATGAAGGCAGGGTTTGGTCCTAACACGAAAACAAACATCTCGCTCTCTCGCACACACACACACACGCTCGTACATAAAGCACATGAGACGCGGAGACCCTAATACACACACACGCCCATGCAATCAAATACACACACAGTCTCACAACAACTTTAGATCCAAGACTAACACAAACATCTCACTTTATAGTTTACTGACAAACCTTGTTTTTGGCAGATGAGGGCTTTGCTAGCATGTTTTAAAAAAAACTGAAATATTCCAAATAATACTGACAGCAATATTGTTATTTTGGTTCCCAGCGTGAGTGAATGACAGAGTGTCGAATCTTCCAACAAGGCAGAGACCTCACATGTTTTTCAACAAACCAGGGTGGAAAGTGGAAAGTTTGACGAAGTGCTATAAAGTGAGATACTGATCAATAAGTATTCAGAAACTCTTTACATTGATCCATACACTCACTGAATACAGTTTTAGGATGGATTTATACTTATTTTCTTTATACAACCTGTTTAATTAAACACATCCCTGAGGGAACATGTTATAACAGTTCAGCTAAATTTGAATCTGAATAAATAAGTATGGGGTGCACTTTGGAGTTTGTCCACATCAATATTTGTTTGGTTGCATAATGATATGAAACAGAACAATTTGTTCTCCACTACATTTTTGTATTGGATATTTGGAGCTGTGTGTAACTGTACTTTATTTTCAAAGGGCCTGGATTGGTTCCTGTTGGCTCACATGGTGAGACAAATGACAAAATAAAAAAAAAAAAAAAAGCATGTGCATTTAGTGCATGTAGTGTATTACTGAGTCTTAAAATTGTGGTTTCTTTAAAAGATGATAAAATCTGCCAAATGGGGTGAAGTCATTACAGTTGTTTCCAATGTAGCTCCACCTGTTTCAAGAATTTCCTTGAAGCAAGTGGCAATATCTTGAAATACAGCAGAATAAGACGGATCACATCACTGGTTTGATGTATTTCACTTTTCACATGAAGAAAAAAGTCACAATGACTCATCTAAGGTCCAGGCCCTTGTTACTTTGGAGCAATAAGGGTAATTTACTAAGCTCAGAGAGGTCTTAGTAGGGGGTTAGAGAAAAGAAAAAAGAAAAAGTTTCAACAGAGACAATACAACTAAGGGTTAGCTATAGAAATATTAGGAAAGAACTTTTTTGGTAGCCTGTATAATTTACAACTAATAATTTACAGTTTGGGGTTCTATGTTTCTGGTTTAAACATGAAGGGGAAAATAGGGTCTGTGAGGGTTTGAAAAACCATTACAATTAATAATGACTGGCCCATCAGGGTAACAGCCGCAAAGTATGTTTTTCATTTTGTAACTTCCTTTGGTGTTCAGTCAATTACTAATTAATTCAGCAAATTACAGAAAGTATGGTTTTAGGTTTCTGCACCGGTGATGCAGTGCATCTGTGTTTCTTGTACTTGTACTTAAGTGTCTTAAGTTATTTTTTTAGTTTCTGCAAAGAATGAAAGATGCTCGTCTTTTACTCACCTTCTATCCTAGGCCCTGACTTCATGTTCAGACTTCCTGTCATGGCCGACACTGTTACTGTGACGCTGGGCCTCACTGGATGGGCCTCTGTCTCCATGACCACTACAATCTGGGCAGTGTGGAGAGAGACCTTGTGGAAGGACAGCGCCATGGCCCCGACGCTGCTGGCTTTACCCAGGGCCGAGGTCTGATGGTGCGGGTCTGAACGAGAAGGGAAGGCCCTGGGCAGTGCTTTTGTAGGGGAGGAATGAGGGGTGGAGGTATCCCATGTGTGGTTTGGTAGGACTTTCTTCAGGTAGGCTTTGGCCTGCTCCAACTTTGCCAGTGTGGGGTTTATCTTCAGAGGGCGTGATAGCTCCACATTCACCTCAGCTGTGGAGAGAGATAGAAAGAAAGAAAATGAGAGAAAGAACATGACAAGAAACGAAAAGAGATAAAATCATGTTTTTAAAGCTGTGCTTAGAACAAACCTTTACAAATAGCAACAGTCTAAGAACAGTCTAGGAACAGTTTCTAAGCAGTCCCTCTTAAAATTGGGGAGTAGCTCTTGTGCTCATCCTGACTTATATTTATGAAGTGCTGAGTGAAAAGGAAAACATGGCAGGAAGTAGAGAGAGTAATGCTTTTGGGCAGGTAGTAAAAACAAAGCTACCTCATGACAGGAGTACACTGAGAAGCATGCACACTCTCTCTGGATCTCTCTGGGGTTCTGTGTGTGTTCCGTTTGTATTTGTGAATTAATATTTTATATGTTCTTTATATTTAGCAATCTAGTGACAGAGTGTTTAGTCTTCCTCAGTGCTAAAGCAGGCGCTCTAAAAAGTATGTTAAACCCAAGACCCAAAATGAAAAAATCCACTTTTGGCTGGGGCCCTGGCTCTTAAAAACCTACTCTTGTCATTTGGAAACATGCCATAAAATGGACATAATCCATTTGGGGGTTTTAAGCAAAGGTGGGCTTCATCAGTGTCCCACTGAGCAAGATGTATTGCTATCTAACCCATGGAATACTGCATGGTACCATGCCTCGTAAATCAAACTTTGAACTCTTTTCACTTCGTCTAATCACTCAGCTTTGCATGCAAGGACCTGTTAAAGGACAGCTGGGCCCAGTCTCAATCTCTTTGTCCTGGTCTTATATGCGCGCACACACACAATTACTGGCTGTTTCATTGTAACATCCTGACGTGACACTGCGGAATAGCAGACGAGAATCTTTTCTTCATGCCAGCCACATAAATCCACGACTCCTCAGCTCTCTCCAGTTTTACCTCTCCCTCGCTCTGTGGTGCACTGCAGCCTTCAAACACTTGACTGGAATTTACAGAGACACATGAATTAACTCAATGCCGTTTTACACCACTTCCATTATCCCATTTTTCCACTTGGTCATGATGATGGGAGAGGGAAGCAGCCGAAAACAAGCGCAGCTGTTTTTCATGGCCTCATCAAGGCACCAGTGTTTAGCGGGGTTTTTAAGGGTTTTAGGCCTCCCGTCTGTCTCCTTCCCAGGTAGGAGCACTGGATGACATGAGCGGGAGCGCTGCCAAGAGAGGCAGGCAGGCGAGCATATACACACACACACACACACACACACACACACACACACACACACAGAGTCTGCCCTCAGGATTCTTTCTCATTTAATCCAGTGGAAGTGAGGCACATGGTCAAATGGAAGGATAGCTGGCGAGAGGATTTGGAGGAAAGATAGGTGGAATTTGCTGTGCAATGTAGCTTATCATTTCCACTTGACTTATCACCGAGAAACTTTCCAGTGGTGGAATAAATAGCCCCTATGCAGCTGTTCATCCAGGTTCCTCTGCTCCCCTCCCCTCTTCCTTCACCCTTTCATTTTCTCTCCCTCTGTTCCATGTAGCCCGTCCTTCTGCTCATTTCTCAATCCTTGCTATCTTTTACTCTTCCTCCACCCCTCAATCTAATCAACCCCTCCCCCTTCTGTAATCACATAAAGCTGTCTCTGCTCACCCAGTCAGGGCCAGCGCCGGGGCCTTGCCTGGCTCTCCAGGCACAGGGAGACCTGGTCCTCATTCCCAAAGTCCCTCTCTTCCCCCGCCCTGAAAAACCCATCCTCCCCCCGACACCCAGCCAGTTCTGGTGTGACGGTAAGGGATGTATTACCTGTTTAATAAGAAACCCACCTGGCCTGAGTGAGCAGCACTATGGATACAGCTTGCAATAAACCCCATGGTTTTAATACTTACATACATGTAACTTTTACTTGAGCTGGGACATTAATCATAAGTCTGATGCATGACGTGTCTCTGTACGCCTTTGGTGGCCTCGGATCATCCTTGCCACATATTTCCTACTGTCTCATAAACATACATGTGAATGGGTGCAGATCAAATATACACATCATGCAGCATTTAGTTGTTTAACATATTTGGAGGAACCAAGAAACACTACGTCAGGACCTTATCTGGACATGCTTGGAGGAGTTGTCTCCTCCTATGAACTGAGCTACCACATACAGCTTTTAGCATTCATGCAACCACTTGCTTTTATTACTCAAGGAACAGAGTAGACAACGACGTATCGATGATGGTCACCTGCAACTTCTTGTTAACTGCACATAATGCAGGTAAGGATATCATAATTTCCTTCAAAAAGATTTATGTTTGTTGGCCAAAACTATTTTTACTGACAATATTTATGATAAATGAGAAAAAAGAATAGCATAGCAAGCAGCTTATTTATTAGTTCAATCATTACGCATCTCATTAAATGACTTGAGACATAGTTAAGGGAAAATCTCTATCAGTAGGATAGTGTGTCGGCATTTTAAATTGTCGGAACTCGGAAAGACCGCTCCTTGGAGGACTCTGGAAAGGAAGGGGAACACAGAATCTGTACAGCTTCCCCCTGGCTTTATCCAGCAACCGATGGAGCACATTTCTTACTGCAGCGGAGCAATGTCAAAAGATGAATCTTGCTAAGAATTCAAATAAAATCCCATCACAGCATTACATGGCTTCAAGTCGAGGACATCTGTGTCATTTACCCATATGTGGTTGTTTCTCTGGGGCTGATATGGGAGTGTGTGCAAGACAGCCTTTACAGTGATGTTCCATGTGGTTTCACTATCCAGGCAAAGAAGGCATAAAACGACGAATCCAACGAGGAAAATAAAATACAAAATGTATATTAACAAGCCATGCCAGACTTATAAGTTTTACAGACTAGGCTGCAAAATCCTCTATTTATGGATTAAGATGTCACACAGCACTATGATAAATATTTCTCTCAACCATATACACTGCAGTACCTTTTTAACACTATAAAGTGAAGAACTGAAAATAAATGGATGTACTAGCGGAAATTTTATTTCATGCTGCTTTCAAATGTGCCTGTTCTGCTTTAGGAGGGCAAGACTGTAGAGATTTTTCTTTTAAAAAGGAAGGAAATATCAATTATTGAAAGAAATGTGGTGGCACTTTCATTGCCAAGCAGGGGGAGTCAAAAGAGGGCTTTTCCAGCAGTGGCATTCTCACACATATGAGGGTTTTTATTGGGAACACCTTGGCTAGCTGTAAGACTAACAGCTATTTTAAGCTGGAGACTGTCAGTGGAAGGCCTGTGCAAGGAGCAAGCATCAAGCCTAGAGGTTGAGAGGTGGTGTTGGTGTTTTTGCATACCTTTAAAGAACAGGACTTAATGTGAACAGGCTGGGGGTAATCATAGACTGGCCCTTCTCGGGTGTCAGCCTCTATTAGCGCTGGAGAAAGTGGGAGATCAAGGTCTGACAGAGGCACATGCACACGTATATATCTCTGAAAAGTGGTGGGGGAGATCAAATATGCTTATTACCCAGGTTACTGTGCCTTTCTGGCGAGGTCATGCATGACGCCGTCCCCACTTTGAACCTGGTATTGGGTGTATGTGTGTGCGCAACCACCACGGACATTGTTTTCATTCCGAGCCCACCTTTGATTTCTCTAGCTGACTTTTATGCTTGACTCTTGACAGCAGAAAGTCTGTGTCAGACACAGGTGGCAATGTGTCCAATTACACAGGGTTCTGTGTGTATGTCTGTGTTTCTAAGGGCCAATCATTTTTGAGGCGTATCTGTAGAATCCCACTGTCACAAAAAAAGCCTTATAGCAAGTAAGGCCAGTGACACGCGCCTCAGATGCCATCTGACTCGAATTAGAGTGGTTCTGGATGGTTCGGAGGGGCACAGGCTTGTATACAGTAACTGACAACATTTCTACAAACCCACAGGTTGACGGGAACCAGGGACACGGGAGAGTAATGGTTCCAATTTGTTCTAGCTAATCTATCACCTGTTGCTTTTCTCTTCACCAAGTGGTAGCACTTACATCTCTGGACTCGCTCACTGACCCTCTCAAAGACTGGAACTGAGTAGGAAAGATGAGAAAGGGAGGAAAGGAAAGTGTGTGCGTGTGTGTGTGTGTTCGCTGGTCAATCACTGAACCCAGCTCATGTTGAAAAAACAAACCCACCCCGGCCTTTTTCACGTACGTGTTTGCTGGTCAAGCCTTGAACCCTTGTGATTTCCTGTATGTATCTGCATTAGTACTGTTTATATATATGTGTGTGTGTGTGTGTGTGTGATGAACGGCTGCTGAGTGAGGGTCAGTGCTGAAACACCATCCAGTTTACAGTACACATGTTACAAGTGTTTCCCACTCGGCATCCTTGGGAGTGCAGCTTTGATTGGTCTTGCAGAATAAATGCTGCTGAAATTGCGAGCATATTGCTGTAAACACCCAGCAAGACGTGGCCTCACGGAGGTCTGCTCTCCGTTTGCGCCTCGTTGAAATAAATCAAATGCGAATGATTGTCAAATCAAAGTAGAGCCGCCAGACATGATACATACAAATCGCAGCGCGCGCACACACACGCACACTCATACTCACACACTGTGTACTCAGCGTCAGACAGTTAGACTTGTACATGCAAATAACCCATCTCTGAAAACACCAGAGGATAGATACATAAAATGTTGGATGCACTTTTTCTTCCTAATCCTGTCTTCATCGATCCATTCGTTATTCTTCCTTGCACGCTTTTCTGTTTCATATTCAAATTAGGTGAATCCAAAGAATTAAACTTGACTGAGTACAGGCTGCAAAACATGTCTCACCAGGTCAAGACATTTACTGAACCTTCTTAGTAATCATGCTGATGCTCCAGTTTGGACTGATAAACCTTTGAGACTTCTATGTACTGTCCAAACAACATGATTCGTGTCTTCCACAAAAGTCAGCATCAGTGCAGTGATTCTTCTGCTCTTTTTTAACTTCTTCCTTTGCTTCCCCCATCCCTGAAGAGAATAATTATCTCCACCAGAGAGTCATCTAACCAAACAACACACAGTTTAAAATGTGTGTGTGCCTGGGTGTCTGTGTGGGTGAAGGGGAACCAGTAGCATGTGTGGTCAATTCCAGATATTTCCAGCAGTGCCTGACCTGGGGCAACCTCACACTGAGCCTGGATCCTGTCTGAGTCATTTGGGGGGGGAGGGGGGACTGTTTGTATATGTGTGTACGTAAGGAGAATGAATGTAAGTGATTATGATTGAAGTTATCCTACTGAGACAAGGATAGCTCTGCTCTTTACTAGTTCAAGGGAAACACCTGACTGTAATTGCAATGTTGACATCTGTGTTTCAACTAAACACTAGAATCAGATGTAACCACAGCATAATGTAATTATCTTTAGAGATATGACAGGCAGTATCCCGGTTCACTACACAGTGAAACATCCTGTTAATGAATCACACAAAGCTGTAAAATCAACGCTGAACATTATGCAGTTCCTAATAGATAAATAAACCAAGTGTACCTAAATGTATTAGAAACATTCTTTGAATCTTTGGAAACAATACTGCATCTACTGCTGTTCTTTCTTGCTCCTCTCCAAATGGAGATCAGAAGTCAGTATATACCACCTATCTCGAAGGACACCTATGTTGGTTTTTTTTTTTTTTACTTCACTACACCAGCCTGCCTCTGTAAACTGCGAATCCCCGTCAGAGAGCAATCGTATTTGCCATATAAACTCAAAACCTGACTGAAATTCTGACGTAACTCATGCTCGCTATAATTTGACTGCTGGCGTCATCTGGAATGAGCAGAGGGGTAGATGGACATTGGTGGTGTGCGGCTGTACTGTGTGATTGCTATGGTGTACAGAGAGCTGCATTGTGTTGTGTGGTGTGATTCCAGGTGGACAGAGAAAGCTGAGGGCTTTCCGCTGACAGCAGGAAGGGATGCTTGCGGGCGAGGGGGCTATACGCTTCCCCGAACCATCATCAATAACACCACAGTATGTGTTCATGATTGTATGCATGTGGAAGAAAAACTATGTCAGTATGTCTGTAGTTGGGTGTCAGTGTGTGTGCGTGTGTGTGTGTATGGATCCGCAGCATCTGGCCTGCTGGGTTCAGGGAGCTGAACTCTGAAGGATGTCCTGCGCCTACACACACTCTCCATAAAACCCTCGCAGGGATAACAAAGTTGCACACACTCATACACCCAAAAGCCCACTCACGCTTTTATTCATTGCTGTTCTATCTGGGTAGGATGTCAGCCACACCCTTAGGTCAACAACCGTAGCTTAAAGCTACTCATATGGATATCATATCAGTTTAAAAATAAACAACCAAACCCTGTGAAAGGCAAATCCACAGGAGCCTGACATTACACACACACTAAAATCCTCCGGACCTTGTAGTCTGCTGTTCAAAGTGAGTAATATTAGCAATATCAGTGGCCTACTGTAGAAAGCATCGGCAAAACCATTCGCGCACACAGCAGAAGAGTAGACCTTTGTTTTTGCCTCTGGTTTGTGTTCGATCAGTGTGTGTGTGTGTGTGTGCGCGCTCCTCTTGCTGCGTCACAGCGGTGGACATTTCCCCTGAAATTGGATTAAATGTGAAACGGATGCTTTAAAATAGTAAGTGTGTTTTGCGTGAGTGTACAGAACTTGCATGTGTTGAACAGCGCATTTGTGTGTGTGTGTGTGTATGTATGTATATGATCCCCACCTGGTCCATTGAGGAAATCTTTGATTTGGAGGCAGAGCAAAGGGGAAGGGATGCCCGTTTTATTGTCTGCCTTTCCTGCTACTGTCTGCAGCCAAAACACATTGTAGTCCAGAGACTCTGGCAGAGCCTTTCCTGGGTCTGGACAAGAGATGAAGAGATTAAGCTAGACAAAAAAAGAGTTGAAATGGGGCATGGAGAAAGGAAACGAACAGGACTGATAAAGAAATGGTGCCAACTTATTTAACATTCAAATATTGTATATTTATTAGTCCCTTAGTCTACCTCTGTGGGTATAATGGGTTGGTAGCAAAGTCACACTCCCTGTACATTAAATAGGGTCTATATCTTAATCAGAAGATCAAATTCCTGATCTCTCTTACCTAGGCACTTGTAGTCAGAAGCTACTCCTCTTAAGGCCACGTCAAACACAGACAGCTCCATCCTCTGCCTGCGGTGGTGGCAGCTGAGCAGAGCAGAAGGTTGCATCACCTGGAGGTACAGGAGGGGCTCCAGCACCTGGTCCCCAGCCCCTCTTCTCCCTGGCTGCCTCACTATGGTCACACCCAGCGCTTGGCGGGCTGAGGAGCGGCTGGGAGTTGGCAGGCCGTCCAGGGAGAGCAGGCTGCCTCTCAGCAGCGGGGAGGCTGGCTGGGAAGCGTTGCTGTTGAGGATGTCCTCAGCGGTCAGGCCAGCGAGGGAACTCTGGGCAGCTGGAGCAGGGTCTGGAGTCGCGCAGGCAGAGGCTGGGGGAGACTCTGACAGGATCTCAGGCTGGTTGAGGGAACTCTTTCCCACCTAAAGTAGTAGAAAGATTATTTAGTACTGGGGCAAGCCAAATTGTACACAAAATTCACTGCAATTATATACAGTATATAACATTAAGGAGTTTAAGGCCATCACAACTCGCCAGCATCATGCAGTTTATACATTTCAGATTTCATTTCCTATCCATATACATCGAATCACTGTTTGGAGGATCTGGCTGTTCACAATAACACATCTTACCAAATGGCCACTCAGTGTCCTGTACATGTGAGCAAATAGACATTCTCATTACCAGGCATGAAAACTTCACAGTTCTAAATCCCTGTGACAACTATGTGTTTGTTTTGCTGTTTTGAGTGGGACAGTGGTGAGCTGGTATCTGCCTAGATCACGTTACCCGTGACTAAGTGTAAAGAGTAGCTTTTTAATACGCATCATACATATACATTTAAAGTCTTTAGATAGTTAGAGGGGCAGTGACGGATTGAAGGAAATAGCACAGTGACTAACCGTACAAATCCATGTTACAGCATAAAACACATCATTACACTGGATTCAATTCAGTTAGACTATATGAAATGACTCAACAACATAAAGTAATTCAACATTATAAGGTTGATTTGAAAACTTTGTAATAGTAATCCTTTGTACTTGTACACCACTAAAATCTCTACCTAAATGACACAACCTGCTATTGTGTATGGTATGAATAATTATACACACATGGACAACTGACAAATCCAGGAACTGACTCATGAGCGAGAGCTTCCACGTCACAGGCTTTTTGTTTACCTTTTCCCCAGGCTCTTTCTTCTCTGGTGTGCTGGGGCTGTCCGACGATGAGGGAAGGGCCTTTGGGGGACTGGAGCAAGCGTAGGTCATGATGGACAGCCTACTAGCGGTGAGAAAAATGTCGAAAGGGATGAAGCTGAGGTTCTTGGTGATGGTGGATTTGTGGGAGGGCCTAGCGATGCAGTGGTGGCTGGCCCCGCTCTGCTGCTCTATTTGGACGATGCGAATGCGAGCGCTGTCGCTGCCGAAGCCGCTGTCCTGCCCAGTTCCACTGTGACGTGACGAGGAGTCAACAGCTGCCGCAGGGTCTCGACTCCCACACTTCTGCTCGTATCGACGGACCTGTACGCAGAAACAGTGAAAGGTAAGGCTGTGATGCTGATGCCGACACTGATGCTGACCTTTTGAGACTTGAAGTCAACTAAAGATGGCTGCAAAGGGGGAGAGAAAGTGGCCTCACTGCGACAAAAGTGCTTTACTTTGCCTATCTTTACAGGCAGAGATGAGTTTTCATGCTATATGAGAAAATAGTAGATTTTCAAGAACAATAATTAAATGGAAAAAGAAGACAGCGTGACAACAACACCTGGCAGCAGGAGATAATTTATCAGAGCATAAAGTTTCTGTTTCTCGTAAAAATGTGTAACTTGTACCTATTGCTTGTACTCTCCAGTGTTTTAGGTGGTGGCTAATGCAGTTTGCACACATCTGTTCCGTTTTGATTCCTGTTTTTTCATGAACAACTTGGTGGAAGTTGAACAGTGAGATCATGATTTAAGATACACCCTCAAAATGAAGTTACTAAATGACCTAAATAAAAGGCCTGAAAAAGAAACTGATAAAACTACTGACTATAAAAAGAATCGATATCATCCCTAAATACATCAACATTTGGAATCACAACTCCATACCCACACATACATACACACACACACACACACACACACACACACACACACACTAAAGGGCAGCTGCTACCCGCGTAACTACACAAACACCTCTAAACATGTGCAACAGCTTGACAAATGTAATGAACATGAGAATTCCATTTGCATTAAAACAAACTGCTTTATCTCAAACTAAACCAAGATGCTGTGTTAGAATTGCATCAAATAAAAATGGATGACACCATTTCTTTTGGGTTCTTTTGTTGCAAAGTTTGTTTCTTGTTTGGATCCTGACTTTACAAGGGGACGCAAACCAAATAACTCGCTTGATTGAAACCATGGACAAATTGACCAAAGGAGGAGAGCATCGTATAGCCACAGAGACATTAAAGGCATGCTCTGGGACTTTTTCTGCGGTTTTGAAATCATTCTGCACTTCTTACAATATTGGAAATGTCTTTAAAAAGGGCCTCACCCCGGCAAATCGAATTGTTTCGTGCAGTGACTGTGGTATTCTGTATAAAGCAGCCGAGATTTTATGCTTGGCTCCAACTAACGGATGTCGGGAGAGTTCCAGCCGTTGTGGCAATAAAAAGCTTTCAGTGACAGATGATATAAATCAATGTGAGTAGGTTGCTGGGTTTCAGGCGACAATGAAAAAAGGCATCTTTATAACTGCTACCAAGCATGCCATCTTCGAGACTATAAAGCAGCCACCACTGGCTCCCATGGGACAGGAAAGAGACAAACATATAAAACTAAACGCTACCTACCAAATAATAAATTACTGTTTATATAGAACTGACACGTGTGGGTAAAAGAAAGCTGGAATAAACAGAAGCGTTTACGTTTCAAAAATTTCCCAAGCGCATGGAAATTTGTAGATTTGTGGAGAAAAAAACACTTCAAAACACCCCCACAAAAGCACACTCTTTCTTCTCTCATACAGCCATTCAGACACTCACAGAAAGTAAAAATATTTAAAAAAAAAGAGAAGGCAAAGAGGCCACAAGTAAACATGTAAAGCCATTTCAGTTTATTCATCCACTGCAGCACACCAATTAAACATTGCTCTTACAGCTGCAGGCTTGTCAGGTGGATCATAAAGCGACTTGGGCCTATTAATCACCATCATTCTCAATAACATGTCCAGCAATGTTACCCCATTATTGAAGCCTTTCCCCCACGTTTTGCCTCCATCATAATGGCTACAAAGTGGGTTTCAATTAGCTACTGCTGTCTTTTGAGACATGATTATGATAAATTGAAAAATGGAGGAGACACACAGAAAGAGTTTTCAACAGACCAAAGGTATGTCCCATCCTATCCCACCCTCGTCTGCTCCAACCTGCACATGGTTGCTATTACACCATGTACTCTCAGCTGCCCCCACTCTCTTTCTCTACATCGCCCCCTCCCACCCACTCCATGAGAATTTTAAATGTATATTATGCTGTGGCAGAGATAGTGTTTCAAGACCTCCAGGCAAATACTAAGCCCACTGGCAGCACATTAGACAGAATACTTGACTTATTAGATATTTCCTATTCTAAACAGTGTCATCAAAGGCTAAGAACAAGAGCCATATAAAACGCCGCGGCATGCCCGCCCGCCCGCCTGCCTGTTCTGTTCGTCCAGGCTCATGTGTGGGGCTTCCATAGGATCGGGCCTGCCAGATCCCTCTCCTTTCCCTGGCCTAATGAGGACAGGATGTGTGCACTTCTTTTTTGTAGAAATGTAAGATTTTCCAAGCATTGGGGAGGGGAGAGAAGGCAGAAAAAGGCCTGGACCTGTCTCCATGTGTGTTGTGTTAAGCGGGTGAAACTTGTATTGAGGTAAGGAGGTATTTGAAAAGGTATTCAGCAAAGGCAAAACGTCCACTCCAAGGAGCGCCCCACGTTGGAAGGGACAAATAAGCTGCACAGCAGCTGGGAAAAAGCAAGAGCCAGGAGAAACTGCCAGATACTCTTTATTCTTCTCGGTCTCTCTTCCCAAGCTTAGGCTGTACACATGCATTTACAATTACAGCAAATACCCCGTCTTCTCTTTAACCACCACTACTAAGAGAGTGCCCCCCTAAGCAAATTCTTGGTCTATATTTAGATGTGCTTACAAGTGGAATAACGGATAATGGGGAACACAATTGGGGGACTAGAGGCAAAGAGACAATGAGAAAACATACCACAGCACACAGTTGTTCATATAGTTTGAATCAATGCATGCAATCAGTGCATTCACAGACATGTCCACATAAACACACATGAAGCCAGTTGCTTTCCCAGGGTTTGAGCTCAGCTATAGTTTTAAAGCACATAAGTGGATTCCTTCCTGTGTTTCTGGGCTTAGTTACATCCCAATTGTGCTTACTCACTGGAACAGAGAACAGGTATACAGAGAAAACATAAACCTATGGCTCTGTAGTCTGCATGCTTTAACCTTTCGCCAATTTATTCATTGACAGAGGGCAATAAATTCAGAATACAAACATGCACTGTTACTGCAGGCCTGGTCCCAGCTGAAATCCCCTTTTCCAACCATTACTTTCTATTATATTATATAATGGCTGCACTGAAGCGCTGTTTCCAGATCCCAATGCAATCTTTCTCTGGACTTAGTTGATCATGATCATGAACGTGCGACTACACACAGCCCCCCACCCCCCCCCTCCAATCATGAGGTCATCCCCTCAGAGTCTCTAGGCTGAACATTCTGGAAAATGGAGGATAATCCCTAAAGTGTGAAACCATGAGTCTCCCAAGTGCCAATCATATCAGAATGCATCTGTACGACTTCTGACCCCTATTTCTGCCAGTGTAACTCAGAACAGCTTGGCTTGAGGAAGGCTAATATGCGGAAGCAAATGTCACATCATCCAAATGCCACCCGTTTACAGTGTTGGCTGGCTAGTTGAATATGGCAACATAACTTTTACATCTGAATACCACATATTGGAGTTGATTGTTTCCAGATGAACGAAAAGTAGGTTGCAATTCAGGTTCAGAGATCAGGGAACATGAAAATCTGGATGTTTCAAGATGGTAGAGAAGTCCATAGCAGTCGACAGAAAAGAATATAATAAATAAAGTAAAGTAACAACGGTGACCGGCTGCCCTAACAGCTCTTTATGGAGTCTCTCCCCCCCATCATTCTCTACCTCTGCATGTATGGAGGTATTTACCTATGTACATTTACCTGCCCCGAAATGGGCATTGAAACTTAGAAATTGAACTACTGATTCATGTTTGCACTGAACCCTTTCATTCTGTCGATACACAAATATTTGAATAATAGATAATAATTTCGTCATTTTTTTAAAGCAAAAACAGAAAATTTCAATGGTCTTCAGGTTTTTAAATGTGACTACTTGATGCTTTCCTTTGTCTTAACTGATAACAATTTGAATATGTCAGGGTTTCGGACTGTTGTTCAGATAAAACACCACACTTGGATATGTTCATGTTGATTTTAGGAAATTGCGATGGGCAGTTTGAATTTTTTTTCTAACATTTTATATATATTAAAAAAAAAAAAAAAAAGATAAATCAAAAAAATATTGCAGCCCTACAGTGACGTATTCAGATTTTAAATATACTGTAGGAACTAGAGAGCACTGATATCAGATCGATATAAGATAATCGGTATTGGCATACACTTTAGGTATAAGGAAAAAAAAAAGTTGGACAGATTAACCGACAGTTGTGTCTGCAACTGGATATATTTGCTTTCTTGACTGTAGAAATGTATTTATCTTTGTTTGGTTTGTGTGTTTTTGATTTTAATCTATTGTGTAATTCTTCAGCTGTAATTAATCTTCTATCTAAATATACTCATCCAAATCGCATCAGAAACTGCTTACTGTGTAGTGTACGTCGAAATATTCCCATCACTCAAACCTGAACTCACTATGGTCAATCTTGAGAATTCTTTGTAATAAACTTCTCCTCAACCAAAAAAAAAAAGCAACAAAGGTGACTATTATTCCTTTCAAAGGGGTCCATCTACATGTCCTCAATGAAGTCTGAATCCAGTCAAATTGTATACTAAAAGCTTCAAGGGTTTACTAAGTTTACTAAGTTCACATCATTTTAAGGACGACACAAAAATGAGATGTTAAAAAAAAGAATCTGCTAATATCCTGTATGTAGTAAGACATACTGTATGACTGCATGAGAAAGTACAAAGTGCCACGAAGAACCCATGACAGAAACACCGAACAACAGGGATTGATACTAAATAGTTAAATGTCTGTTGGTGACATAATCAAAGTACTGGTGAATGGAAAGACTGGCTGAGTGACATCCCTAGGAAGTGACAACAGGGCTAATTGTGGGAGAAGGTCAAGGCAGTGGTATGAAAAGAACCTGAACATTAGTGTTGAGTGAAACAGGTCGGCAACTTGACATCATTAGAGAATTACAGAGTTGCTCAAAGAAAACCTTGAAGTATGTGGGGACAGAGTTGTCGCAGAGAGCCAGAAACAGATTACAGGCAAAATTCTTCACTATATCATGTTTTGTATCGAGTTACTGCACATGTATTGGATTTGCCGTTTCTGGCTGTCGCCACCTCAGGATTTCCAATCATGGTAAAATATAGGCTTGTTTATTAACTTTAACAGCTATGGCAGTTACTGTGGAGAGAAAACAAGCTGCAATTAGTAGCATTTTTGAACCTAAATGAAACCAGTGGCAGGTCATAGTAGTCAGGTGAGGTCAGCCTAGGAACCGAGCTGCTTTCCATGCATTTCATGTTGAAACATTGTTTAATGTTTATCACAGATTTCCCATGTTCTCTTGTAACTCCAGTAGACTTCCCATTAAAAAAACAACAACATGGAAGTCATATTACTAAATCTTTTTGACAGAACTTTTCAGTTGAGCTACTTGCTTGCAGGACGCCTGCATGGAAATTAACTTCTGTATCTTGACTACATCAGAGTTTACAGGTTAGGCCCCTGCTGGGCTACCCGCTATTGTTTACCAGAACCATAAAGCTGATAGCAGGCCTCTGTGCTTTTGTACTGATTGAAGAAAACCTCAATGCAGAAATACCTCATGTTAATCAAAAATAATAACAATAATACGTTACCAAATGCCACAAAGGCCGCAATTCATTCTCTCATTTTCTGGAAAACAGAGGGGGGAAGACATTTATAATATGAAGTCACTGCTCTTTGTACGCCATAACAACACTCACAAAGCAGAAAAGGGCATCAAAGGCAGTCATTTAATACATTCAACTTTGTTTCAATAACAAAGGCAACCTGCTATGCACTTTAACTGAACCACAACAAAGAAGCAGTGGAAGGTCGCGACCCCGGAGCTTGCAAATGGATGCCGAGTGCTTCAGAGTGTCTGTCAACTGTATTTTAAACACAGTGTACTCCAAAGCTCTGGGCGCCGAGTGGGGCCATTTTAACAGGCTCCCTCCACCCAGTAATGCTGGTGGGTGGGTTTACTTCTCCAGGGTTTAACAGCATGTTTCTCAAAGGAGATTGAGAGACAATATCCTTTTCGTTCTCTCTTCCCACAATCCAGGCCCCCAAGCATCTCTCCTTAGTCCCTCAATCTGTGCTCTGGAGAGAACTAGAGAAATAACAATTTTTTGCTTACCATGTCAGACACTCTCTTGTTCCCCTGATGCCACGTGACATACAGTGGGGAAAGCAAACATCCGTGTGACAGTAATAATTTATGCATGTTGACATTCCTAAAGCGCTGGGTCAGTTGGAACACTTTCCATACGGAAAGACCTACTGGAGTAGAAGTGAGGAGAGGCGGGAACTGAGTATGACATGGCTGGTCTAAACGCCTGTGAAACACCTAAGTGAAAAAACAAAGGAAAGATGAACAGACAAGAAAACATGAAGACCGTGATGATGATCTTCAGTTTTCAGCTGCTTTATGGCTTGGAAAAGCCCTGGCTCAAATACAAAGATGCAAAATGATAAAGGCTGGAGAATGAAAAGAAAAATTGTGAAAGAGTGAGTTAATGTGGTCCATCTGGGGAACTACAGTATGCTGCTCAACAAAAACCTGGCCCTGGGAGATGTGGCGGCCAAATTGATTGAACTTCAAAACCGGTTCTCCCCTACCCCTGCACACGACGTTAGTTTGCTTACAAATATTTTGCCACAAATAGAATGCGGATTGCAATTGCCTAGTAAAGCAGAGCTGGATCTAGCACTCTTGACATTCAGCAGGCTGCAGTGTTGTGCTCAGCACAGTTTAAGACCGAGGCCTTCCCAGTACATCTCCAGGCTTTCAGAGGAGCTCGCCAAACCCGCCATGCCCCCCCCCCCCGCTCCACCCCCACCAATAAGCTTTGGCAATCAAGAATGATTTAAAAGGGTCTTGACAGACACCACCCTTAAAGCTCAACAGGATACTTGTTGCTTCAGTCATCCAAAAGATCCACCAATCTAAACCAAAACCCTGATTCAGATCCACCAATCAAATCCAATGCTTGGATTAGGGGTGATTGTGAGGACACGCAGGACTGACCCCATATCGCTACAATAACACGGACTGTTTGTATAAGCAGGTTGCGATGTAGTTGTATTAGTCAGTGAGGGAAATGTTCAAAAATGCCAGAAGCCAATTTCTAGATTAACAACACGAGTGTGTTAGTGAAAACAAACAAAGGGGAAAAGTGGCTCGACCGTCATGATGTAAGTGTTCAGAAATGATGCACAGACTTTCTCTGCTCATCCGACATAATCTCTTGGCTGGAATCGGACGCGGCTGAATGGACTTTATCACCAAAGGCTTCCATCACGAATGATAAACAAGATATCAGCCATGTGGTAAACAAAATAAGGATGGTAAAGACATTGAAATTTTATGATAAGTTATCATGGGGCTACAGCTAAATGGAGAACTTGGCAGAACGAATGTGGCTGATAAATGGATGAATGGCCTCTGTACATGTCATACAAAAACATCGACTGTATAGCAACTCCTTGTCCTACAAGCCTGGACAACTGCAGCCATACTTTTAACATTTTATTTGGTAACTGATTAAATTAAGATGAAGGCCAGATGTGGCGAAAGGTGTGATTAGAAGGCACACTACAGAAAAAGTGAAAGTGAATGGGAGACAGAAGCACCCCTGGGGTATGTCTTAATTGCTGGGATCCTGGCCTCCATAGCAGCAGAGTCATCATCAGACTTTCTTCCTTCTCTTCTTTCTTTCCATGGGAATGGAGTAGGAAACAACTGGCTCTCATTAGCTGCCACTGTCCCTATTTAGTTTTGAGATTTGTGTGGGGGTAATTTTCTAATCTAATATTCAGGCTCCAGTGTTTACACATGCCAAGAGTCCCTGAGCGAGGGGGGCTTCATGGTGACGGTGGAGTCTGAAAGTTGTTGGTGTGAAATGTCTGTCTGGGGGCGAGCTACTGTGAGAAATCCTGCATGCGAGTGAAATGTTAAATCGCTGAGTTTGTTAGAGAAGGTGCAAGCTTTAGAGTGTCATTTGTATTTGCAATTTAAATTCAAAATGTCTATTAAGTGTGTCTTTGGTCCATAGCAAAAGATGAATAGTTAGAGCATCACTCAATGCAATTCTTCTTTCATTTCACCAGTTTATATTTAGTGGGTAAACTGAAGTGTGGCAATGCACCACAATTCACAGGCACGCACACAGTGAAAACACATCCTCAGTACAGCAGAGCGCTATGCAGCAGAGTGATCTTCAGGTTTCAGCCTGGCCCTCAAGATCACTCATCCAAGCTTTCAACTTAACATCATTAGCTTTGGCATTATGTTTTCAACAAACAAACAACAAAAGAGACTTCAAACTGCATTGTCTTCAGCATGGGCTCGGCGGTTCACGAAAGCAGACGTCTGAGAGACTTCAAAAAGCAGTGGAGATGCCTTTCATTAGGTCATAAAGTGTTCTTCTGTAGCGCCTCCCTAGGCTGCCTGGCGGCCATGTCTGTATTCTCTGCTTTAGTAACAAGGTCATGGGGAAACAGCAACAGCAGGGAAAACAACGGCGACCCGAGGTGAGATGAGGCCGTTTGGAGAAGGACAGGGTGGGAGGTGTAGGGCTGAGGGGGGCAGATGAGCCCCAGGTGGTCTGCTGAGGACTGTGAGCGATGCTGCTGTGATCAGCCCACACCCCGGGGAGCCGGCGCACACACAAGCCTGTATACGCATTCAGAAATGAGCGATGCGCGCGCCCACACACACACACACACACACACACACACACACACACACACACACACACACACACATAGTAAGATTGCATACAAATTCAAAGAGCGGCGTGAAGACGAGAACAATCCTGGCTCACTGTCTATTTACAGAGCTGAAATTAGAAGAGGAGGATTGAAGTAATCTTCCTTTAATTTCTCTCTGGATGTGCTCCCAGGGCTGAGTGAGACAAAGGCTCTGATGTGCTGTATGTTAGGTTCTCAAAGGAGAATGTTGCAAGACCCCCCGTCCCCTCATCTGGCTTAACGGGAAGGGCCTCGATAAGGGGGACATAGTGGATAAGGCTAGAGGACACATCGGTATAAGAAAAGACCAAAGTTAAACTAGCGCAGAAAAGGCTAAGTTGACTACAAAAACCACCTTCAGATTGGATAAAACCTTGGCTGGACAAGCAGAGTTCAAGACATAGTGGGAGATGGAACAATTTCAGGTGTTGATCACCTGATCACTTGGCTGCAGTGGTGGGATTTAAAAGTATATGTAGTTTAACATGGAAGGAACACCTGTTATACTTTAAACTGCAAAACTAACTCATCATTACACACATCATGAGTTTTTTCTGTTCTGGCTGGAGTACTGGCAATTCAAAATATTGCAACCGAAATGAAGACGTTATCAAGACTTGATTTTAGGCTAGTGGACTATTCCAAGTGTTGGAATATGTGAGGTGCGTCTGATGATCTGAGCCACTGGAGCAGCTCCAAACAGACAAACAGAAACAGGTGAGACATAAAATCAAGCCCACCTCTTGATTATCCAAAACATCTGAGCTATGTTTTTGAGTTGGGTCTCAAGTGGCTACATGGCACCTATCCGTGCATATCTATCATTGCCTAGACGTCATTTGGGTCTACATGCCTCTATCAGGTTTCAGGGCCAGTAATAAGCCTTAAGTACAAAGACATCAATCATTTCACACATACATTCATATATAGCACTTGAGGTATATACATAGAATTATGTGTGGTTCTTCAAACATGCACTTGAAGAAACATGTGACACAATAAGATCATTCTAAAAGTAAACACCCACTTAGGAAAGAGATGTAACAGTTAGGGCTGCAACTAATGAGTATTTCCATTATTAACTTATGTCTTGATTATTTATTGAATAACCGATTTAATTTCTTTGGTCTATAAACTGTCTAAATAGTGAAAAATACTCATCCCAATTTTCCAGAGGCATCAAATTGCTTGTTTTGCTCAACCAACAGTCAAAAGATTCAGCTTACAATGATAAAACAGACAATGCAGCCAATATTTACATTGAAGAAGCTTGAAAAATTACTTCAACAATGAATCAATATTCAAAATTGTTATTGATTAATTTATCTACCAATTGACCACCAAGCACTACGTGTAATCTTGGGCGACACTTTTACGCAATCGCAACATTTACTATGTTACCCCTGTGACCTGGATGACATAGTAACAGAGAGAGACGGACAAAAAGAAAATGTGCCTGCACCCATGGAAAATCCTCCACAAGCCTGGAATGATTTGTGAATTTTGTTTTAGGGTAAATATTTAGTTTAATGAGAGCAGTCCAAGAGGAACTCTGTAGTACTCCAGTAAACCACAGGGCTTGAAAAATCACAGTGAGGAAGAAGCAGATACTGTACATTATAGTCAAATGCAAACATTTACATCCACATACGTGTATGTACGCACATGCAAACCCACACACAGGCTCTCTCACACACACACACACACACTTTTACTACACTATCCAGGTTACAAAGACAGAACCCAATACTCTCCATCACCTGTTATTCTAGGTGGAATCTTGCTTATACAGGTGTCGAGAAAAAAAAAAAATCTGTTTCCTCTTTTCACCTATTCAGACAAAAATTCTGTGTTTTTTCATTGAACAAAGTCTACTATGGTGTGTCTACTATATGCGTCTGTACTAGTTGGCCTGGTGTGCCCTGCTTTTACTAGTCCCCTGTGTGTGTGACCCTGTTCCCCTGCAGGCAGAGAGAGAGAGAGGGCACTCCTGACTCCTCCTCACCTGAGTCGACACCCGATCCCAGGGTTCACGGTGGGGGCCCGCTGCCTCTCCTCAAAGGCGCCGTTTGTTTCCAGGCTCTAATAGAATTCCAACCTTCGTGATTTTATCTGGAGTTTTCACGCCAATTTTGCCAAAACCGATTGAGGAGAGAGCAAATTCAGCTGCTACTGATCTCAAATAGATTGAGTTTCCAAGGGGCCAATTTAAGAATGTGCCACGGTTATGCTTTGAGAAGAAGGTAGGACGGGGTGCTGGGGCTGAACAGGGAAGGTGAGTTATTATGACTGGCTGTCAATTATCAGTTGATTCACACAGGAGGGTCAGTGAGACACGAACAAAAAAGGGGGGAAAAAAGATACGGTTTCATAACAAAAGAAGGGCAGCGAGAAGAACACTGGCTATGAAAATATGTATGTTTAAGATAAGCTGAGACAACGACGCTTACTTAACAGATGTAAGGCAGCCAAAATGGAAAAGGAGATGGCTGTGCAGGGAGCCTTATTTATTATTACTCTCAGCAGCAACAGGGCGAAGGAAAATAGTACTAAGCAGGATGGGAAGAGGTCAGGGTGAAAGGGATCTGGCCCTCAGAGAGGGTTAATAACCAGGTTGACTGGTTAAGAGCTGACCTCTCAGGGACGTCAGCTTCCACATTTACAGAGAAATACTTTGGACAGAGCCAGGAATCAAAGCAAAACATAGGATTCAGACTCTCCTATTCTCACTGTCACGTCTCATCTCCATGGATTTCTCCTTTACTCCTTGTTCCCCTTGCATTCTCCGTCTCTGGCCATCCTCTCTCAAGCTGTCTCCACTCTCTTACGGTCTGCTCGGTTCCTTTTCCACGCATCGGATTTTCACTCTCATGTGATGTCTCCCTATTTCTGTTGGCCAGCAGCGCACATAAAAGCTCCTCTGACACCTCACTGTCCTGGAAAGATCGGAGGTCGAGAGGGAAACTTCAGCTCTCAAAGCTCAACAGCTACGAGACAATATGAAACACTCATCACAAAGAGGAGCGGTCTTGGAAATGGTTTACTTTAAAACATACACAGACAAGGATCCAGCCCCAGGTCGCTCACTGAGCCAAGGTTGTCAACAACACCATGGCTTAGATAAGCTGTCTTATGTGCTTTTGACATCCAGCTAATACTCCTACATGAACGAGAGCTAAATTGTTATACAAGAGGGCTGAATAGGTCACCAAGCTTCCATTCTCCCACAGAGTGACATTTAGTAGCATTTGGAGTGAAGACTGAGGTGCAGAAAGGTCTTCATTTGTTTCAAAGGTTTTATTATTTTATTTATCTGCAAACAAAAGAGTTAGTTCAGAGACATTTGAGGTGTCTTTGCTGGCTGTTCTACATCAAAGTATGGCCTTTTTTTTTTTTTAAATCTAAAGACACAAAAAAACACATGCATCAGTAAAACACCGTCTCCTTCCCACTAATAACCTAAAACTGCTGTCCAAACCCGCTGGCAAACCAGACCAGCTACCGACCAGCGTGTTCGTGCCTACTGTAAATTCACTTCTCGCAGCGGTTCGTCTTGGCTGGCAATGTACCCCGCTGACTATAGCGCTGCATTAGTCCAGCTTTGTGAGCGAGTGCAGCTCGTGTGCGTCCTAAACGCAGGCGTTTAAAACTACACAGATGCAATAATGCAGTAATATCATAATCTACAAACTGTCAAATTCTATCTGTCTCCGGAGAAGGAACCCTCTCCACTGTCAGCCAGCTAGCTGCTTAACTAGCCAGCTCTGGAAGGACCAACACTTTTCCAACCAGGAGCTGTGCCAGTCCCAAGAGGGAAAAAGCGATGAATGAGAGAAGACGAACAGCGTGGAAAGGAGAGGAAAGTGATTAAAAAGGGGAATGAAAGAAGAGTTGGATGAAGGTTAAAAGATGCAGGAGACTGATAATTAAGACAAAGTAGGGAGTAGATAGAGATGCATATAGCCTCACAATGTCAACTCATGTGGTGAAACAAAAAGAAAGGAAATAAAAGAATAGAGAGATAAAGACGGGCAGAGGAAGAATAGAGATAAGGCAGGTAATGGGTGATTGAGAGGTTTTCGCCATGTGTGTTTACTAAAAACTATAATTCAAAGGGTTCCTGTAAGGCCTGAACCTGGGTACTGCCTTAGCGTGTGTATGTGTGTGCACTGGCATCAGTGTGCGTGTGTGTGCGCATGAGTGTTGGAGGAAGTCTAAAGCCCTGTTTCCCATCCATGTAATCATCCCAGGATGAGGTGGAGGATGAAGCCGAGCGGGACTTCCCCTTCACCAGAGGGTATTTTCCTCTCACACTGTGGTATAAGCACATGGCTGACCCGGGCTGCCTCTGCATCTGTGTGTGTGTGTGTGTGTGTGTGTGTCAAAGACAGAGAGAGAGAGAGAGAGATGTACCAACATGGGATAAGGGAAGCATTTTTTTTTTTGGCAAAATATTCTCTGTTCTTGCTCTTAACTAGGTTGGTGGGACATTACTAAAATACTTTGGGAGCTTGTCATTGTGGCAACTGCTTGACAGCGACGCCAACAATGAGAGGTTGCACTGTAAATCTACATAAAGGCATGGATGGCATTCAGGTGGCAATTAAGGGAATGACATGGTGTGTGTGTGTGTGTGTGTGTGTGGAGGAAGACGTGGTGGTTAACAGAGAGAAGAGACTGGAACGAGAAGCTGCTGGGAAGATGAGAGATTTGCACCCTTTCACACGAAGTCATTAAATTCTCTGTCGCTGTTTCTGAAGAACAAATAGCGTCATAGCAGAGCCGACACATAGAATGCAAACACACAGAGGTCAGCTGTTTAGTCATAAAACAGCATTGCAGCACTGGCTCCCAAATACAAGGCTGCAGGCAGTTACCATGCAGATAATGTGGGGACCATGTGTATGTATGTGTGTGTACACGTGTGTGTGTGAGGGTATACAGTGCTGGGTTGCTGGGTGACAGCGGCGATGACAGAGCAGTGAGATAAGTCCCAGAAGCCGCTCTATCATCTATTCATAGCTCCCTGACTGTGGGACCTCCTGCTGCTGAAAGATGCCTGATCTCAACCCAGCCTCACTTTATCATCATTAACATCGAGCAGGAAATACAGAGATGAAGTCAAACGTGACGGACCGTAGCTAATGCTGCGATAAACATCCCAATAATACAGTGACTTAAAGAGCAACAAATCTGCTTATGGATCGCTTAGAAATCATGTTGCATTTGCCTTGCATCTCAATCATGATTTAAGTGGAAACCGGTAGGGAAACTGTGGACAACTGGCTACAATTCCCAGTGACACAGAATGTAACAGATTATAAGAAAATAACATTCTAGGGCAGCATCTGTATGCACGTATGCATGGAGGAGTCATCATAAATGCGTCTGTGTGGACAGATTTTTCTCAAAGCACAGCTCAGTGACTAGAAAAGACTGAAAATCACACACAAGGCTCGCACACATTGCCCACGCGCCTGGCTCGCCTCACCACTGCCAGGGAACCCAAAAGCCCCTACAAAACAAATTCATTAACCCAGACAATAAAACACAGCTGTGAGGGGCGATGGGAACTGTTTGAAATCAGTGCCCGGGATTGTGGAGAATCTGTTCAAGGCAAACAGCGTGTTCTCAAAATGTCTAGGAAGGGGGGAAAAGAAAAAAAAAAAAAAAACGTTTAAAAAGAAGAGAGGAAAGGATTTGGAAACCAGAGAGAGTGAGCAAAGAGCAGTGTTTAATTTAAACTCTTGCTGGGGACAGCGCTGACTGTGAGAGCGGAGATGCTTTATTGAAGCACAACAACAAAAACAATTCCCCTGCACCAGATGCTCGAGATCCAGGACCTGTTTTTAATTGAATCCTTTGAACAGGTTGTATAAAGGAAGTACAAACAAAACTGTCAAATACTATAAATATCATCACGGAAGTTGGGTTTAATAAAAAAAAAAAGAAAAGAAAGAAATGCTCCAAATCCAGATTCTGATATTGTGGAAACTGGCAATGGAAATACATCTGCACTTTATGATTACTATTTGTAACCTGTAAGCAGGGGGTGGACAGGCAACGGTTTTATTCCATCCAGTTAGTCTATTCTAACTTCATCAAAAGCCTTTACCTGTTCCAAACTCATACTCCAAACAATGTCAGTGCACATACTACTGATGTTATTTGATGGTTGTGTGTCTAACGTGTTAGCTGGGGGTAGACAGGCTGCTGGCAGAGGAGACTGCAGAGAGAAGCGAAGCAGCCCTCAGGAGCTGGGGTCTGAGCATGGAATCACATGATGCTGTAGGTCAACGCACCACTAGGGGGCTCCGCAGCTTGTAGAATGAGCTCCTGCAGACCGGAACGCGCCGGACCCGACCATGTCTTATTCATACTGAACTCCCTTCTGCAGGGTCCGTGCCAAGCAGCCGGACAGATGCGGTCGCCAAAAGACTTACGACACTGAGATACATGGAGGTACAAATAGTTTTGCAGAGAGCGTCCAAAAAGTCAAAGCCAGACCACATTTATTGAGAGTAACCTCCATGCTCTGCAGCTGCACAGAGGTGAAGACACACACTGACTGACCTCAGTGTTAATGATACTGTTACGCTCCATAATGGCACTACTATAAAACCGAATGAGTAAAGAACATGGTATAATGCACCTGAAATTAATATGGGATAATAAAAATAAAAAGTGAAACACAGAGTTCCCAACAACTGTGACCAAAAAGCAAATATTAAATGAAAGCAGAGGTATTTTCCCAAGCATATATTCTCCGTTTCTCAATAGTGGATGGATGATCATTATATTACATCACTCTGCACCAATGGGTCATTTCAATTTCACTTAATCCAGCTGAAGGCAGCAATAACACTAGATGTGAATTACTGAACAAAACGTTGACCGTTCCCATCCCTGGCTAAACTGGCCGGGGAAAAGCACATAAGAACGTAACACTTAGCAGCTACTGTCACAGTGTTCTTGAGCAATGCCTTTGATCCCCAGCTCCTCGTGGCTGGAGCTGCCCAGCACAAATGCACAGAAAACTGAAATCATAGAGGAAGGTTTTGCGTATGTGTATCTTTACAGTTTACATTGCCCTGAGAAATAAAAGGTAAAAAAAAACTTAAACATTTCTTAAATGGCGTAAAGCTTAATGTTTTTTTCTAATTTTTAGACTGTTGCCAAAGGACCTCCCAGAATAGATGCTGAACTTTGTCATCCTGCCTTGAACCTGGATGAACCCTCTGCAGCCGTTAGCTGCCCCTCAACAGAATCAAGCCATGAATCATTACAAGTCAAGGGTGAGGGCTCCGAGATCACCCAAATCAAAACCAGATGCATAGCAAGCACCTCCTTAGGACTAACTGTATAAATAACTAAATAAAGGAGTCAGCAAGCTTCATACTACGGCTTGTTCTCATTTGTTTCTATAGTTTGCACTAACCAATCTGACGAACAGATTGACTGTAAGATGTCCCTTTATAACATTTTCATTTCATGGTGTTGGTTTGCTTTCAGGTAACAGTCTGTTCTATGAATGTAGCGTGTAGAAAAAGAAGGTACTGTTTGTATTGTCTGTATTAGTTACTTAAGCTTTTTCAAACCCAACTGTTGTGGTAAGACAAACAAAGTCTGAACACTGTACTTAAATCCCTTCAATGCATCTTGGGAAGCCACCCACATGACTTTACGGAAGCCTTTATGGGGTCATCTGACGCACTCACTGCGCACGTCAGTACACACATCCTCCCGTAAAGAGTCTTAAGAGGAGATAACAGTAAAATCACTTTATTTCATCCCATTCCCCCTCCTCTTCTCTGCCCTGTCCCCTTCCCTCCCCTATGACTCCCATCCTCACCACAGCTGGTAAATATTTTTATATTGTGTTCCATTAGAAAGCTTTATTAAGCAGTCAGACAGGGCAAATGGCGCCTGGGAGCTCCCTGTCCTGTAAACAATAGAAAGGGCTCTGAAAGCTGCAGATGAACACAGCACCGTAAACTAAGGTCACATCAGAGAACTGCCTTGCTCTGAGTGAGTAAATATTTAAATGTGTTAGATTCACCCAAAATAGGGCGATAGTTAGGAGCACTGTATCAGGAAAACGGTCATGATGGATGTCTGAGCGAAACTGGCATAGTCCCATGCAGCGAATTGTAAAGGGATGTACGTTGAAATGTGGTACTTCATAAAGATTAGCAAGACGTTAATCATCAGCAAGAGAGAGGTGATCTAAAGGCCAAAGTGTGATGTAGGGCCAGGCTTTATTATATTATATACTTATAATAAACTGAGACTGAAGAAGTGGACAGACATGCTGAATCGAGAGACGAGTGCAATACTAAAACTAGTGCATTATATCACTAGGCTCTTCTCATCAGAAGGCCTTCGAGGTCCAAATAGGGCCCTTTAAGTCTCATTATACAACATGTATGTATGTATGCATATATGTACTGGTATGTGGATGACATCATTCATGCAGCCATTTGCATTTGTATTCATATTTGGTGATTGCCGACTGTACCTCAGCACTTTTCTCTGGAGCGTCCATCCCGACCAGGTTGTCTCTAAGAAGCTGCTGAAGCAGCTGCACCTGGGCGACGCTGAGGTAGAAATCCAGACTGCTGGTCACATTTACCTCCAGAGAGTGGCCACACACCACCACCTCCTAAGGAGAGATAAGGGAGATAGTATAGGGGGGAATAAAATGAGGGAGGTGCGTGGAGAGAGCAGGAAAGACATTCAATAACACATTAGGATTGTATGTGACCTCATGCACTGCTTCGCTGTTTCTTAACTTTTATTCTCTTAGTCTATTTACTTTCTATCTCCCCTCTAGCTTGCTCTGTTTAGCTCAGTTGTTCCCTATCCCCCTCTTCCCGCTGTCCTCTCCAGGGTCCCACCCACAGCCAGAAGTTCAAACCTCAGCCTGGAGGCTACGTCTAACAGGATATCACTCACTAACACTCTGGGATGAACCACACACACATGGGCTTAGACCTACGGTAACTACACACAATGGAATTTGGCCACTACTGTGTAAACACAATCTGTTCAGATCCACTATTTAAAAACATAAAAGGACTACTAATATTTTTTTAAATATCCAATGTAACATTACTATCACAGTTTTTTTGTTGTCACTTAGATATATAAAAAATATTAAGTGAATTATCATTATTATTGTTAGTAGTTATACTGTTACATTTGTGTGGTAAGCATGCGTAAATCTGTTAAAAGCAGTTAGATATCGAAGCGTATAGGGGACATAATCCAAATGATATTGTAAAATTGAAAATGTAATTCGACAATAGCATTATAATTTTCCACATGTATGTATGTATTTGAGTAAAGATGAAAATGAAATAATCCCATTTTCATTTTCACACACTTGTATGGGCTTTCTATGACTATATTGAAATGGAAAAGCAGTTTGACAATTTAATTTTCAAAGCTGTACAGTGGACAATATTCAAATGTTTTTTGAATTTAAAAAGGAAATATAAAGAATGTAATCTGATTTTCCATTTATGCAAGCAATATTTCAGTCAAAGTTAAAATGTAAATAAAATGTTCTAACAATTTGAAAATGAAACCTGTATTTGACATTTAATTTTCAAAGACTTGACCTGCTACACAATGGACAATATTTAAATGCAATTGATTTGCAGCGGCATCTATCCCGTTTCAAACCTAATTCTTAGCTCAGATAAACAGTAAATTCATCACATTCAGAGCCCTATATCACAAGTTTCACTAAAATCCCTGAACACAGTTATAAAGTTGTGTTTCTGTACAGTAATCCAGCGGACTACGCACATGAGCAAAGCAGCAGATTCTCAAGCAGGTGACTGCCTACCTGAAGGCCCCGCCTTGATGAGACCACTGACAGATTTCATTTTCAAAAGCCTGCTGTTACACATGCGAATTACACTGAAAAGACTGGGGGCGCTGTTTTTCTTAGTGCATTGGAATATTTTACATTATATAGCAGGTCAAGTCTTGCAGTTTCCATTTTCAAATTGTTAGAATATTTCACTTACATTTTGACTTAAATATTGCTTGCATAAATGGAAAATCAGGTTTCATTCCTGATATTTCATTTTCAAATTTGAATTAACATTTGAATATTGTCCACTGTACCACTTTGGAAATTAAATGTAAAACTGACATAGAAAGCCCATACAAGCCCATATGTGAAAATGAAAATTGGATTAATGCATTTTCATGTAAATTCTTACTCAAATAACACATACATATGTGGGAAATTATAATGCTATTGTGGAATTACATTTTCAAGATTTCATTATCGTTTGGATTATGTCCCCTATACGCTTCCATAGTTAGAAGTTAGTTGAAAATCATTTTTATTATAGAAAAGGTTGTAATTGTATCTACACTACGTAGTCCAGTCCTGTTTGTGTTGTTACTGGCTCTGAGTCTCCATATCTCAGGGAGATTCTACAAATCACATTGTGTGTGTAAACTATGGATTAGCTGTTACGCATTGTCAAGGGGCACGTTAGTGGGACGGAATAAGGCATCAAAGAAGCAGGAAGTCTCAGGGAGTCGTGCCAGAAAACATCAGCTGTATAAGCAGAAAGGTTTGAACTCTGTGGGTCAAAAGCCTCCATTACATGGCGGACTGGCTGAGGCATTCCTAATGAGTTAGTTACTGTATGTTAAAAGGCCAAACGTAAATGCTTCTGACATCTCACATAATCAATGTCTATTTTCATATGGACAACGGATTGTGCAAGTAATGGTTACAATCATGGTTATAACAGGTCATGGTCAAAGGGCACAAGATGTAAGTAAGTAGTGTGTAAGTAGTGAACAAACCTCTACAAAGTAGATGAAGAAAAATATGCAACCTTTGTGTGACTGTGAATTTCTTAGAATTTCCATCTTTAATCAAATCCCTACATCCCGAGGACGTCCTCATGAACTATCAAACATTAGCCTTACATGTTAAATACAGATACTGTCATTTTTGGACTTTTACGGTTTTAAGTTAACAAATTAATGTCGTGAAATAAAAAAAACTGTGTCGAGTCAATACTGACTTCGGCCTGTCCGCAGTCAGGGGACAGGTTCTTGCTGAAGATGATGGCTGGGGCAGCAGTCACCCGAACAGAAAAGTCAGTCAGGATTGGCGTCAGGATGGCCCGCCGCTCCTGGTGCCTCCTGATACTGAACAGAGATACATACAGGACCAAACTGTTAGCAGACACTTCTTCAGACACAGTCCATAAGTTGTACGCTGCTGTTAATATTCCCCCAAAAACTGAAAAAAACTACAAACGATGGGATGAATTTGGACATTTGGAGATCATTATTGTAATCAAGGATCTTCGGTTCGAGATAGATACTTTCACGCAGGTATAATGTACTTTACAGCAACTTAATTACTCAATTATATTTAAGTCAAAAGTGTATAGTCCTGGTGTCGAAGTGATTGTAGCATTACACTAAAATACAAACATACAACCATAAGGGTCCACTTATTCACTAAAATCCCCCAACCTTTATTTACCAATAACGTGTTATGGTTACCATTTGTAAAATATTTGTAAGGCTGTCCCATCTGCCTAGGAATGACAAGTCAACACAACACAGTCAAAACCACAAAATGTTCAAAACTGAGCTTTTGTTTTGCCCTTAGCTGACAGCCAGACACACATTTCAAACTCGCTCTGGCTTTTTAAATTCAAACCAGTAGGATGAAAAGCTGAACTCAAAATATGAGACTTTTTCTCTCGCAGGCCAGACCTGTGAAATATTCTGTGAAAATAAGTGAGCTTTTCAAAATTTCTGGTCTAACGCATTCTATCTGGAAGCTTTAATATGGTTACAGACAGAGTGAGACGTTATTTGACAAGTCTCAATTGGGAACACCCCTTAATTGTATACACAAGATCAAATAGAGACCTTCTCGCACCAACTCTCTCCATTTCACTAATGTTCATTCCCACAATCAAGTCATATTTGTGGGAACATTTGTTAGCAGTAAAACAAATATACAATTGGGCTTTATAAGGTGGTGTTAATTGCCACATCTGCTGCTATTAAAACAATCAAGCGGTACGGCTTCCAATATTTACAGTTGGCCAGGATTATAAAAGGCCCAGTTTCTAGGTGGCCTAGAGTACAGTACTTAACCAGAACCAATATCATATTCACTTCTGCTACACAAATGTGCATTACCAGTGCCCTTAAGGGATTATTTTCTGACATATTTCTTTGCGTAGAGAGTTTGAGGGAGGCCTAATTCGGAGGTGAAATGATCTGTGAGGCCAATTGGTGTTGGCTAATCTCCCCTCAGACAGGGATTGAAACAATGAGTGTCTCGTTGCAGGGGACAGGTGCAATCATTCAACAGCAAGGCTAGGAGGCGTGAGGCTCGGTTTACCAGTAATATGGGGTCCTCTGACTGGGCCGGAGAACTCTCTCTGTGTGGGTGTGTGTGTGTGTGTGTGTGTGTGTGTGTGCGCACCTTTGAATGGGTGTGGTGCAAAGCACAAAAGATGTAAAGAATGACTTTGTTTTCATACAAAGCTACACAGTGTGAACAGTAAGTGGCGATATCCGTGGCATGGACAAAAAGAGAGAGGCCTGCACTGGGTGGCTGACAGGAGGGGAGATGGAGAGAGTTCACAGCTCCATGACACAGGGTCTTTCCTAGCCGGCAACTAAACAGCGTGACGAGGAAAGATCCTGTCAGTGGATCCATGGTGCTGGAATTTCCTAGCAAAACCTCAGGAAGCCAACTGAGGCCACTGCAGATCCGCAACTACTGGAATTCAACCCAAAAAACTGCAGTGAACATGCCACAAGTCCAAAGCTGGAGAGAGAGGGGGGTATCGATGTAGGGAATGAGGGAAAGGTGTGAACTTTGGAAGTGGTGTGTGTCAAAACTTGTTACAACCGAGGTGGTGTATTTCGGCGGGTGATTGCAGCAGACAAGTAAAGCTGTGAACTTGACTCCCCTTTCCTCAGTGTGTTGGAACATTCTAAATCACACGTTCGGTTATGTCTTGGTCGTGGTGGTGGCTGAGGCTGGGGTATACAGTGCAGCACACAGCAAAGCCCATTTTCCACCAGAACCATGCCACGGCATGGAGAAAGGGGAACGAGAAGGCAACCAAAGCCACCACGAAGGATTTGTTGGGAAGCTAAAAGTGAGAGTTAGGGTGAAATTCAAAAACAACTGTGTGCTTCTCGGCATGAGCACACCGAAGCGCTGGTGTGAATATTAATTCATTATTAGGGATATGAGAATGAGAAGAGCTAAAACATTCTGTTTATTAGATGTTAAATCGTTGGCAACAAGTCGCTGTCAAACTAAAGTGACCTTCATTATAGTGTAATACTGTGTGTCAATCCTTTGAGTACAAGAATAACTGTTAAGCTACACGTTAGGTCATCCTATGATCAAGTTCTGAATAGAAATCCAGACCTGCATGTATAGTATGTCTAAAGAAAGTTGAGTCTACTCAAAAGGCATTCAGCATCTTCTGGAGGCCAAAGTGTGAGCCCAAAATGTCACCTCATTGCCCTGTCAGACAATCTGGCCTTGGCACTGGGCCCAAGCAGGCCTGTTTTCATCGACAGAGAGACAAATTGAGAGTAAGAAAGAAAAAAATGGGTATTGAGCCTCAGTAGACCCTTGCTCATACGAGCTCGTCAGACTCCGTAATAAGAGTGTAAGTCTCTAGCGCAGTCCAAGTCCGCTACTTAAAAGGACTGTTTTACAACAGAGCCTGGTTGCCACGGTTAAAGGAGTTCAAGACAAAGGAGGACTTAGGGATAGATGGTTAAAACTATTGGGGAGACAGAGGGAGAGTACAACGAAATCACTGGCGGTCTAGTAGTTAGAGATACTATCCCATAGGTCCACTCCTTTGTCTTGTTGAAATGTCAAAAAAATAAAGCTTGACATGCTTGCTCAGTCTGAGTCACTCTGGCTGAAAGCGTCATCTAAATGACTGAAATGAAATATGACCAATAGGATTTAAGAATTTCTATCTTTTAAGTGACCAAAAAAGGAGTGGAGAAGGCATTGGTTTTCCTCTATTCAAACCCGTATTTTCTATTCCAATATGAGTTGAGTTCAAATATGAAATCTACACCCAACTTTATCTTGACGTCAGCCTAATTCTGCCAAAAGTATTAGTTGGGCATTCTTGCTACTTAGATAGTTTACAGGAGGGAGCTGATAGGAAACAAGGGACAAGAGAGAGGAGGGATGACAACAACAAACTGGTTGTTACAGTACAGGGTCTTACGGCAGGCTCAGCATCACTGCCACCAGCAGCGGCAGCAGTCTAGGTTTTGCTGGCAGGGCTCCAAACACTGTCATAGTGTGTGTGCACGCGTGTGTGTGTAAGGCATACAGTAAAGAAAATATCATAGTTCATGATGAGTATGTATGATTATTTGTGCGCGTGTGCATTAGGGAGTGCGCTTGAGTGTGTCTGCGTTTGAAAGGTGTGTGTATCCCAGCCAGCCCCACTCTGTGCTCTGACGACCTGAGAGCACTCCGTCTCAAACGGGCCTGTGTTGATTCTGCGCTGAATTCTTCCATGAGGCTTATTTTTAGTTGACAGGGAACAAATCTGGAATCGTTGCCTGTGATTCTGTGATTTTTGGGCCTGTTCCCTCTCAAAACATGAGTGGAAAAAAAGGATGTGGGGCCAAACAGGCTGTTACACTCGTGCTTGTTTTAGCTCCCGAGTCTATAAAAAAATGACAGGGTTTGTAATTACGACTGTGCATGGAGAGGCTCCATGATAGGGAGCTAACTCAATAACTACATGCCGCTCCCACATCGAGACTGACGAGGTAGATTTTGGGACATTCACAGCAGATCACACACACGGCACCTGACTGCGAATTATACTTGCTGTGGTCATTGTAAAAGAACAGTATGGCACTTTTACGTCTTTTTAATGATTAAGTGGCAAAGAGTCTTAAGCTCAGTAGTATATCAGGCTTTGGTATTATAGATAATATGTATTTACTAGTAAAGAATTATTGTTGGGCCGCCCCGGTTGCTCACCTTGAGGAGCGCATACCACATATCAAGGCTGAGTCCCTACTGCAGCGGCCTGGGTTCAAATCCGGCCCAGGCCCTTTGCTGCATGTTATCCCCGCTCTCTCCCGTGCCACTATCGAATAACGCGGAAATGGCAAAAAAAAAAAAAAAAAATACATACAAAAATCTGAAAACAAATAATTATTGTTGTAGTCGGCTTTTTACTGGAATGCTCTGTTGGCCGTATTGTGCTGGGTATACAGTTGGCTTGTGCTGTACTGTAGGTGCTTGTGGTGAAAGTAGTTATCAATGATGCCACCAGATTTTACAGACAAAAGAACATGAATTAATCATACTGTATAATTTGTCCCTTAGTCTTTCATGCAAATACTCAAGTGTCTCCTGACCTGCTGGCCATGTTCCACTCCAGGGCCGGGTTCTGGGAGCTCCTCTCACTCTCCGCTGACACACCTCCTTTGACCCCTTCCTTCTCTGGCTTGAGTTGCTCCCACTGAGCCGTTCCAATGTTGATGGACTGGAGGTCGACCTGATACTGACGGTCCTCCACCTCTGAGCCCGGGTCACGCAGGATGCCAAGGTTCAATGCACGTCTAGAGGGAAGAGGGGGGAAAAGGCTATTTGGTTGAGTCACTTTACCAATCACGCAGTGTGCTAATAATTCTAGGAAGCCCAGGCTACTAGACCTAGATCTTTGACAAGGTGTATCAGGTTGACAACATAGCGCAGGGGGTGGTGCACAGGTCACACTCGACAAGCAGGTGTCTAAGTCCAACTAACCTCAATGTATAAACCCTGAACAGGTTTTATTTATTGTTGTGGAGGTCACATTGGGTCATGTTGCACTTTATATAGTCAATTACAATGAAGTACATGACCAGGTAGTCTACTGACTTCTTTCTTCCCTCTGCCTACTCCTACTCAGTGGTGTAGTAGCACAAGTTTCTCATAGAATGATTTATGACTTAATCAAAGCCTCTGGTACTTGAACAGCCAGGCCTAAGATAAATAACCCAACGGGCCTCAGGTGAAATCATTAGCCTTTTATAAAGTTCTGATTTACGCCAGCTTATCATTGGCAGTGAACACTGCTTAAACCCCTGGCTGGACGGTACAGTAGTCTGGAGACTGGGGCTCCTACTGCCTCTCTCTTTCTATTTTTGTCTCCAGAAACACGGGACTTCTACAGTATACACACTGTAATATGGTAGAAGAGATGTAGCGATATGTCAGGAGTGGGCAGCGCTGTCTCTGTAGTTACACTGCTACAGTCAAGTGAGCAAACACTGTCCCATCAGCGCCAAGAAAAAGTGATGTCATCTATTTTGCCTTTGAGAGACAAGATCCTGACGAATTCACGAGGCAAAAGCAATAATCAAAATTCAACATCTGCATATGACATCAGGGCTTTCGGTTCGTTATGATATGTTTATTTGTGCTGGTGAATTCAAATGAGAGCTTAAATGGTATAAATAAGGGCTTAAAATGGCTACAGATGTAGCGGCAGCATGAGTAGTTTTATTTGTTTCGGCAACGTCAATGGCAATTTTCATATAGCGTTTCCCTCCCTTAGCCACACTGGAAAGGCCTCTACCAGAGCGTGATGTTATGACAATAAGCACCAAGTACAAAAACAATGGCAATGGGAGATCAGAGGTGTATAACTGGATTTAGCTGGATTTGTTGACATACAAACAAGTGAAACAGATCCTTAATCAACATTTGGAACCGCATTTATCAACAGAGTATAATATAAATCAAACCAAGAGCCCTGTAAGATTTGGGTGGGATGTGTCAGTCTAGATTCATTAGGGCTTTTGTAACAGTACCTCCATCACCCTCCCCAGCCCCAAACTGTATTCTTCACATTAAACAAACCACAGTTACCTCATATGCTTTCCAAATTATCTCTTAACTTCAGCTTATTTAGGAGACTCTCTTACTCATAATCAACATTACATGGGAGTCTGCAGCCAAGTCTCTGCATTGCTAAGCTGCGGGGTCATCTCCAATGACATAAATAAATATGATAAACATTTGTCTTGGTTATGCAGCCAGTGGAAACCGGTGTGATTTAATATCAAAAGACATATTTCAGCCAATCGCAGGAAACGAGAGAGCTTCATTTCTAACAAATGAGGAGGGGAGGAATTTTGGAAGTTCCCCTTGGGGTGCAATAATAATTGAAGCCAGATTTTCTGGTTGTACATGTGGGGGGAAAACACTGGAGGTTTGACATATTTGATTGGTCATGTGAAGACCACACTGCTTGGCCAAGAGGAATCAGAGAATGCCTTGGGAAAGCGAGGCACTCACTCTGCCCACCATATACACGGACGAACTAAAAACATACAGAGCGAGGCAGGTGGAACACACCCTTCTGCTGGGTCTCACATGCCATTATCAGACATCTGCCTGCCACTACCATGTGGAAAATATGGAGCAAAATGAAAATAACAAGTCATAAATGACATGCTTTTGCAGATGAGGAAGGCAGGGAGGGAAGGAAGGGGAGTGCGGGGAGCGAGAGAGAAATTTTTCTCAAACACAAGTACTAAGTTTTGCCCTTGTTCCTGAGCCAACCTTATTTTAATTGCAGGAAAAGACCACAGAAACATTATTTTTTACGACAAAATTCTGCTATTTATAAAAACGGATCAAAAGCTCTGCAGTTAGAACGCTCTGTTTCATGGCATTCATGGCTATTATTTTAAAAAACATTTCTCCCTCTTCTGACACAATTTAAACCCAATTTGAGTCCGAAAAGCCACCGGGCCGATTTCGCATCAGAGCTGAAATATGAGGGCTCCCATCCAACATTATTTTGGCTCAGAGTCAAAGCCTCCATCCAATTCAAGCCCTCCAGTGAGAAACAGCAGACAAAATAGTGAAGGCATGGCAGTGTTATGTATCTAGAATGCAGGACTTGGAAAGAGCGATTCACTGGTACTTCATCACTGAGGAAAAAAATGATGTTCCAAATTCCTTTGAACAGACAAATTTACAAATGGGCAATTAATTGCAAGTTATGTTCCTCTGTTTAGCATTCTTTGGGTCTATGCATGTGCTGGGCAGAGCATCAATCATGATTTGTGTTATTAAGTAGACGTGTGGGAGGACTGAGCGCTTAACATGTAGCAGATTCGGGATTGTGTGCTGAAGTGGTAATAGGATTCAAGGAGGTACCTTCTGGGCACATGCATAACACACCAGTTAACACACGCACACACACACATTGGCTAATGCACATGTATATACTGGTAAACAGCAAATGAGCTCATGCAGACACACACTGCTGCTGCTGCTGCATGCCATGGAGCCATTAGGTGTAACCAGTGAAGGATTTACTTCGCTGCTACACACCACTTTGAAACAGCATCCAGACTTGGAATACAGAAGTTGCACGATGGAATGGACAGAATGAATTGTACGAAAAGTAAAGTGAAATACATTTAAAGAGTGTTACACGGCTACAGAGTCAAACTGAACAGAGCCAATGGGTGAATAAGTAAAAGGGGGTTGTTGAAAAAGAGCGAAAGCGGAATCTTGGGAGAGCCTGATTACTATGCTATGGTTTTGAAGGCTAACCGTGGTTCAAGGTTGTAAAACAAACCACAATGGGATCTGGTTGAGGCTCAGGGCCTGATGGTAGGAGTGTGGGAGCAGTGGGCTGCGTTCAAGCCTCTTTGCCGAGGGAATCCTGTGGGGCAGGGTGTGCCTTTGAATGGCCTCCCACCTTCCTCTCTCAAGCTCCATCCACCCCCCACCCCCCACCCCCCCCATCCCCATCCCCATCCCCCTGCCCCAGGCCAGTGGGGCAGGAAGCACCAGGGTAATACCAAGCGCTGCTGGCTTCTGGATCTCGTCACTCTGAAACCCGCAACCTGAACCCACAACCCCAGACCTGTTTTTCACTCCATTTCCCCAACAATCACATGCAATACATGTCTGCTTACACGTTCAACAGAGGCAGGAGTGCATGTAAATGTGTGAGTGCATATGACTGTAAGTGTGTGTTTAAGAGCGATGGGGCCCTCTGCTTCTGCTCTCCTGAATCTCAGGCTTAATTCAGCCACGTCAAGCTAAATCAGGTTTTTACACGGATGTGCTATATTTCGTGCTCTTTGTTTTGAGCGGACCCCAAACACTGTATATTTGAACTGTAAGAGCACATGCTACGTGAAACACTAACGATGCATGTCCTGCTGTGCCATTCCATTTTGTGGTGGGGTCTCCACTTTGTTCAAATGCAAAAGTAATATCCAAAAAGCAAAGAGTTTTTGTGAGACCAGCATAAATAGTATCACTCATCCATGCATTCTAAAAAAGAAAGTGTTCAATTGAGGTTTCGATATTCTTCCTCTGTGGCTCCAAATGTTATTAGCCAAACACCATTAGCAACCAGCAGCTTCTCCATGGTATTTCGGTTGTGGAAAAGCCAAAGCTGCACAGTGCTTCTCAATCCGCTTGCTATGACTCCCAGTGGCTTAAAGTGGAGTCCCACTGGGCCTGTGTGTGTGCCGAGGGGGAATTCATAACCATTATGAATCATGAAACTTGCAATTACTTAGTTAGTTAAGCACCCCTGCCTACGGTGGTCCGCTCTGAATTGCCAGAAATCCTGCAAGTTCTGAACTGTGAATTTATGACCCCAGTCAGGTCCAATTGCTGTTAATTTGCATCTCCCAATTATGGTAATTAAGGCTCGGAATTAGAACGCTGAGCAGCCCTCGGAGTGAGAGGGGAAAATGATGTCGTGGAACATGGCGAGTCAGCAGAACACAAGACCAAGTCACTCAGGGATTTTTATAGTCGCTGCTACTAAAATGATTTTTGATAATTGGAGCTTTTTCAACAGGAGTCAAACACAGTCACAAAAACAGCAAAATATCCAAGACAACAAAGCTGCGACAATGCTCCAAATTTGTGACGCTTGGCAATAACAAGCTACTTACTTGTGGTTGTTTGAAGCCAAGTACAACAATTCCAATCTATAGCTGTTCCCCCCCCTCACTGGCACAATATGCAATAAACATAAATTGCTGCTTTCCTGCCTTGTGTCTTGGCTTTGATGTACTGACAAATTCCCATGACAAACACTCAATAATCTATTCTTTTTTAGCCCAACAGCATTACTCATCTCCACTGCTGCTCCCAACAGAAGCCTGTTATTCATTAGACTGATTGCACTTTAAAGACACTCATACTCGACCAATTATATCATATTTACACAAGATCTTAGGGGAACCTATTACTTCTATATACAATACAAGCATGGCTTAGCTCGAGCTCATACCACCCTCGTGACAATGGTACATGATAGTAAGGAGTTGAGAGAAAGCGCTACAGCAGAAGGCCCTCAATGACATGGCGTGTTACAAAAGTCAGGATTAGCACTTTGATTTCAACGCATCTTGATTTATCTCCCATGCAGCTTACATGTCAGAGAAGTTATATTGTTAAAAACACAGTCGGTATTAGACATGTTGCTCAGAAGACACTGGCTAACATGTGCTCGCCATGATGGCCTGTTAAAGATGTCAGTCTGGCCGGCGAAATTTATAGGCTCATCATGCACTAATTCAAAATCTGCTTCTTGCATCAGAGCTCCATGTTGCAAAGTGAAGACTGAACAGATATTTCATTTGGCTTCGGGGGATGTGTATTTTGTGGAATTCACACGTGTGACTATACAAATTAAACTGCTAATCTTTCATCATACCCCATGATTCATTGTACAGTAAAAACATAGAGTTTGCTACAATCACATAGTGGACACTTACTCATTTCTTAACACATTATAACAAGAAAGTATTTTTAAAGCTGTATAATATCACATATCCTTGGCTGTACATCAGTCAGAATGTTGATGCATCTCCAAACTTACATTTCGGTCTGAAGCACTCTGCAGTTTGTCCCCGCTAATAGCACTGCAAGGGCCATTTATTGAAACGCACAGATGTCATCCTCATCTCCTCTGCTTCTGTGTGTACACGCACACACACACACACACAGTCACACTTTGCCTGGTCTGTTTAGCCTTAACTGTGCTCTTCTCCTGCTTCTGCTTGCATGTAGCTCTAAGCACGGAACATTCCTGGGTAACAGGGACAGTAATTCACTGGCTTTTTAAGGGCACGGACTTCTCACTGGATTCTTTCATATAGTAGGTACATCTGCAATGGATCTACTGAAAAACGGCACCTAGGATCCTCATTTGTGAACAACTGAAGTAGTGACCGCTGCTGAAATTGGCTGATAGGTTTGTGTGCGCGGCGCGCATCTTTCCGTCTTAGAGCTTCCTCTGCAATATATGCACTTAACGTTGCTCCTGAGAATTCCTACGAGTCATCTGTGTGTGTGTCTGTGTATCACCGCAGGACAAAGCTACCATTTTTCCAGTAAAATTGAGTGGGCCAGTGCTTGTGAAATCACTTCCTCTGTTAGTAGTAACAGATTTGATATGCTTCCTCCCTGCTCTGAAAATGGATATAATGCTGCTTTTATAAAACATGTCAGGCAGAGTTTTAGCAGTGGGTCCCTGATGCAGAGGTGTGAAGGGAATGCCTCACTGACTTCCTCAGACATCAGATTGAAACCAGATTTGTGTCCCCACCAAGCAATTTCACAATGATGTAATCCCACCGCCATTTTAATTTGAGAGGCCTTATCTTTAATTAATCGCTAAACACATGCGTGGAATAGATTATTCATAACTGGCTGCAGTAGGGAACATGGCAGGAGTAGCCATGGATCTGGCTTGCCCTCATATGCAGTCATTTTCATCAAGCTAAAGTAGAACAGGCACATACCTCAATGCTACTTTTACACTAATTAAAGGAAAATGATCCTTTCGCTGAAGGAAGATTCCAGATCCAGCTCTGTCCCTGGACTCTGGCAAGGAACTCGGCGTGTTCACTGGTCTGATTGACAAAGCCTGAAGTGATTCAAACCTCTTTTGAAACCTAACGGAGTCAGAATCACCCAGGACCAAAACAATTTATTCCAGCTGACGCAGTTTCAAGTTGATTGACTATAATCGATGATACAGCGAGAGCAATACTTGTACAGCTGCACTTCACATGTTGTGTGAGACATGCTGTCCGGATTGCCAGTAAATACATGGAGCAGTGGTGCATATTCCTCTTCGCAGTCCCAAATCTCATAACTGTGACTCTAGAAATACTCTGGAGTCTTCAAGACCATAACTACACACTATCAGGACAAGCAGCCATTGAAGCACACGTAAACAAAAACACAAATCTATGGCAAAGCTGGAAACGCATTATGCATTCAAACATAATGCTCACACATGCAATATAAATTGACTCTATGATATGAGTCTCAAACCAAGATGGTTACAGTGTTCAGAGCATTCCTTGAGATTTACTCCTGCACATAAATTGTTCAGTTCTTGCTCCGGCAAGGAGGGTGTTTTATGGAGCTGTAAAATTAGGCCCACTTTATGGATCCAACAGCATGAACCACTACTGTTGTTTCCACTTGATATTGATTAAGCGATTCAGTATTGCCAAGCTGGTTCACATTAGTGTACACAAAGGCGCGTTGTGTGTATTTTTGAAGATGCTCATTTTTATCTGTGAAAATGAGGGTCTTTGGCAGAGTACTTTGAAGTTGATTACACATTGTTTACAGCAATTATTGAATTCTGACAAATGTTTAAAGCAACGAGATTACATATCAAGGCCTTATCCTTCTTCGGATAAAGAATGAAAACTTTCCTAAACAAAGTCAGGGAAATGATGGCCATATTTGATTAGGTTAACGTATGCTACAGGTTTAGCAGACAGGCTGAACAAACATGTAATCAGATAGCTAAAACAGTAGGTCCTTCTCGTTGAAGTTTGCCTTGACCTTAAACAACATTTTGTTCTAATTCAAATTTCCTTCCAGCAAACAAAAGGCAGAATGAAACAAAATACAAAGACTTGCTGCTGGAAGCTCCCACATAATGGAATTAAAAACTTATGTCTAAATCACAAGCTTTGAGAAGAGACAGGTCGGACTTTCTGAATATGAGAGCAGCTTACAAGTCCCTGGTGCAGCCCAAGACTACAGGACTACAACCACTTTCTCATGAGATAGTGTCCAAATACTTTTATGTCAGCAAGGAAAAACAGCATAAAATAATTACAATAATCTGGGGCGCACATGCTTCCTACACCAGCTAATTCTTCCTCCTCTGTAAATGACTGCAGAGCCAGTGTTTATAATTCTGAAGCGGATCTCGCGTTCATCCAAACCGCTGAGTGTATTTATACAAAGTGACATTTCTATATAGGAGATTTCCCCCTTTCTCCCCGCTAACTGACGAAATCACATGGGGGAGTGAACTCCTGTGTTTACCTAATTCCACTGGTGATGCTGTTGATTTGGGGAGGGAGAGAGAGACGGAGGGAGGGAGGGAGGAGTGGAGAAAAGGTGCAGAAACAGGATAGGAGAGGGACTTAAAGAAAAGACTGTAACTACATTTAAAATCAACAAGAAGGAGAATGCTAATGTAGCATAAAGGCAGTTGAAGTAAAGGAGGGAGGTTAATAGACTGAGATGAATGCAACTTAGCTCCTGACAATGTCAACTGAAGGTAAATGTTCGAAGCAGAAACTTGGGCTAAACAATTGCTTAATGAAGTGATCCAAAAAAAGCTCTATAGGCCTGCCTTTTTCATAGCAGACATTTTGCTTCAGGAGGAAAAGCACAGGTGTTGCTAATAACATTAATAATGGCTCCTTTCTATTCAAGTATCCCAGTAAGCCATAATTCACTATTTACACCTGTTTTTTTTCCTACTGGGACATTTCAAAATTGAAAAGGTCTATCTGCTAATTTTCTCCTCTGAGATACTATGTATTCAAAGCAGGTAACTACTCATTGATATTTAAGGCTGCTACCGTAGAGCATCCTGCATGATTAAAAATAAATCTACTACAGAGATGCAAGTACCTACAGTGTCTTCTAATTCATCCATTTATACGTATCAGGAAACATGTCAACACAAATCACTTTCCGTAATGGCTGTGACTTTTCTGTGGCGGATTTCTGTTGTGTCAAGCAGTGTCATCAAACAAATTTGCATGTCATCGCACCAATCCCACTGTTCAATTTGAAAGTCAAAGGATCCAACTTCTGTGGGTTAAATGAGGTGCTCGCTCTCCTCACTGTATACTGTCTCCTGTGTGGCAATATACTGTGAAAGAAGGAGAAAGAAACTGGCTGAAGGGATTAGGAATAATAACAGAGAGAAATGTCATGTGATAAGAGGTTTGGTGTAATTGGAACGCCCTCAACAGGTTGCTGAAATGGCTACATCTCAGAGACCTACAGGAGTGGAGAGCTGGAATAAAAGCTGCATTCAATCAGCTTCATCTGGAGCCTGTCATACTGAACATGTGCAATGACAGTGTTCTCTAAGAATCAGTCTGAGCCTTGTTGTTTCTGTGTTTGCTGGCATGGCACCTTGATCCAATAAGGAGGAAGAACCATGCAGAATGTGAGAACCACAAAAGGGAGAGAGAAGCCAAGGGAGATGGAAGTCATGGAAAGTGACAGAAAAGAGGACTTCTGTGTGAGACACAGAATGAGTAGAGAGACTGAGGTGTAGTCATTAAGGAACAGTGCATACAACATGAAAAACATTCAATGAATGATAATGAGAAATTAAAAGAGGCGTGTTCCTGTGGAAGACAAATAGTGTCCTGCTGCAACACCTCACTTCCGTTCCTTGCTTTCTGTTCTCTCTTTCGTTGTTGCTTGTCCATACAGTACATCATCTTTACCAAATTCCCTCTGCAATCATTTTCAACTCTTTTTTTTAGTATCTCCCCTCTCCTCTCTTGCCAGTCAGTGTTTTGGTACAGTGACTCCAGAACAGTGGGGAGGAAGTGGCCCCTGCAGGCCAGGCTCCTGACAAACCACAACTCTAAACAGGCAGTGCTGTGAAAATATGGCATTCAAACAACACAATGCCAAAACTTCTGACCGCCATGCCGAAATCCAAACAGCTGCAGGCACTGAGAACCTTTAATGGGGGGAAAAAAAACAAAGAGAAACAAATGGATAAAAAAAAAAAAAAAAAAAAAAAAAAAAAAAAAAAAAAAAAAAAAACGGACACAAAAATAAAAGAGGTAGCAGGAGGGGAGTTAAAAATCAAAAACATGCAAAACCGAGCTACAGCTGCATCTGTGTTGAGCTGGAGACCGAACTGGGCCTCGTTTTTATTAGAAGGAACTGAGAGATGAGAAAGACATGACGCTAACACGTCAGTCCCCTGTGCCTTCCGTGGAATGGAGTTTCTACCCCCTGTAGAAGTCTTAAAAGCATATTGAACAGAAAAGCATGTAGTGAAGCAAGACGCTGCAGGGAGGGATTGAGAAATTGAGTGAAGGATGCTGTAGGAAGGAAGGAAGGAAGGAAGGAAGGAAGGGGGAGGACGAGGGAATGAGTAGTGCTTCTGTTCTGCTCTGAAAATCTGTACAGAGAACAGTCCAGGTGTAAAGAATTAGAGGAGATGGCACATCAAACGGGGCTGTGCTCGGCCTCTTTCCTGTAGCCCTGGTGGCAGGAAATGCTCTACAGCATCCTGTGAGCTGACCAGAGAGAAACTGACGAGAGGAAGCAACGAGGAGACCAAATCAAGTGGGAGGTGAAGAACAGAAGAGGGCGCGTGTAGAAAATGTTCAACAACATCCTGCAGAGAAGAGGGCGATTAGGGGGAGAACAGCGAGGACATGCTGCAGAACAAGGGAGGGAGAACAGGGCAGAGGAGAGTAAGGAGCGAAGAGAAGGTAGGAAAGCCTCTCCAGCATCCCGTGAGATGACTTGGCACTCAATCGCAAGCTGGAGGGGAATAGGAGAGATGGATTTTAGCATACATGAAGACTGATCCATGTACAGACAGGAAAGTAATACAAAGCAAGTTTAACCCAATTAGGGTTGGGTCTAGAGGAGGAAGGATGAAAGAAGAAAAATGAATTCATGACAAAAAGCATACTGGAGAGAAGAGAACATAGTGTTTGGAAGGGTTTAATGATACACAGCAGAAAATGCTACAAAAAATACATAATCTATTCTCCAAGCGAATAATAACCTGAAATTCTATATACCAGCTCCCTAATGTTCTTAGTTGGCTTCATGTGGCTGGGATACAATACTCTGCATTGACGACAGACATAAACTAGTGACAGGTTAAATCATAGACAGATAAGCAGGTGAAATACTTGCAATTCTGCTTATATATGTTTCACTCATATTCACAGAAAAGACAGACAGCACGGTGAGGTTTGTGCGTGGCTGAAAACACGTGCGAGATGTGCGGGTTTGTACTGTTTGCACAGTGTGTGATATGGCGTGTGTGTGTGTGTGTGTGTGTAAGCTGCTCTGTACAGAGTTTGACATGTCAGGCTGTGATGTGTGAGCCTCTTGTCTCTCTGTGCTGCCTGTCTTAACACGTGTGTGTCAGCTGGATCTCTCCCTCAGCCTTCAAACTAGCGTTCTGTTGCTTAAAAAAAAACAAACAAAAAAAACTCTTATGTGGTTTTAAAATGCTAATAATGTCAGTCCATTACCAGGCTACACATAATGTGAGTGCTTCAAAAAAAAAAAAACCCCTTTCAAAGCTCTTCAAATGTGTTCTCAGTTGTTAGAAGAGGAGATGGAAAAATATCAAGGAGGGGGAACAATGATGCTTTAAACACTGGCTCCTCGTCATTACTGAGGAATGGAGGGAAGTCTTGCCAACAGTTTGTTGGACATTTCATTTCAGCATAAATATATGGAGCAAAGCATATTTGCTCAAGTTAATAATTTTTGCCCCGGTTACATTTGCGTAACTAGAGCCGTGCATGCGTGCGATGATAAAGTGACAGGGGTGGGGTGCTGATTGGAGGGCTGTTGTGTACGTGTGTGTGTGTGTGGTAAGTTATGGAGAGAAGAAAGGGGACCACCACAGTAGAGTTGTCTACACAGTGGCTTCACATTTCCCTCTGTGGTTCTCTTAAAACCTGCAGTTGAAGGGACATGACTGACATTTACGCGCACACACACACACACACACACACACACACACAGCCCTCGGTCGCAAAGCTTCAGCCTCACACTACACGTACCTGCCATTCTGCTTATCCTGATCCCATGGATAAAAGCTGCTGTGCGTTTGTTTAACAGAATACTTACTGTGTAGAGACTGAAACGTCACAATGGGGAACTAAACTACCGTATGGACAGTAAACAAAGCACGATACCTGGGGCAATCCCCCCTCTCTCTCCCACCTTTCCGGTGTCTATCTACAGCTGTCACTGTTCAATAAAGGCAAAATGCGTAATAAACGGGTAGGGGAATGATCTGCTACGTTCTACATTTGATTCATTTATGTCGTACAGACATTCAAAATAGCACAAAAACCTTGCCAAACATGTGGGCCGGGATCAAGCTGGAGTGTGGTACTCAAAGTACATAGAAACTCATACAGTTATAGATGCATTAATAAGGATGGCTAAAATGTGACTGCCCCAAGACCACAAAAACAAAACAGAGAATATTCAATTTCCACATATTGTTTATTTAAAAAGAATATTTGAGTGTTAAGCAAGATGGTATAAAATTAGCATAACGAGACCAAACGTAGACGAGACTTATCAAACACATATATTGCAGTTGATAATATACTTTACATTAAATAAGCTATTCGGTATTGAGCGGGGCTGAGTAAAAGCTGGTAAAGACCAGGAGGAGCGAGACAGTTCTGAGGCCACTTTAGTGCCAGCCTCTGGTTCTTTCAAGTCTGGTTGGGCCTCCTGGGGTTGTAATGTGCCTCTTATTACACAAGCATTAGGCAATTACGCCACTGGTTTCACATTGGCTTCTCAGAGCCAGAGAAGAGCATGTGGCTTCACACATGGACATTTCAAAGCATCTGCACATTCCTTCTTTCTTGAGGTTGACTTGTTTTTTTCTCTTTCGTACTTCTACTCGATCGTCCAATTGCCTGTGCTCTGGTCTGATGTTCTACTGTGTAGTCTACTGATAACTGCCGCTTGGCAGGAGACTACCGAGCACGCACACACACACACACACATATATACGTGGGCACATGCCTACAGAAATACACGCAGGACGTGCTTACAAAGACTTGCATATGTACATAAATGCAACAGTTTCTTTACTACTGAAAACAAAGACAATAACAAACTACCATATATATAATCTTGTACTGATGTAACTATTCTGTATAATTTGCCAAAGAACTCAACTGCTGACAACTGTAAGAGCACTACATTGTAACTACACACAGAGCTTTACTGCTCTGAGAAACAAGTTGCCAAAACTCTCCCACCAAATTTATCGTCTCAGACCTTTTCTCAGACCCTTGCTGTGCATATCGACACATGGCTCAAGTTCAGCTATTTCCATGTAAATCCTAAGGAAAGAAACTAGACAACGTGGAGACACGCTGACTATCAATTTGGTATTTCTGAATTCCCCTGACAGTCCACCTGGCCTCCGCTACTGCTGTGTGACCGGCCAATCAGAGTCTCCCTGTCAGTACAATGACAGCTTCAAACCAACCACACAGGATGCCAGAACATCAACATGTCATGAGCAGGGAGAAAAGGAACTAAAACACAATAATGCACATGCACTTACAATTTCTCTCTCACACACACACACACACCAGACTTTGACAGGGTAACACCAGTAGAATGTGTGTCTCGCGCGCTGCACTTGAGCACAGAGCTTCCTAGGTTGGTGGTATGGGTGTATTCTTAGAACCCTTATATCCTGCTTCAGGATAAACCATTTACACTCACACACGCATACAGGCCCAATCATTGAGCATGGAGCTCTGTGGCCAGGCGGTCAACCCCTGGATCAGGCCCTTTTATGAGTGCTGAACAGCTGAGAGGTGATCCCTCTCGCCTCTGTCAGCATGCATCCCGACCTGACTGACAGCAGTATGCCAAAACACGAGAGCGTTTTCCGGGAAGCTCTGAATTAAGGTCTGTCACCTTGAATGCCACCAAACAAGGATGGTGGAACTCCAAGCTGCTTTTTAACAGCAACACAGACAGATGTTAAAGGAGGAAAGAAAGTGCAGTTGATGGAAATCAATACTGTGAGTGTTTTGGTTTTGCATTGAAAAGGACTAACCCGTGAAGGGGGAAACTGCACTGCGCACACTCAGGGTTAATGAGGTCATTTGGTCAGCTTGCAAGTGAGTACCAAATTTGAGCAGTCCCAGAGGAAGGGCTATGTTGTTACCAACATTAAAAGGGTTTAGCTTCCAGTGAGAATTAAAATGTACAACCTGCAGATGGTGCTAGAGAAAAGGTAACAATGATACATGGGCCCAACCCCCTAGGAGCATTACAGTGTTCTCATTCATGGTTATCTACCCATTACATTTAGAGATCTTATCTTAAAATACATGAAAAGGGTTAATTGTTTGGGGAACATATGATTTTGTTAAGCAAATGTCAAGCTGTCTCGTCTATTTTCAGATTTCTTGTTTACAAAGTTGATCATTTGACCAGAGGTCCAAATAAAAATCATCGAAATTCGTCCTCTGAGGACCATGATTATCCAGAAGCAAATTTCACAAAAATCCATGAAATCATTTTTACAATAATTCATCAAATTTGAGACAAATTGGACCGTCTCTGTGACCTCACGGTGCCACGAAAGGAAATCAATCGAGGTATTCTCAAAATGACTAGAATTGATCCTCTTTGGATGTCCATACCACGCTTCATGGATATCTATCCAAAAGTTATTGAGGTATTTCAGAATGGACCAAAGTGTTAAACCATCGGCCCAACATCGCCATCCCAACATCCCACTTTGTGCCAAAAAAGAGAGGGAAAATAAGTTGCGGTTACTTGTTTGATTCCCCTGTGGTGAGTCCTAATACCCCTTACCCTCCCCTCTTCTCCACACACTACATCAGAATCATAAGCATAAAATGGCCATAAAAATGTATGGCAGGGCCCAGGCTGGGGTTTTCTCCCTCCTAATCTCCCTAAACCTCTAACTGCAGGCCGAGGAATACAAGTGTTGTGGTGCAATCTTCTCACAGAGCAGAGGGCCTGAGAATAACATCACAGAGGCCACAGATATTTATGGAATGAACCACAGGCTGTACACAGAAGTCAGCAGACACCACAACACAGCGCACAAGACGCTGTATACAGCTCCCTACTCATATACAGCACAAGACACTGCTGGCTAAACACAAAGTGTAGAGCTGTGGTCAAAAGCTTTCCAATGATGAATAAGTGGAATTAGAGGGACAGAAAGAAGATAAAAATACAATATGATATATAGGTAAATAGATGCAGCTATAAATCATTGAATTTATTCAGTATTCATATGAATTTTACTTGTATTAATCTGCTCGAGGGCCTCTAGTAAGACAGAAAGAGGGACGGCCGGTGGTCAGCCTGGACAGCGTGGAGTACACCCTTAAGAAGACTGATGGCCTCACACTGAGTGGTTAGCTTGATTGAACACAGCGGTCAGGTACTCTGGTTCACAGATTAAAGATCAAATCCACTAACATTCATCTGGTTTCCTCTGTTCTGCTCGCGTAACATTAGCTCCACAAACACAAACCAAGTTCCCCCCTCTCTCTTACGGCTGTCGAAGGCACACGGCACTTTCTCCCCTTCCAGGAAACCAGCTTGCATGTCATATGATATGCTCGCTGTATCATCTGGGAGAAATCTATCTATCACGCTGGTTCCCACAGAAAAGAACGACAAATATCACTTTATCTAAAAGGGAAAAAAAGGTGATGGGGGAAAAAATGCACCTCACAGCAGTATTCAGTGGCTGAGTCTAAACTTCCTGTTCACATTACGAGCACATTGTCGGAGGGCTGTTGCAACTGTCATCTGTCGGCTATGGGCAGGCTATTGTGTCTGATTCAGAACATAAATTCTAAGGCAAACTTTAATAAAAGGGGGCGTGTGATTTACTCCGGGTAGCGGTTGTCCACATTTTTAAAACAATTTGATGTTGCATTAATCCTGAGTGTCAAGGCAACGTGAAATATGTCCTCTGCGTTTACCAGCACCAGGTGTTTCATTTGCTGGACTGACAAAAAACAATGTTTATTCTGGCTGACCCTCCAAATCCTTGCTTATTTTATCTTCTTTCTCTATAGAAGAGAGAGAGAGCATGGGAGTACATCTAAAGAGTAGAAGAGAGGGTTGAACGAAAGGGAGAGAAACAAATGGAGCTAAATGATTTACAGTTGACCAGGAAAGGTCTAGCTCTAATCATCTCAATTGGATGTCTCTTCCCTCAGCCTCCCGGGCCCAAACAGAGCACAACAGGAATGAAGCCCGGGCCTCAGGAACCCTTAAGAGCCATTCTTGTTGATGAAATCTTTCTCACTATTCGACACTTTACCTCTTTTTGACTGCTGGGTGGGTCGGCTCCTTAGTTGGCTGGCTCAGGTTCAACAAACTCTCATGGCTCAGTGCTGTTTCCCTTTCTCTGTCCTAAAAGCTTGTAATGACTACTGAATCACGTTATGATAACTGAACATTTGCCTTTAAGGCACTGTGACTACACTCACTTTAAGACAATCATAAGGGATTGCAGTGATAGCATATATTTAAGTCACAGCCGAGGCGGTAATGACATCAATATACACATATGAACCACCTAAAAGATCAGAACAGCTAGTTAGCCAAAATAGGACCAATGCAATTAGAGAGATGTACAAAGTTGGTTTGGTTTTGCCCACAGTTCTGTGCTAATGACACACTGGCATATTTTCACACACACAAAAAAAAAAAAAAAATCAGAATAGCAAAAATGTATACTAGGGAATTAAGATCCTCTGATTATATTTTTAAAGCCTGAAAGAAAGACCAAAATAGATAAAGAGAACGTTGAATAAAATGGCTCATGTCTGGCTGGGTAATACCCACAGACACCATGTTTACTGTTCTAAAACGCTACTCCGTATACTCAAAGCACTTTGCAGCAATGTTCTACACCAGCAGTGACTAATTTAGAAGTTTTACAACATAACTCCTTTCAACACTGCTATTACAAAACTTCAGTTTGGTGCATCAAAAATGTTACTTACACTTATGAATTGCTGCTCATCGTCTAAGCCGCTCTGCACTGGCAGTTTAAAATGGTCATAATATAAGAGTTTTATTCTGGTGATCCAGATATTATGATCATTGCCATCATTGCCTCTGAAAGGAGTTTATCATTAAACCTGCTCAGCACCCGGGGGAGTTTTTAAAGGAACTCCTAAATCAGTGTATAGTGTAGGTCCTGGATGTCACTGTGTGTGGCCTGAGCAGCTCTTCTCCGCTGTGGCAGCAAAGCAAAGCCGGTGCACTTTTTGCTGGTGTAAACAAACGGGGAAATGGGGCACTTGGCAGCCGACTAAAGTGAGTGATGAGGCAAGTGTGCACCGAAGCATCTAATGAATCATTTTCTGGGAACTCTGGGTTTTATGAGGAAAGGAAAGATGAGGAGGGAGACAAGAAAGAGGGAGACCAGCAGAGAGCATTAAAAAAAAAAGAAAAAAAAGAATGGCATTTCATATGAAAAGAAAAGAAAGTAGGAGAGCTGCAGCTGTCATGCAGACGCCTGAGAGGATCATTCAGTGTTTTGCCCCAATGTGAGGACAAGAGATTAGAATGCATAAAACTCACATGGTCGCCTAATCCTACTACTAGCACAGCAGCAGCAGCAGTATGTGAACCCCAGTGACCGGTGGTGAATTTACGGAGGTGACTGCTGATGCTGTGACAGGTCTGCACTTTGGAATAAAGCGGATGTGCCGAAGGCCTATAAGCAGCTTTATTCCACACCTTGCCTTCACTCCTACTGCCTCAAAGTAATAAAAATAGAAATACTACCCCGGAATGTACAGTGATTAGAGGACAGATCTGATACCCTGTAAATGTAAAAATACTTTATAATATATTCATTACAGTGTTCAAAGTAACCAAGCCCACTTTGTTCTATAGAATTCTTTCCATTTATCTATCTGCACACTCACTATATGGTTAAGAGGTTATTGTAATTAAATTGTATCTGTGAAGTCATAATTATTGATTTATATATGCTATGAAAGCTGTTACTGAAATCTGCATCACTTTTGGTACAGTGTAATGACAGTTCCCACAAATACCATACCTGACTACCTGAACTATTGGAATGTAAAACAAAGTCCAGTCAATATCTAATTAGGCAGTCAATGTCTCTCTAAGACCCTGCAGTGCAGTAGAGGTTAGCAGCAAAACCAATTTTTATATCTGTAAATGAGCAACATAAAAATATGGGTCCATTTAGAAGACCAGCAGAAACACAACCCTTCTCCCGAACGTTTCTGACCAGGTACACCACTTACTGTCAGGTAGCAGGAAGGAGCAGCACACCTCTCTCCTACCTCTCTGGGGACTTGTATCACTATATCCACACGTACACGGCCATGGCAAGGATGTTACAAGGGGAGAAGGGTGCATTTAAAGTACTGCCAGGAAATTTTATTAGTAACAGGCAGGGTCCTGGCTTCGGCAGGCTGTGTTTATCTGTGGAGGGGAGATCCCCATCACAACCACTTATTAGGACATATATGTGGGCTTAACCAGGCAGCTATTCAACAGCAATAAGGGGCTTGCTTACTGACCACAGTGTGCTGGGACTGGGACCAGTCTAACCAACACTGGAGCAACCGAGAGGAAAAGGGAGACAGGAAGGAAATAACAAATAGACATGGAGACAGAGAGAGAAAAACAATAGAAAAAGAGCAATGGGGGGGGGGGGGGAGAAAAAGACGGT
>CM022486.1:25050014-25085671 GCA_011952105.1 Coreoperca whiteheadi | reverse complement strand
AAAAGAAAAGTAGTGGGGGGGGGGGGGGGTGTGTGTGGTGTGGTGTCAACAGAAGTTGAGAATAAAGGTAATGGATGTAAGTATGAAAGCGAGCTATTAAGACATGTACATATACTGCTGCCAAAAAGAAAAAGCAGGAAAGAGCAAAAGGGGAGGAGGACAATGACGAGATTAGAGAAGGGTAAAAGGATGCATATGAAAGGCAATTACAAAAAGATGAAGAGATCGTTACGTTAATCATTAAAAAATAAAGTTAGGGTGAGGGAAGGCAGGTTGGAAGAAATAAAGGTGGAGATAAGGAAGGATGGAGAAAGAATGAGGAGAAAATGGAAGAAAGAAAACACTGCTGATAAGAAAAAGAGAGAATGGAATAAAGGCAAAAGATACAGCAGTGAAAACAGGAGGAAATAAGGATAATAGGAAGTTAGGTGATGAGGGAATAATAATGCTGAAGAGCTAGCGTGGGTCATAAACGCCAGGAACAAACAGGATGAGGAAAGAAGCAGGGAGAAGAAGAGGGATGGACAAGAAAAACTAAGTCCAGGCATACTTTGGAAAGCGTATGAGAAAAAGACACAGGAGGAGGGAGTAGAAACGGCCACATCATGTTGACTTGGCTCTGCATCACCACTGACACAGCAGCCGGCTCTGCCGTTACCGTAGAAACGCAGGCATGTGCAGCAATCAAAACAAAAAAACAAAAACCATATTTTGCGGCAGCGGGATGCTCCTTGAGTCTCCCTTGGACCCACCATGAGGTAACCGAGTGTGTGATGGAATCTAGAGCTGTGTCATCTAGGTGTGGGGATGTCGGGAAATGTGCAGGATATTTTAAGACACAAACACACACACACACACGCACACACACACATATGTAGAAACCTGTGAAGACACATGGATGCAACCAGGCACACAGGTAGGGGCAAACACACACGCAAGAAGTAAATCCACAATCTTTACAACTTTCTTTATAAAGTAATTATTTAACTTAGCGGTAACAGAAGGCCATGTGCAGGGATCGAGTTGTTTTAACAACGCTGAAGGCCAAAGTATGCTTCGAACAAAGTGCTTGTTAGATCGTCTAATGGTGTCTGAACCCAAAGGCTCACCATGTTATGTTTTAGCATTGCAATAGTGGCGAAGAAAGCTCCAAAATCCATGCAGGTTTTACGTACAACCACATATTTACTCAGCATTGTAAAAAAATAAAAAAAATAAAAAATAAATCAGTAACACGTGTTTCATGTACACACTCGTGTGTGTGTGTGTGTGTGGGGTAGCGTGACAAATATGTAGGGATTTTGGAGCATTAGTTAAATATAAAAACATTTCACGTATTTATATATTTTTATATATAAAATCTTTACCTACAGATTAACTACGGCAACCAAATATATTTGATATAATTTCTGGTTAGCTAAAAAAAAAAAAAATACAGTACGTTAAAACAACTAACGTTAAGTCATTAAAATAATTTGAATGCGTAATAAGTCGTGTGCACAACATCACTTGTTAAAGGCAATTGGCTAATCAGTTATTTCAAATCCCTTATTGGTTAATTCTTTTCAATAAATATGTGTCATGTCTTTAAAAGCTAATGAAATTGATAAAAGTCAATATGGGGACACCATATTGGCAAACTTATACACTGTTTAAACCTTCGCACCTAGACATTTTAACATGTGTCTCTTTGCCCTTAAAAAGGGACACCAATCGCCACATGGTACTTGAAAGAGTGGTCTTCATTCACCCCAGCATACACGAAGCTTTCAATTGTGTTCCATAAGTGAAACAAAACTCATTGGAAAAAGGAGAGAGAAACAGAGAGAATGAGAGAAAGTACAAGTGGGGAGTAAAAGATCTGTGAGATTTTACAGAGGGCCCAAACCACAAGAAAGTCAGGGCTGTATGCATGCTGGACATTCCCCAGGCCGGCGCTCATGTACTTGGAAAAAGCCCGCTTTTTCAAGACAGGAAAATGATTTCAGCTGTGTAAATTGACAGCGGCCTTGTAGCTGAAGATGGAGAGGGAGAAAGAGGGGAAGCCTGCAGCTCTGTGTCATAATTCCTGCTTAGTGAAGAAGCCGCTGGGGACCTACTCCTTCAGGGAAACAAAATTCAACATCAGATGATCAAATGAAACAGTGTTAATTGTTACCAAATGAACCTGGTGGTGGATATCAACGGAGGTCTACAGTTTTACAGTCAAACTGGTTTATTTTATCTTCTTTGAAGAAATCTATGTACTATAAATGTTAAATACACACTGTACCCTGAAAATGTTGATGCAGAAAGGGAAGCTGAGGAGCTTTGAAGTGTGTCAGAAACAGTCTCAAGATATGCGCTGTCAGGATGTTTACATACGCTCGCTATTTTAGCCTTCACTCTTGTCTTCTCTCCCAGGGTGGCATGACAGTAAATCATGGTTTTAGACATTGTGAGGCAATCATTTCATGTACAGTAGACAATAACAGCATGGCTGCTTGGATCCGTCTTTCAGTTATGACAACGGATGTAATTAGTGGTGGGCTTTAAACATAACTGCAGCAAATGGCTACCGGCACTCACAGACGTATTTCTTCCTATAGCTACGGTTGGTTATAGATTGGAAACGCACATTGGTTTGCACGATTACAGACTAACAGTGACTTTCTCCATACGACTTGGGGGCGCGCACACACAGTAGAATTCAGCACGGATAAAGCAGATAACAAGTCCCTGATCTCAGGGTTATCAATCATGTGACTCAGAAGTGTGATCATCCTAAATTGGAGGGCAGATGTGAACGGGGAAGGTGGTGAGGATAATACACGGTTAGGTATCGAAGAATGAACACAGAGAGTGGTTTGACATAATTCCTGGGTTTCAGTGCAGAGAGGGAAGTGGTGACTCTTGGCTTCTGTGTGTAGAGGTTAAGGGGCTGAGTGAATGTGGGACTGTTTGTACACATGGCCATGCCTGCTGCTAGTGTTTGTGCCAGAGTATGTATATTTGTATTTTGGTGTGCATATGTAAAGTATGCGGTTGTGTTCATTACACATTTGGGAGTGAATGCATGACTGTGTGCAGGCTAGTTATTGTGTTCGGGAGTGCATGTGCGCCTGACTGTGTATATTGCAAGCCTATGTGCGCGTGGAGGGCTACATGGTAGCGTGTGTGTGTGTGTGTGTGTGTGTGTGTGTTCAGGCCAGGGTGGAGCATCGTGCGAGGCAATGTATGCAGATGTGGACACCACAGCCACGGAGCCACCAATCCTCTAACTACCAGAGGCAGAACATTACTGGCATATATGGGGTGAAATTGCATGGCTGGTCTAACTGGGTTTTGGGGTGAAAGTCTGAGAAAAACTCCAGATTATTTTCCATGCCCACAAGATCATCATTTATCATCTGACATGATAACAACACGGCCATCATGTCAACAAAATAAATCTAGGCACAGTTTCCAGGGCAACAGAGTAGTTGTATCCCATTAGCTGTACAAACTTGTACCAAAACAAAGATCAAACATTGTTAGCACAAGAGACTGTGTGAAACTAGTGGGGATAAAAAATGCCCCCAAAAGTCCCTGCAAAACAGTAGCTATGGTTACTGATCAATAAAATCTTTGCTCCAATACGTCAAACGGGTAAATGAGAGACTGTGAGGGAGATACCTTGGATTCACTAGAAGAAAGTGTGGTATTCCACTCCATCTTGCCTCGATGGTTGGTAGACATGCCCATAGGCCTAGACCCCCTCTGCCTCCCTGCTCAATGCAATCTCCCTGCATATGACACTTCTACCAAGTGAAGGCAACAATGAAGCCTAAAGTGGCCTCTCCTCTTCTTATGTTGTCCACCTTCTCTTTTTTCCTTTTTCTCCACTTCACGTCTTGTGTCAGCTCACATCTCACTTGCAGCTGCACAAAGCATTTGGCACCACTTTTATCTCCCTCATTACGTGTTTGCCAGCTCCATATCTGCCCATTCACACAACTGCTCTCACACACACACACACACACACACACACACACACACACACTGTGGGGCTGTGGTTTTGAGGCAGCTATGACACAATCCAGATTTTCTTAGCTGCCTATAGCAGGGAAATGTGTTTTGCACTGAGCTATTTCCCTCAGAAGTCCAGATTTTCCCTGCCTAGCAGCTTTGATCCACATGGCACGGGGGGCTTGAGTCAACAGTCTTGTGTTTCAGCTGGAGGGCCCCGGCAGACCCCCAAGGTGTCACTCATTGCTCTCTGTCATTGCTGGGGCAGCTTAACCACTATGTGGCGCTATCACCCGCTGTACCCTAAAAACCTCCCATGAGACAGCAAACATGATACAGAGGTGCGCGCGCACACACACACACACACACACACACACACACACAAACACACAGACACACAGACACCAAAAACACTTGCCTCACAACTGGTTTTATGGAGTGAGACTTGGGGTTCAGACAAATTTGAGTGGCACCTTTAATGAACTGTGGTCAATAAGCAAGTTTTGTGGTGGTCTAATACTACCAGTGGTGTGTTTTTAGGGAAGCTGTGTAAGTGAGATTTAATAACAGAAGAGGTGTCAGAGATGACCGTTAAAATGTGTAAAGACTGTGAGGTAGGCTCAGTGATAAATGTCTCGCACATCATTTTGTTTGGGAGAAACTGAGGCTAAACATACAGTACGTGCAAACAGAAGAGAAGGAAAAATTCTGCATGCACTGATTCGATCTGTTACTTCAAAGCCATAAGTTGTTGTAAATTGAAATATTGCTTTTCTATTGAAAACAGTAAATATCCATTTTTCTGTCTACCACATAATCCCATAATGTCAATTCAGCTTAGAATTTGTACTGAGAAGAGAGTTTGTCTTACTGGTAGATGTCTTTTCGCAGCACGGTGCGGGTCAGAGGGTTATCAGCCTGAGGAGCCATGCTGAGGGAACCCAGCTTTAATACCAGGGTGTCTTCTTTTTTCTCCTGGGGATCTACTGGGACACGCACAGGCACAGCATCAAATACACTGGATAGGCGGGGACATATACTGCATATACTGTAAACGGTCAAAACATTTATCCTACATGCACAATATGAAGCCTGGTTTCTGAACCACCTAGCGGCTAGCTGCCTGAGAGGGCATCACTCGAACGAACCACGCCCTTAATTATGCATACATTTAAGCCTTAATATAATTTAACAGGTGAGTTAGAAAAAAACAAAATCACCCCCCACACAGTTGTCATGAAGGAGGAAATTAGCTATAGAGACCAAACCTCTTTTTTCCACCAGGCTGTAAATATGTTTATTTCTGCTGTAAACATGGGTCTTACAGAGCCTCAGAAGTATAGCCTCACGCCTATTAGTCATTACTATCAGCAGACAAAACAAGTCTCTCTTTATGACATTCCAACAATGATTTTATATTATGTAGGAGTGTATATAACTTTGGTTGGTTCTTTGGAACCTCAACTATTTCTCTTACCAAATGTCTAATGTGGCGGCTCTGCTATGTCTGGTTGGCCATGGCGGGGACTTTCATACAAGCGCCCCAGAATTGAAGAATCAAAAACACTGTCTGTGACTTAATGCTGTCCCATTGTTGTTAAGTTTCCCATGTGCGTTCAAAAGCAACAAGCAGTTCTCTAACCTGATGCGGTATGTTTGTCTTGTGCCCCAGGGCAGAAGACCCTAATCACACTGGTGTTGATGTAGATGAGAGGCAAACACCGAGAGGTCAGCGTGTGGCTTCTCATCGGCTGACCTGCTGACTTCCCACGCTCTCTGTAGCGTCTTGGTACCGTAGCCTGAGAAGACATCCAGACAAAAACAGAAATAATACATTCACAAGATCTTAATACTAAGTTTTGTGGTTTTAATGGCTGGTTCAAGTAACACAAAAGTAAATCAATTCTCATCATGGTGTAGCCTTTCAAGCTGCATCAAATGTGTAGGAGTTTAAGATAAAATTGCTTTAATAACCTTAATCTTAAAGGCTTTTAACTGGTACAATATATTTCTTCTATTAATGACAAATGATTTTAAGATTATTTTAAGTTTTTACACCCTTTGACTAAGACTACTTATACCTAGTTTATTATGGTTTCTCAAATGACTGCAAAATGAATCTAGAATCCTTGCTTTATATATATATATGTATATAGAGTTGATTCCCCACATGGGGAAGCCTTGACATGCAACACAGTTATAGGAAGAGACTGACAGACACTTTTTGTCTACCTGGAACACCCCTGCTACAGTAGCCAATAAGGGACAGTACAGCACCACATCAAAGGGCTGGGCTGTCAGCAGGATTTCTCTCAGGTACTGAGGTGCACCGTCTGCCAGAGGATCAGTGGACACCCGCTGACTGGCAGTGGTAGCACTGCTGCGTGTTGGCCGCTCAGGCCGGGTGGTGAGTTTGTGACGGACATTTTTGGTGACAGCCTGGGTGTAGGTGATCGACAGGAAGCCATGCTGCTGGTGAGAGCCCTCCAGGACCTTGGCTGCCGTCTGGCCAGTGGTGAGACAGGACAAATCGCACTGATGACAGGTATCATTACATAGACAAAAACTTGAGCTGTTCAGGGTTATTTTGGCCTGATTTCTTGGATGAGGGTTAAGCCTGGCTAAAAAAAACCCATAGATTTTACAATATAAATACGTTTCTGAGCAAAAAGTCTCCAATTACATTACTAATTTGAAACCTTTACCAAGAAACTGGGCCAGATTTACAGAAAATGGAATACATTCGATACAGATCATTTTGGAAAAGCTAGCTTTTACCTCCAACACTGCTCTATTTTAAATTTTTGGATTTGGAGTTTGTGAGGCCAGGTTAACACTTACCCCATGCATATCAGGAAAAGACTTAACCTCAGCCAAAAAAACAGCCCACTGTGTTCCCATATACAACTCTAAAAAAGCCAAGCTGAAATAACTAGCTTAAAAAGGGTTCTAAGAGCAAATGTATTCGTATTCTGCAGTAATTTAGATTGGATCATCAAATCAGTGCCCATTATGAGATGCATAAATTCTTACAAAAACAATTAATGACTGCAGCGGTCCTCTAAGGCTTCATTATTTGTCTCCAATCTTATGAGTGACTTGCAAAGCAATTGCTGGGTGAAAATCACCTAAATACCCATTAAGTTAAAGAAAATAATCTCCGGCTGTTGCATAATTAAAAAACGGCAAGTCTGTTTAAGACATCAGGTTAAAGTCTGCATAAAACATCCAGTAACAGTGGACTTGTAGCTATTAATAAAATTATTTATTAACTGAACATTTTTTAAAAGCATAACTTCTGCACCCTTTTGGGAGATGTTCTGAAACAAAATGTAAGTAAATACTTAAAAAAACTAATTCTGAAGTTTGGAGTCCATTCCTCAGAGACCAGGTGACTACCCATGGAGGTATTTTCCTTTCGAGCATTATGTGATTGATTTGTGATTGTTGCTGCGACCACAGTTTTGTACCAGTGGAAAAATTCAAAGCAACACTACAATTGTTTAAAACCGAATTTTAGCACTGGCTTCTGAAACATCTCTGAGGAGCGCACAGAACGCTTTTAAGCCACTGTTAATGGACGTTAGGCAGTGTCTAACTAAAAAGGAGAACAGCTGGATTCTTACAGGAGGGAAAAAGCCAGAGAAGTGGCTGAAAGTGTCTTGCTTGCTGACGGGTCGAACCAACACAGTGCGTCTGTTCAGCTTGTCAGTGCAAGACAGGACCACTCCTCCACAGCTGCCCGAGCTCCGAACACCCTCCTCCGTACTGGAGGTGAGGAGAGGGAAGGAGGAGAACGAGAGAGAAAATAGATGCCAAAAGGGACAGAGAAGGTAGGGGTGAATTGAGAAGATAATTCCATATATACAGATAGAGATGAGCAGGAAAAAAGACAAATAGGGAAGAAAAGACAGAAAAGCATGAAACTTTTAAGATAATTTTGGAAAGATTAAGTATAGAGTAAACTGATTATGACCAAAGGAAGATGCTCCAGCTTGAACCAGCTGAAATATTGTGGAATGGTCTTATACTATCCACTAATAAGAACAGTGAAGCAACTGTTCAATTCTGGGATGAGCAGTATTTTGAGTGGGAAAAGTACAATTTAGAAGTAAAAACCCTGACCCCGTTCACGAGAAAAACGCTGAGAAAAATACTTGCTAAATCTTTACATAACTTGTACATTTTGTACTGCTTCAGTAAATTGCTCAAATAATGTAACCTGTGCTTTATCCAACACATTTTCATCCCTTAGGTACCAGTATAAGACCATCACCAGAATAAAATGTCATCAACAAGAGAATGGAGGCCCATGGCCTAGTCTCCTCCCACACACAAACACACACAGAAGAACGGTTGTCACCAGATTTCATTGGTTTGATTATTTAGCCAATCGGAGCCACTGGAGAGACGGGAATGTTATACTGTAAATGGAATTTATTTGTAACTTTATTCTGTTTCCACGAAAATTTTAAGGCGTATCAACATATTACCCTTGTGGACATACAGCCACAAATCATGTTTGTTTTCTCATGACTTCCTTTATGTTCCTGTCTGTCCAGCATGAGCAGAGAAGAGGGGCCTTGATTAGGAGCAGCAGAATGGCAGAGGCACAGTATATAGAGGCCTACGGCTGCTATTGCTGGGACAGGCAGAAGCCTCACCACGGCTGTCTCCTTGCACTGCAGAATGAGTCCTTCATAGTGGCCAGAGTGCCAGCCCTGCCCTGGCCTGGAGAGACACACAAGGCCAAGCTTAACTTGGTCATCTGGGACTACTCATACTGTTGTAGCAGGGACTGATACCATCTCTTTAATCGCAACAGCAGTTACACAGTTGTATTAAGATAAGTGAACCACAGGCTGATACAACATTTGTATCAAACGTTCAGCAGCCTGGAGGAATGCATCAAAACTTCAATGCAGCTAAATTATGTATGTAAAATGACCATTGAATTTTAGACAGTGCTTTGAAATGTGAAAATAAACGCAACACATGTATTTACTTGGGGAATTATACAAACGTATAATGTGATGCATAATTCTTTTTTGTGACATTAGATTTTTTTGTTGGGGCCATCCGTAAGAAGCAGAAAGCACCTGTAAAGCAGACATCAAAATAAGTTAACATGAAGACAGGCACAACAATTAGCATTCTCAATTTGCAGCACAACATAAACACTAAATCTTCAGTGTATAAAACACACACGCGCACACACACACACACACACACACACAGATACATGCACAGCATTATTACAGTTACTCGAGGATGCCAAATCATGCACAACACATGTATGGCAAAATGTTTCACACAATGGAAATGGTTCAACACCATCTGCATCATTTCTTTTACGCCCCCCCCTCCCCTCCCTCTTCATTACTCCCCAACCGGAATACTGGGAGTTCAGTGAGAGAGGAGTAGGCCTACTGGTGAGTGTGTATGTACGTGCGCGTGTTCCATGCATCGTTATCTTGTGTGTGCATGTCAGTTCTTTCTGAGTGTGCGCCTATGTGAATATCTCTCTGTAATCCCCCCTCTCAGCTGTAAGAGTGACTAATACATATGGACCCCCCACAGCTCTTCATCTCTCCCATCATGCCTCTCTTTTCTCCCTTTCTCTGCTCCCATCCAGCCATCCTTCGCTCCAAGCCATTTGCGGAACAGCTGGAAGACATCAGCTCCAATTTGTGTGAGCTGCTCCTTGGAGCGAATAAGGGTGAACTGTCACCGGCCGTCCTCTCTCAGGGGGCATCTCTGCGTTTCAGAACAGTTCAATGAGCACCGTTGCTAAGGGAGACCTGGCTAAAATAAGGAGGAGGAGAAGCTTCCTGATTTCTAAACTTCCCGCTGGACAGGAAACACCCCCCTACAGGGTCTAATACCCAATCACCTCCTTGCTTCTATATTTCCCTTGAATTCACCTCCTCCACTCCATGATGAGTGTGCCCCACGCCTATAGGGTTCACCTATTTTTATTCCCTGGGACTCCGTCCCTCCCCCCAACCTTTCGTGTCCTCCTCCTATTTTGATACAATCAGGGATTCAATTATATATTCACCTTCCATATTTGCCTGCCCTATCTAACTTTCCATTCATTTTCCAGCAGTGAGATAGCTGAGGCCAGATGAGACATTTTCTCCGTCAAGCTTGATTTAATCTGACCCAATGCACACAAATAACCTGGGCTGGGTGATGAAATACCTAACAATTATCCGTTCAGAATGATTAATATGGACTCCAACCCCTGTGGGCTCTCTTGTATATGTGGATGATACAGATTAGAGTGGGCCAGGAGCCCAGAGGTCCTCCACTGTGTCCTGAACAGCCATGACTGTAACCTGGCTTCGATGATGGCGTGCTTCTGCCTGCCAGAACTTTGGTCGGTTAAAAGTGTTTTGAGACCATGTTGTTAAATGCACATTAAACTGAAATAACCTAGAAATGAGAAAATTGACCCATTATCTACTTAGGAAGGCATAGAGGTCTACTAAAAAGATTAAGGTTGGCTCTGTCTCAGAAGCAATTGGACACACACCTGTGGAGAGCAGAGTCGTATGATATAATGACCCACGACACCTTCACGTTCTAAAACTGTCTAACCACTGACATTGTCCTGGCTTAGGTTGATACTCCATACTGTATGTACCACATGTGGCCTGACAGAATATAAATCAACTGACTGCAGTGAAACAGAGAGGGCTGTGAGAACCTTGCGAGACAGTCAGGTTCAAAGCCAAGAGGATCACCTTAGTTTGTCTGACCTGTACTGACATGCCTAGGACACAGCTAAGGCGCTTTTAAAATCTGGCAGATCAGAATCAATATATATTATCGTATCAGTGGTGAGAGCATTGATTGCTAAGGATGGGGTTCAATATGGACGCAGGGCCATCTCCCTTTCACTGTCTGGCTCGATCAGAGAAGGAGGTACTTATAATAGGAACACATCTACTCACGCATGTAGGCACACAGACAAACACACTCTGGTCTGCTGGATGCAACATGCTGGAGTGTTAAAGATCGCTGTTACATTATCTCCTCAGACAGAGACAGGGGGAATTGCTTCCTGCTAAGTGGTCTCTTCCCAACAGGGCAAGACCTCAGGCACGTACACAGCACACACTCAGAGCTGTTGACTCCATCACAGAGGTATGTGATCAAGGCAAGGAGGAAGAAATAACGGAAAAAATAAGGATTTCGATATTAAAAATTAGGCCACTCTGTAATTGATGGGAAGAATGTGTGTATAGGGCATGAAAAAAATACCTTTAGTCACAGCTTCAGTTTCACCATACTGCAGTATGTGCTTTCATAATTTCAGAGCCCAGAGCTAAATTACCCCATTTTGACTGGAACTTGACGTGGGGAGAGATTACCATAAGGATGCAGTGGAACATCGCCCGGTGGTTTTCCTCCCCTAACAACGTGTTAATGTTTCTGCGAATCGATTCAGACACCGCAGGCTCAGAGAAAATGACTGAACTCCTCTGCTTTGTGAGTCAGAGTTGGGCCAGCCCAGAGCCCTTTCAACCCGTCCGTCTAGTCTGTTGGTCCATCTGTCTGTCTGTCGGTCCATCTGCCTGTCTGTGGTCACCACCGCAGCAGCTGTCTGGAAAGACGATGACGCTGAAGTGATAATCCGAAAAATCAGCCATATGAGCAGAAGTGGGAACAGACAAAGTGTTAGCGGCGCTGGTGGTAAAGTGTATGTGAACACAAATGCGTGCGTGAGAGCGAGTTTGTGGGGAGAGCGGGGTGACCGGGGCGGATAGAGAGACTGCGTTCAAACCGGAGGGTCCCACTTTTATCACTCCACCGGTGCCATATCATTTAGACATGACACTGTCATCCAAGCCATTCCTGCTGGCTGACTTAAAGATTACCACAAAAAAAACAACAACAAAAAAACGGGATGCATATAAGTGTTGACATGTACGAAATGTACTCTACCTGCATCTGTAGTGGTCAATGTTGATGCTGCCAACTTTACATTTGATCTTTGTATAAACATCCTGGACGTCCACTGAGGCACTCAGGTCTTCTAGCTCACTGATGACACAGATCTCTGACAGAAACACAAAAAACAGAAAATAATGTTTTTGACATTTTAAGATCATGAAGTGAATCACAGTGGAAATACATAGATGCATTAGGCAACTTAATCGTGTATCAATCTTTAGTTTGCAACACTGAACGCTTCTCACCCTATTTATGTTTTAGCATGTTGTATGGCCACCACTGTGCTTGGAAAACAGGCAAAACAGCTGAACTTGGACTTCAGTAGTGGAAGTTTCATCTGTGTGTGTACATTTCAAATCTTTGGGCAAAGACCTGCACTGTAGCGAACCCTGTTCAGGTCTTGCCTTTGGTCCTGATCCAACTGCTGTGGTCAGTTCCTGCAGAGTGGGGAGCCAGTGTGTTTTTGAAGCTGGACCAATGTTAGGCTGATTAAGGCCAGAGCCTTGAAATACGTGGGTAAGACGGCAAAGTATGAGTAAGATATCTCTCAGCCTGTTATAATGAGGAGTGTATGTGTGTGTGCGCGCGTCTATGCGTGTTTACACAACACCGAATGTGCATGTAGACTCCTCTGTGTGTGTGAGTATTCATTAAAATGTATGTGCGTCCCTCAGTGCACCTTGTGTGCAAACGAACCCACCCACTGCAGGCAAAGTGAGTAAGCTTTATAGAAGGACTGATTAACTTTGTATTGAACCGAGCCTGTGAGCTTAACTGTTGGTTCTCTCTCATTGTTTCCACAGAGACAGTCCCACAATCACAGGCTAGCTTGGGAAAATGGACTTCATGCATGTGAAACTATGGTTGTTGTTGTACTGTTGCCTTGTGGTGATTCTGAAAAACGCAGAGGTTGCTAATACCTTATTAAAATTGAAACACAAGGCTTGTCAGCTTTATTGTGGATACTGTGTGGAAATAACTCTCCCCAGTTGTTAGATACTCAGAAACTCAGAGTCTCCAAACACGGTGTTGATATTGATGTATGAGTTTGCTAAACCCACCCTGTAAGAGTACTGGAAACCCTTAGTCTCTTCGTCTTAAGAAGGAAAGAGTATCACTGATTTGTGCCTTTAGAAGAGCCTCTGGAGACTCATGCTTGAATTTCTACCTTTAATCTTCCACACATAATAGCATAACATTATACCCGAGAACCAATATGTCTGGAATGGCTGTTTTTCCATTTCTCTGGAGAGACAAGAATCTTATTTCCTTTGCAGTTGAAAAACATATTACATCATAGCAGATTGTCTGCAGTTATATCTGTGGCTTACTTATCTCCAAGAATGTACTTGATATTAGACATCTAATATATTGCATACACACAATTCTTGTTTTCAATAACATGCTAATGTGTTGCACACAGAAAATCCAGTGGTAAGTTCATCTCGCAACTCAGATGGCACATATTAAGCCCAAATCCAAAGTAATGCCTATTTAGTTTGTCTCTAAGTCAAACCATCTCTGTGATGTCCTCCAAAACATTCCGTTTCCACTATTAAAGACCTTAAGCTGGGTGATCTGGTTGGCAGATGCTAAATATTACAGCCACCAATTAAAGGTAAATCTAGCCTTTCATCGCCCCAGTAAACCTAAAGGGGACAAGAGGCGGTTCGCTTGGGATTCATCACCCATTTATTTATGTCTTTTCCCCTGCATCCCTCCTTCTCTCCAGCTGCTTTTCCCTTCAGAGTGCTTTGAGGAAGGAATCAGGAGTTGATCACTTAAAGTGTTGATACAGCAAGACTGTAAAAACTCTGAATAGCTTCCTGCACTCTTTCACAGGGACACATTTGCGTTAAAAACTAGTTCCGCTTTACACATGAACGTTTTCTTTATTGTCTTATACAACAGATTCATCAGATCTCAAATGTAGCTTAATAACAAATAATTCATTCATTTTTATTCACACAGCCATTGCTCATGCTATCTACCTAGCTCTTCAGTTATTCCCTACTTCACAGAGACTTACCACGTCATGTGTTTAGAGCAGTAAGTCATTAACTTGATATACATGAGCTTGAACACTACTGTGTATTATCAATCAGCAATAGAGAATGGAACATGCACTGAAATTCATTGTATTTGAAAAAAATGAGCAGTGAGTATTATGTCAAGGTTGGAGTACCTGTCTTTTTGGCAGTTGGGTCAGGCGCAAACAGTTTAACTGTGACCTTGGGTAACATCCACTGCATCCAAAGGCTGACCTTCCCACTGGTGCCACCAATGCTGCTAGTTTTCTGCTCCAGAGTCACCGTGTCGGCGAACGGACCGTCGTCTCCAGCAGGCACCGAGTCACCCTAGGGAGCCAAAACAGGATCCGTTCAATCAGGGCTGGTAAGATGGTAACAAGCCATGCTTTGAGGCAAAACGGGGCACTACTACATGAGCCCGAAGAAAATGACAGAATTCAAAAATGTATACATCATTTATATCAAAAAAAATTTGTTCAACAAATCTAGACCTGAATGACAGAGCAATGTTCTTTTCTTGTCAATGGCAATGACTCATTAACAGCTCACATTTTAGCTAGTAAAATTGGATTGGTCAGCTCAGAGAGACACCAGGCAAACAGACTAGAATAAGAAATTCCATTTTATTAAAGAACATCTGCACGAGTACACAATTTACCTTAAATTATCTGTCTGTCCAACCATGTGTGCAGTGAGTGTGTATGTATGTTTGAAAGTGTTGTCGCTGTGCATGTAGCCATAACAAAGCGGCACCAACAGCTTTCGGGCCTGTTGGTGCGTAAATGACATCAGTGTCTGGTGAGCAGAACTCCACTCAGAGCTGAGCGATGTGGGGGGAAAAGGACCATTGTGTGGAGCTGTCACTGGTGTTAACCCCAAACTAAGCCACCAGCACCCACATGGCCTGCTTTCGCTCAAGTGCGCCAGGACACACACGTCTTGCAGCCTGGGAGAGAATGGGAAGTGAAGACCGGAGGTAGGGGGGGGGGGGTTGAGGAGGAGAGGCAAGCAGGATGCGGCAGAGGAGGCTGCCTTCTGTGAGCTCTCATATCATTACTGGGGCTTTGGCAAGGCACTGAGGATGACAGCACTGGGGACATTTTTTATTTCTCTCTTCCTGGTGAATCTGTTTTCCAAACATGTATCTGCGCGGCGGACTCGGAAAAGGGAAAGCCTGCAAAAAAAGAACAATATGGCAATTTGCTGCTCTGGCATTGCGGGGTTTCACTTTTTCCACAGCTTCTCCCATCGCAGTGTGGTAATGACAGATTGTGTCATGGTTATCGAGCCTGGCTGTGGTTGGTGAGGAGGTTATCAACCATCTCAATTAGAAACCCCACAGCTGCTGGGCTGATTACAGTGTCTTAAAGAGGATCCAGATGAGGAAACTATGTCCCTGTTCCACAGCTGAGGGGAGGAATGAGGGCCCCACACTAATTTGCAAATTTAATTTAAATCGTACAGTTAAAAGGTGGCTGACAGCAGAGCTCAATAACAACGCTTGACAATTATATAAATAAATGAAGGATTATGCTTATTCAGAAATAGATTCAACGTTACAGTGTATGGGAACCACTAGAAACTGATGAGAAGCATGTGCTCCGTGGGAAGCATTAGCTCTAAGTAAATAAAAGTGAAACATATATGTTTGGGCATTTTCTTTAAGCATTTAAGACTTAAGATCTATCAGACAAAAAAATAAACAAAGAAATGCGCCAGAAACACAAAGGATGAACTCACAGTAGGCTGGAGGACGCTGAAAGCTCCGCAGGCAGGGGAAATGCAGTCCCATATGATCTCAAATATACAGTCCTATATAGTATATAACATTATATACCTCTTCATAACCCTCAAAATGATGCACTTAAATACTGCAAATATGAACAAAAAGACCACAAAAAACAACACTGAATCACTTAATTCCTCCAGAACTACCATTTATTCCAATCAAGTGTCTTGCCGTGTCATTATGTGTTTCCATGGAACCAAATAGTCAAGGTGCGTGCGTGTGTGCCTGTGAGTCTGAAATAACGGTGACTGGCAGTGAGTAATATGAGCTCAGTAGTAATGGTGTTCAGTCAGTCTCAATGAGAGATATTCTAGTGTCAACTGCCATTTGGGGACTAATTATTGTTGAGCTGGAGTCAAAACATAGCGCTCCGTATGTGTGTGTGTGTGTGTGTGTGTGTTTGGGACTGTTTAGTTTACAGTTCTGGCCAGTCGGGAGGATTAGGCTCTGTAATGCCATATGTGGAAACAGGAGCCAGCCGCTGGCACTGTGGGAAGCTCAGACCACTGTGTACCTTAGCGTGGTTACGCTGGAGCATCGGACACCCGAATGCTCCCGCTTCCCAGCAAGAACCAGTGATGTCACTTAAAAACTCTCAGTTCCTTACAAACCAGGGTCAGAAGAAAGAGACACTATACAGAGATTGACACCATGACATTTTGTAAAAAAAAAAAAAAGGCTGCTTTCAACTGACCATCTCATCCTACAACTGTAATTTTGCATTTATAAGAAATACTATCACATTTTCTTGATTGTGTTGTTTATCTTTTTTGTACGTGTAATAGATTTGCAAAGTGACACAGTCCAAAGAGCGGAGACCAGAATAGTTCAGTTTGTGTTATCGCCCTGTCGAAGAGACGCTGTGTTCTGAAGTGCGGATCATTTTCTTTGCATGGACTTCCTTTTGCTGTGTTCGCGTCAATTTACCGAGGGCTGCTTCACGAATCTGAAACAGTTCAATTCAGGTTTTGCAATATGCTTACTTTTAAAAGACGGTGCAGTTTGGACTCAGTTTGGCCAATCTGGGGATTCAGAATCCCAACCCAATAAAGCATACATACAGGTTGTATGTATGCTTTATTAGTTGTGGATTCTATTTAAAATAAAAAAGGCAACGTAAATGTACCGAGTGTTCAAGTACGGACTTGTAGGTTGTAGCTAACCCAGCTAGAGCTGTAACGTAAACATTGTACCAGCTAGTTTGCTAACATTCACATGGTTTAGCTAATCACCTGTTGGCCCATTTTTTTTTGTACCTGAAATTGTGTTGGAATATGGCGATGGGTTGTGTATTTCAAGATACAGAATAACGCTGTTTTGTGGAATGTTTATTTATGAGTAACGCGACTAACGCCTTTATTGTGTTCCAGTGGTTTTGCTAATCGCCTCTGGGCCCACCTTTACCTAAAACTGCGTAGAAATATGCCGATGGTTTTCAAAGATGATTAGATGTAGAACATGGTTTTAAGGTTGGAGGTGAATTTATGATTACAAGCTGTTATGTCACGCCGGCTGTTGCTGTATGTTTGGCTAACTTTGCTGTTCAGCTAAGCCGATAACATCCCTGCTGATTTTCTACCGGCTCTGAGCCGCTGTTTTACTTTCATAGGACTGCCGACAATAGTTGGCCTGGATCCCAGCAAAAGATGAATAATGTACATCTACAACGGGCGTTTAAGTTGCTTGATTACATGGAGGCCGTTGCGGATAACCAACAGTGTATTCGGTTCCTAGTTACACAACGGGGGCTGTGTATTTGTCTAGCAAAAGGATATTCTGTACGTGTGTACATTTGTTTGCAAGCTAGGTGTCGTCTGCTGAGTTCACTGGGGATAAGAATGTTAGCGTTGCAGATTCGGAGTCTTTTCATGTGATTGAAAAGTTGCTTTAATTACTTTATACGTCTAGTTACCAGATGAACCGGCTTTGTTTTGGATCACACTACCTTCCTGGTCAGGACCAGCCTTACTCTGCTTGTGATTGGCTAGTAGTACTTACCTAGGTGCAACTACCATCAAAGATCCAATAGAACTAAGAGGCCTCACTCTGTAGTTAAAACAGAGCTTTCAAGACACAGGGTGAAACGATGCTGTAGCAATGTGTAGTATGACAAAACAAATAAAGTGGGTTTTTTTTTTTTATTAAACCATGTAAACCTATTCTGGTACAACCCCAAAATAAAATTATGAATCTGAAAATGGACATAATTTGACCACTTTAAGATAACTAATAACTTCCAAAAAGCCAACATTTATTTTTTATCAGTGTATGAAAATTCCTCCGTATCCAATTATCAAGGTGACACCTTGAAGAACAGATGTGGGGGTGTGGTGTTTGTAGAGGTGGGCTCTGCCACGTTCCTGAGCTGCCAGATTGGGGCCCCCAAACACACACACACACACATTCTAAGAAGGAGCTATTTTCCCACACCTTCACCAGCCAAGTTGTAGAGTATACAGTTTAATTCCTGGGCCTCTGCGCTATAAACGTGCTGAGGATCCGAGTTTATTTTCTTTGCACAGTTTGTCTTTGCTCATCAGAGAGACCCAAACATTGGAAGACAACAGCAGGCTGGGAAGTGTCAGAGAAAGATGGAGGAAAAGGCAGATTATGAAAAAAGAGTGGGAAGAGAGAATGGTTTAGGGACAGGTAGAAGGATGGAGAAAAGTTGGGAGGGTACAGAGGAAGGGTTTAGTGATAGAAGGAAAAGTAAGAGAAGGGAAGAAGGGGAAGTGGGAGAGATGGAATAAAACATGGATGGAGGAAAGACAGAGTAGGAAGATAAATAATTACAGAGATGGAAAGAGCAAAAACCAGAACGTGACCTTATTCAGGCTATGGCCAGGTTCAAAATTTGGTGCAATGGGTCAAGCTGATTAGGGTTGTGAAAGAATGCTGTCAGGTTGAGATCAACATGAGTGGATAGAGAAATAAAAGGTCCGATGAATAGCGGGGCGTGAAAGGCACAAGAGGCAGGAAAGGAGCAAACGGAGAACGACTGAAGACCCTGTTGAATAAATACTATGTTGTATCAATTCATAAAAACTAGCAAAACACACGCATGTGAAAATGTCACAAAATACTGTGTCGACTCAACAGCTGAGGGCGGAGGAAGTGTTGCGAAGGGGCTGTAGGGCAGGGGGTTTTGGGGGCGTGGTGTGGTTGTTGGGGAGAGACTGCTGCCACTACTGCTGAGACTTATCAAAACAGCCCCGACATTCTTGCTCAATCACCCAGCCTCCCAGAGGGCTAAACACTTCTACCAGTGTTTGTACTTAGGTAAACAGTGACAAGTGGGCTGTCAGGGGCCTCTGTGGCCTTGTTATAGACGCACTATACCACAGGCCCTCCACTGCCATACTGATCTGTTGCCACTTCTGTGGGTTCACAGATGACGCAAGAACACACACACACACACACACGTTGATCGCAGGGAAACAAATGCAGCCGCAGATGCACATCGACATATGAAACACTTTTTTTCGTGTATATGTACTCACACAAGCACACTTTATTGCCTCTCAAGGCGGTACGATGGTTGTGCTGTGATCCCAGGGGCCCGACATTGCTGACAGGGCCCTTGTGGTCAAAGAGCATTAAATCCTGGGCCAGTTGCCACTGCTTTACAACACAAACATTCATCAACACCATCATTTATATGTATACTATGTTTCTACTTCACACGATACATGGCCTTGGGGCCTTAGCCACCAAGGCCATGGGGACCCCAGGCTAGTCATTGATGCTGCCACTGTACTAGAAAGTAGAAAAGACTCCTGCCACATTATCGAAGCCTAGGATAAGAAATCACCTAGGGACAAAAGGGAACATAACACTCAAATTTGTTGTTGCCCCCTAAAAACTCTGACTGTACTTTTTCCATTGGCTTTGCACATGCCTGCACGCACTGCTACACTTCATACTTCATTCTCTGGGTTTGATATTTTAGCTGAGCAGAAAATGTAAATACAGGTTATTGTTTTCCCCAAATTAAGAGGCCGGTTTATACTCAATCAAGGCCCAGCTTACACGAATCAAACAGAGCTCACAGCCTATCTGGAGTATCTGTTCTGGGTAAGAAAATTATGTAAGAAACACAAGCACTGATGAGATTTTTCCAGCTTTGAAAATCCTTCCCAAACAAAACAGATTTTCTTTTGGACAAACTGCATGTGTTAGCACTAAATCGACTACTCATAACAATAAAAATTACAATATTTGCACTTAAAATCATAAATCAGCAGCAGGAATTATGTATACAACAAAGGCTTAACTAGCATGTGTTACTGCATGACTCATAGCACCGTAGATTAAAAAATAAAAAATAAATAAAAAATAAAGCTCATACTTGGGTGTTGGCAGGGTGCAGTCATTAGGCCTCTTATTAATCAAGTAGCAGAACATGAAAGGAGTGATGCCAGAAAAACACACTGACTGAATGACAACAAAGGAGCAATAGCAGCAGTAAGATAAAGCAGTAAGTACATGAATGAATAAATGAAATAGTAAACAATTTTACTGCAAGAGTAAATTAAGTCACAGGATGCACTGTGGCAGTGGCAAGTTTTTTTCTGATAATGAGAAGAGGCTTGCCCATGTGGGAAAACCGCAACTTAGATGCGGCGATTCATGATTCCTGAACTCATAAAAACACTGAACTGACTAAATGAAATGTGTAGCTGGGTGAGAAGAACAAACCTCAGTCGGGGATCCAAAGTCTGCAGAGGGGCTGCAGGTGCTGGTGTCTGGTAGGGCGGTGCCGGCACTGCTGCGCACCGGGGAGGACGGAGCAGCACCAGCAGGGGGTTCTGGGACGCTGGAGGTCTGACGCAAGATGCCGTGCCTCTGGAGACGAGCCCACGTAGAGCTCCAGCTGAGGAGGAGCTCGTACAATAGCTGAACCTGAAGAGTGACAGAAGAACCTTAGGTTGCAATGCTAGATATGGTATTTTGAAGGAATTACATACTTCCCACTGACTGAGATCAAATGTAATCTAATGTAGTCCGATGTAAGGAAGAACTTTAATGCAGGATTCTCATGTCAATGAATATGTTGTTCTTATCTGAGAATGCGTTCAGAGAACGTTCTTTCTCAATATACACACAGTAGACACAGCTTTGTGGGCAAAAATTGACCATGGCAACACAGCTGAATACACTTTCAATACATGAAGTCTCCTGTGCCAATTGAGTGCCTTATAAGATAAACCTAACACACCACAAGTAGTCTTAATATTTGAAACCAGATTCAAATGTAATTTTGCCAAGGTCTGACTCAAACAGCTGCACTGGGGAGTTCTCATGTACTTCTGACTTCTGAGGCCATTACCATGATTTGGCTTGGCAGCTTTGTAGTTATGTGACACTAAACCTAGTTAAAGTTGAGAGGGAAGGATGAAATATTAGCCAGAAATGGACCACTATCCGTTCCCATTTCTTTCACTCTCCAACTTAGCACTCTTTTAGACTTTGTACTTGTCAATCAGAGAGGCCTCATTTCACAGAAGTGATTTAAAACCTAGTGTTCATGTTTCTATCCGATGGCTGATTATTTGAGAGGCACAGCATGCCCATACACATGCTTCACTGTACACATTTGTTATCCATAACAACAAAACTCCCAAAGAAACACCCACAGAGGAAAGTTAAGTTGTGTCATCAATTTCCCCTGAAAAACTCACCACGCTTAGGAAAAACTGAAAGCTCGGCGTCAAGTGTTCTCAACTATTTATCATGTGTTCACATGAAAAGAGGCCTTAGCTTTAAACAACAACAAAGCCAAAAACAAGAGTGGAAAACATGAGGGGGAGGCAGGGGAATGTGATGTGATGCTTTCAGTTATTCATGCATTCACTCAGTGTTCTTTAGAGAAGAGAAAGAGGGAAAGAAAGGGAGGAAAGCGACGCTCTTTCACAGTGAGCTAATTTCTGGATTTCAAATGCTTCGCTTCTGCAGCCAACTAACCCCCCACCCCCCACCACTGAGGGTCCCTCAAAAGTAAAGGTGCACGGACATATGAGTAGCTTTCTCTACTCCAAACATTTTTACTCGCTATTGCTCGCTCACACACATGCACGCCTGTTAGCACACACATTACAGGGAGGCCTTCCATAAATAAGCATAAATCAAATAAAAAGAAGCACAATACATTACAGCTGGGCCATTTCAAACAAGACCAGGAAGAGCTGCGAACGCCGATCCCGCAGCCGTCCAGGGACACGGCCAACAGCTGTCTGCCATACCCAACCAAACTGCACCGCGGACAGGCGAGGTACGGCTCCACGCTCTCTTCTCAGAGAGTCTGGGGCCTGGAAGTCCGACCAAGCACAACAAGGCCTACTGCTCTCAGCAGCAGATGTGGAGGCAGAGAGTAAGGAATGCCGAGTCGAGGAGAAAAGTGAAGGGTTGGGTACAGTGAGGCTTCATACCTGACCTCTGTTCTCGCAGAGTCTGGGGTTCAGTCCCTGTCCCTACTTTCATCATGACATTTTTAGTACGTTTGTTCCAGTTTCCTCATTCCTTTCATCCACCCTCTCATCATTTGTCTTCATATTTCATTTTGTCCTTCACACCATCCTTACCACACTCTCTCCTTCTTTTCCTTCATCTCTTATCTTCCCTCTGCCATTTGCTCCATCCTTTATTTACTTCCTGCTCGTGATATCCCTGAATAGTGGAAAGTAGGGTCAGTTGGTTCAGCTCAGCTACTGCTGTCAGGCCATTGGGCAGGTTGGGACACACACACACACACACACACACACACACACACACACACACACGCTTACATGAGCTCACAATACATATGCCACATTTCATGAGTTGGGGAAGTGAGCAGAACATTTGGAGGACTGGGTTCTCCAAAGACCTGTCATCTGCAGATCAGGAGGTCTGCTAGGCTGCAGTAGTACAAACTGGAGACTGAACAGAGGCTTCCACAGTCATTCATAAAAACACACAGATGAAAGACGGGACAGCATGCAGATGGTGAGTGTTCGTGTGCCTTTATCTAAGCACAGTTTGTATAGAACCTTCACAAAAGTGACATATTGTTGAGTGTGTGTGGTGACTGAGAGGGTACACTTGTACAGATGAGTGTGCATGTGTGTGCGCACGCATATGCGTTCACTGCAACGCTGTACAGTTTTGTGTCAAAGGTCAACACAAACCGTGATGTGTGTGTGTGTGTGTGCACACGCTGATTACAAGGTGGTCCTGATAAGGCAAAAGTGCTGCTACTAACCCCATCATTCATGACGGCCGCATGACTCATTCACACACAGACACACAAACTCAGACTGGAGACTACACGCACAGCAAGCACTGCACTACAAGCATACAGCAAGTCCGATGTGATCACCATTCCATGAAAAAAGTTCCTTTACAGCCTAAGTACTTATATGTATGAAATGGTGACGTTGCGCAGTAACTGCCGTGCGTGATCACTGTGCGTATTCAAATAACAAAATAATGCTCTACACTCTGTAACTGAAAGTGAAGTGACTTTACAGGCAGATGGGTGTGCAAATGTGTGTGTTTGTCCTGCTCTGTTCCAGGATGTGACAATTCACCTTGGGTGTTCTGCATTAAAATGAAATAAAAATACGTTGGAAACATGCATCAATTGATTGCCCTGTGTTTGCTCCTTCATTTTTATGCATACATTATGTATGTATGTATGTGTGTGTGTGTGTGTGTGTGTGTGTGTGTGTGTGAGTGAGTGAGTGAGTGAGTGAGTGCGCGAGCATGCAACTGTGTCTTTGCTCGGCCTAGTCCCCTTTTCTCTCACTTTCTTTTACTCTTTTACTCCTGATGTCTTTCTTACCCTTTCAAAGACTATTGCACATTTAAACCACATATTCCATACCTGTAGCTACCTATAAAAATGTAAAATAAAGTAAAAAAAAAAAAGAAAAGGAAAAGATAAAAACACTCAAGGGCTCGACCGTTTCACCCCAGTTTCTAAAAATACCTTTGTTTGTGCCATGAAGTAATCCATCGCATATTATGGAAAACTTGATTTAATGTCATAAAAATGCAGTCTAGATGCCAGGGGAAGTTAAGAGGCCAAACTCTTTGGCTTTATTTTTTGACTTTAAATAAAATTATGTTTCAAAATTAGCGTGATTCGAATTGACTGATTTTCAAATGCTGGATGTAACGCCACCACCCAAACTCCTCCTGTTCCGCACACCCATCACAGTGTTTTCATCTAACTGTGTTGGTTGCACTTATGGCGCGGCGCTCTGACTTCCCCATATACGTTCCCACAAATGGCAACGCTAATTAGAAAGAGGAGCAAGTAGTGTGAGGTCTCTTTTGTTCTGGAGAGGGTGGGGTTGCTCTGGCAGCAGTTCTTAAAGAGCTGCTGCATGACTTGAAATGGTACAGTATTGGCTTATAACCCCCCTCGAGTCGGAAATTTACACTGTAGAGGGAAAGAAAGAGAGAGGAGGTGAACAGATGGGAAGAGCGAGCAGAGGGAGTGCGATGAAAGAGAAGAAACGAAGAAGTTTTCATTGGACCCAAAAACTAATAATGACTCATCATATAATCGCAATAAGCCTTCCCAGCTTTGCCAGACATAGGCACTCCATTTGAAAGGGAGAACAGAGAAGAAGAGAGAAAAGAAACTTTCCCTCAATAAACGACCAGCTCTCCTCGTCTCTGGGAACGTTTTCACCACTAACAGATTAAGGCCTTTCATTTGTTTCTGGTACCAATTCCCCTCAATATCACCATGGCTCATCACTGTGGTCGGAGACATTTAACAGTGTGACCACTCAAAAGGTCGCCCCAATTAAGTGTTTACAGAGGAACCTAATTCAATACAGCTAATTCAATTGCGAAAAAACAAAACATGTGTAATGGTACATGTAGATGTGATTATAGCGCTGTAGCAGCGCAATGAAAATCAACGCAGAGGCCTAACCGGGAGACAAACATGTCCCGTTTCTAATCTGTCCATATTCATCATGCTCTCAATATAACATAATCACACACTGTAAAACAATGGTGATGAGTCTTCCAACTCCCTACTCACCTCCACTCAGACCTCAGAATGTTTGACCAAAACAAACAAGGCAACACTCTCGTGTTTACACTTCCACTTTCAAGAAAATTATACTAGGTAAGAAGATGAGCCGGTTTGTTTATTGAAGTCAATCTCTATCAGAAAATCATGCAGAGGCAGGATCTTCCTGCCAGGGTTCGTGTGTTCATATTTCAGGAGAGTTTACAAGGGAATGATTTGTATAAATATACATGCAAATCTGATGACTACTTTGTGAGAGTCAGGACTGTCTGACTGACCTGAGGGTTGGAGCACTTGACGTGGATGGGCTGCAGATCAACATGAAGGCAGACTACAAAGGAGTGTCTTCCTTCAGAACAGCTCTGCAGCTTATGGGATGTGACGGCCAGCGTGGAGGTACAGCCCATAGGCTCCAACAGGCTCAGGCTTTGCTGCTGTCCCAGCATTGTGTACACACTGAACTGACACAGGCTTACTGTCCACGGGAAGGCATCACCTGGTGGTAGACACGAGAGAAGGAAAAAGAAAGCTACATTAAAAATGTGGGAAAGGGATGAAACATTGGGAGGAGGAGGATGAAAATTGCAAAAGAGAGATATTGGCAGCGATTGAGAGGGGCAGGGAGGATGAGAGCGACGTCATGTGAAGGGAGCGCGAAGAGCAAAAGCCAAGTAATTGTGAAATTCAGAGGAAGACAAAGAGATGTAAGAAAATGCAGAAGAGATTTTGGAAGAAGGACAAAAAGTGCAATGGATTAAAATATCAGAAGGAAAAGTTAGCAATGCTCATTATCAAAACCATTATGACAACTACATTATTCCTCCCACTTACCTTTAAAATCAAAGCTAGTTACTGAACACGGGATGAGAAATCTTCATGGAAAACAGTAAAGACGCACTAAGCAGTATCCTTTCTATGTCCAATAAGCAGGCTGAGGATCCCATCAAAACACACAGTAAAACGAGGGTCTAATCTAAATCTGTGGGTCTGAGACGAGATGCCACACAGAGAGCTTGAACTTGTTAGTGTGCCAACCCTGGTAGAACCATCTTACAGAGAGGAGGAACTTGTTCGCTTGCACAGGGCCATGAAGAGCACATTTCCCATGCACCGTGGGCAGGACGCTTTGATCCAGGGCATTGAAAATGAGAGATGAAGAGCATTTCAAAGGGTAGGAATGAATTACTAAAAAGCACGGGTTGTTAATTTTAACGGCAACATTGACAAGGCTGCTGATGTCACTGTTTTTGCTGTCGTTTTTCTTTCTCCTCCGTTTTTTTAAATCTGTATGCCCAATGCTGATGTCATTGAAGAGTTGAGAGAGAAAAAAGGAGGGTGGCCCCTTTTTTTCTTCTTCTAAAGAGAAAACACTGCTCACCCGCCTGAGTGTTGCTGAACTCTACCAGGTGTGCACACCACATGTGCGAGGTCTATCTCTCAATGTCCCTCTACTTAAGTTTGTTTGTCTTTTGTCATGGTAAATGAGAAGTAGTGGGGCAAAGGTTTGCGCAGTGTTGAAAAGGCCATAATGATGATGAATTCACATTATGTAGCCTATTGCTATTATGAAAGCATTCATTTCAATTATTAATAAAAGCAAATTCATTTGTAATAAAAGTTAAGGAGATTTTTCCCTCCCATTGAAATTAATTTTCCGAGACTCCCATATTTAACCTATGAACCTATCGCCATCATTGTTGTCCAAAGTGTAACATTTTGTTTTTTTTAAGTTAAACTTTCATATCAATCTTTTTGACAGCCGGTCATCTGGCGTTCACACTGTGTGCTCTCCTCCCAGCATTTTCATCATTCTAATTAAAAGTAGAGATTTCATTAGATACAGTATGAAAACCTACCTTCCTCCAAGATGGGCTTGGAGACCACAAAGGGGAGCTCCTGCAGCGGCTCCATGTACTTGTGGCCAGCACTGAGGACGCTGATCTGTGGCAAGCAGACTACCAGAGTGCCAGGCATAGAGGCCTGGTTGTGGTACCAGCTACGGACGGTGCCGGGAATGTCACCGCAGATGATGGTGCTCGGGGACGGCAGGCTGTCATTAGGCAGGAACACACAGCATGACTGCAGCTCCAACTGGAGAGGGGAGAGAAAAAAAAAATAAAGGACACATGACATCATGTTAATCAATCCCATGTCACTTGATCACTGACCCCCCCCACCTGCCTCGGCCTCCCGACATGATTTTCAGTGAGCTGCAAATGAGCAAGGGGGCACTGCTTTGCATCAGAGGACATGGACTGCGTTGGAAAGGACCTAAGAGAGAGTGTGTGCTGAACATGCTTAATAAACCTTTCCTCCATATAAAAAATGGAAACAGTCCAATCCAATCTTTAGTCATGCATGCTGTTCTGCTTGATGCCTATGATAAACTAAACTTTGTTATATTTTTTATTATATTATAAGGTCATTACTGTATTTGCTCTGGTATTAGGCATATAACTTTCAGTCCTGCTTCGAAAAGTAGGATTTGCCCTCAAAAAATTCAGTTAAAAGTAGAATGTGAGACTTTGAATGCCCATTTAAAACTAATGTGAAATTCCATATCTAGGAAACAGAAAACCTTTTACAATTCCAGGGACGTTTGACAGTTAAATCTTGAACTTAAATCATTTTTGAAGTCTTTTTAAAAGGGTTTGAGACCCATTCCAGCTGCATTATGTCACACATAGTTCTGTTCACCAAAAAGGCAAACTTTACAAGCCATTAGGTCAGTAACCAGTAGCCAGTAAGTGTTTGAGCAGTGTCTTTTTCCATCACACTGGGGCTGCACTGATTTAAAAGGCCAGTTAACAGAAAAGAGAGGAGTACAGGGTCCAGGGGGCAGACAGCAGGTCCTGCCAGATACTCTTTGCTTGCTTGTGTGTGTGTGTGTGTGCGCGTGCGTGCGTCACAGAGCTGTTCGGTTTAATGAAATACTGTAATATGTTCAGTGTACAACACATGCACAGACACGCACACTCCACTGAAATTTGCATGAACACTTGCGCAGCCCTCTGCTAATATCCCACACACAAATGTTGGAACCCCTCTGACAGGCCTGTATTTGGAGGCCAGTTCTCCCGGCTTTGATGGGAGTCGAGAGCGGGGAAGAACGGCAAAAACTGGGAAAAAGACTAAGATAGACATGGAGAGATGGAGAGATGGAGAGAAGGAGAAAGAGAGAAAGCGGGAGAGATATGGTTACACATTCATCTCACGCTGCTTCCTCTTTTGATTACTCTTCAAAGGGGGGTTTGAAATTGGAACACTTTTGCACACTGACACACAAGGCTCTGGTCTTTTTAAGAGCCGGCACGCAGGAAGAAAATCCATTGACACTGCCTGGTCTGCTGCAGATCTTAGCAGGGTTAAGCTGTAAAGCAGGCAAACACACGGAAATCGCCGGGTTTAACACTATGACTCTGGTCTGCACCTTGAGCTCACCGCCTGAGGCTAATGCTCTCCTGCTGGACATCTTGGTTTAGTCATACACATTATTTCACATTACTTCTTGTTCTGCTCGGGCTATTCCTCAGCCCTCAAAATACTTTTAACTCAATAAATGGGTGTGTCAGTATGAAGAACACAAAGACACAGTAAGGAAAACCGAGGAGCAACGGCAGTCAATCACGTACGTATTGTGGGGCTTCTACCTATTCTGTAATATCAAATATTATTTTTTAAGTATGTCAAAAAATATAAAAAAAGTTCCCAGAACCCGGAGAGATGTCGTAATATTACTTACTGAAAACCAAAGTAATCAAATAACACTGACATGAAACTGAGAAAAAAACCAGCAAATATTCACATTTAAAGAAGCTGTACCCAGCAAATGTTTGGTATTTTTGTTTTTATAAATTACCAAAATAACTGAGACTCTATCACATTTGTCGTTGATTAACTTTCCATCAATTGACGGTTTGATTAATCATTTCAGGACTAATGTAATGCAGAACCAAGAGCAAATGTAGTTCAAAGGTATGCACGCAGATGTAATATCTCTGTATATATGTGTGTAAGCTTAACCCTATTACTGTCAGAGATAAAGATACATACTAAGTTCAACCATAACAAATAGAAAGTAATCTTATACTTAAACATTTGCTGTTTCAAATGGGTCATTTCAGAGCACAGCTATCCTACCATACAGACCAACTGTAAATGACCAACTACAGTTACCGAAATTATTTTAGTTCCCATACTGTGTCTGATGGTTGACTAAATCTGTCCCATATATCAAACGTTGGGAGTCCAGCTTTTATACATAATCATAGGAAAATATCAAACACTAAAATAAATGTTCACTGATGAAAGTTCACCCTGGTGAAATACTAAAGGAAACTGTTCTGAGAAGACACAGATGTAAGGCTATTTCTCCAGACATTTCATGTTATATTAAGCTTTTTATTAGCAGTTGTGGGATATTTTTAGCAAAATTAAACATGAAGTAAATTTTGTTAATAACTATTCGGAAAGGGTGAGCTAATTGTGTGACATACTTTAGGTCAGCCAATTTTTTTGGAAAAGCTTAGCAAAGGAAAATGGGACTTTTTCAGTATTAAGAGTAGGTTGTGGCACAAGAGGATGTATCCAGAAATCTTTCTTCTACTATAGCAGGGCAGATAACAATTGGCATCGACTGTATAAGTGACCACCATAATCGCTAGTGAGTGTGTACAATAAAACATAATGTAATACCCCTTAATGGCGTTTGCTTATGACTTTATAATGCTTTGCTGTTGTTCCCCATAGCAACAGAAAATCAAAGATGATGTCAAGTGTATGGTAGCTACAGACTTGCCACATCACAGTGAAATACTAACAATTATCAGATAACATCTCACAGATGACAACAGAGGAAAAAGTTGAACAATTGAATGGCATTCACTGGGCATAGAGACCGCTGTTTCTAGATGTTTACACTATAGCAAAAAGGCTCATAATGCTTCAAAGGGCCCAAGTATGTAATGGAAAAGAAAATGGCCTGTCAGTCCTAAATCTGGGTGATACAAAACTAATCTTTAGTCAGTTTTTTTGCCCCCCCCCCCCCCACTTGGGTGACAGCTAATAAAAACCACAAAAAAAAACAACAACACAGAAACAAACATGTTGTAATTCACAATGGCAACAGTGCATGAGTCCATCTGAAGGAGTGGGCGATGAATAAAGCAACATTTGCTTTTCTCTTGAGTGAGGGAGTTTAGGTCAACAGGCTAGATAAGAACAACAGTCTACTGGGTATTCCATGCACTGGGGACCAGAGGCTGCAGCGGCAGATGAATATCTGACTTCAAATCGCACAGTTGCTGGAAGAAAGATGACGGCACAGGAAGACAAGGGAAATAATGCTATCCCAAACAGATGAATAAGTGTAATGTTAGTCAAACATCTTGCCAGGGTCTGGTTTAAATCGTGCTGAAGTCTGGTGGGCCAGGGAGTCCATGAACAAACTACTTATTCTAATCCATACCTACTCCAGGAGGCAACATGGTTACTGGCTGGAATTGTATCCAAGACAAATATGGTAAAGTAAGATCAAAATATAATGAGTAGTAGAAAGCACTCAGATAGAGCATGCCTCTGCCAAGGCTGCACAATCATCTACATTTGTTATTTTAATAACAGAAAATGTTTAGGAATGTTTAATCTGTATCTGGATCTGAAGCAAAATACACACTGTGATAGACAATCATGGGCTAAATGTTCCAGATTTTTTTTTTGAATTGAGTACAATAGTTCATGAGAAAATAGTGAAAAAGCCCTATCTCGCAATGTTGAGAAATCCTGATGGAAAAAAAAAATTCTGGTTTAGAAATCCTTGTTCCATGAGCCAGGGCATAACTTTTTCCTGAGTGGATGTTATACTGTATCCCGCTAACAAACAGAGGGGACCAAAAACAGGACTTCCTTCGAAGTGGTAATGGGCAAGACTATACACCTCATCCTGGTGTATAGATAGATTTCATTTCCTTTGGTACACCCAAAAAAAACCATGTCATATAACATTATTTATCATGTGAGGACAATGAAAAGCTGGTCCTCTGTGAACTCTGGATCAAACTCAAAAAACAGGAATGTTCAATAGGACTTCCACCCAAATAAAATCATGTGTACGGACATGCCTTTGCCATGGAAACCTTCTGAGTTTCTCAGTCACAGCAAACCACTGGTCATTTAAAGACACTACATCAAACCTTCATGCCGAACAATTCATGCAGAGATGTGCTCAAAACATACTGATAGAAGACTGTAAATGCCCATCCTCGGTTCTGCGGTTGTGTCACCATTCTAGGAACGTGAACTCAGAACCCTCCGAGAACCCACTGGCTATCCTCCTGGCTATCCTCCACCCTGTTCTCTGGGCTACCGCTAACAGCAGGTCACCCTGGTTAACCTCGCAGACCTCGCTAAAGCTCCCCCCTCTGTGGTCTCATGTTTGAGCTGTGACTCACACACACACACACACACACAAACACAAGGAGACAGACGTACAGTATCCAAACAAAGACGGCAGGGGTAACAAGGATCAAGAAAGGGAGCACTGGCACTGCTGAACAGTGCTGACGGATTCAAAGAGAGAAATAGTCTGAGGTCAGAATGTCCCGTATGCATCACTGCTTTGACCGCTGCCAAAACCATTGACAGCTCTTCTCCCTGACCAACTCTATATCCCTCCATCACCCTACCCTCCCATGCCTCTGTCCTTTCGTCCCTCTCCCTGCTGAGGCCCGGTTGCTGGTGTCCAGGTCTCTCACCATGACCATGCATTGATTCAGGGTGGAAAGTCTGCGTAGAAAGATTGTGATCGGAGCAAGGGGAGGAAAGGAAACCATAGGAGGGAGGGGTGAGAGGAGAGCTGGTGGGAGCAGAGGGGAATCCAGTGTTTGAGTTCAGCGTTATGGAATGGTTGCATACACAGCAAAAAAAAAATAAAAAAAAATTAAAAAAAAGAACAGTTCTCTGTACTAACAGGTCAAAGCAGAAAGGGAGAGTATGTGTGTGTTTCATGTCACAACTTCAGGTGTAAAAGTTCAGTTGAGGTTGTGCAGGGTCATGTTTGGTATTCCACAAAATTGTGTTTAACAGCTCTGTAACAGGCCAATAAACACAGCACTGGAAGCAGTTAGCCCGTGTGACAATGTCCCCCTACTGCGAGGCGATGGGCATGCCAGGTTTTTGGGTGGGTGGGTGGGTGCGTGCGTGCGTGCGTGCGTGCGTGCGTGCGTGTGTGCGCGCGCGCGTGCGTGAGAAAGAGAGAAAGCATGCACAATGTCCTGTGACAGGACAGGTATGCCAGGTTGACCTAAAACTCAGTTTTTTCCGTCACATGCTTGCGAGGCAAAGGGCCACAATTGCGCCGTGTTACTGTACTTACAAGTCACTCACAAGGCTCCACAAACTAAATTAAATTTGTATCCACATTAGGAGAGTGAAAATGTATTTTCTGTTCGGGTAGACCCATGGAAAGGCAGCTTTTCCAAGTGCAGCAAAAGGAAAATTCTGAAATGGACTTAAAAATAGAAATGGGCACAACTAATATCTGAAAGCCAGAAGTCTAATTGCAGTGTGGAATATCTGTTACACAACTTTACCCTCTGTGGGGTTCAGGGTAATGTGGAATAAAACTGCAGCAAAAAATGACAGATAGACGGCCTCTGGAAATGACTCAGGTACAACAAACAAATACAGCACAGGGTTGTGCAGCCCTTTTTTGGAGTGTGCATGTGTGACCTGTGTTTGAACATCTTGTGGGTTAAACACCATTTTCTGATTATGAGAGGTGGAGCTGAATCCCATTAGGAGAAGGACTCAGGATTATAATAAAGATTTGGATTCAAGCCTAATGTTGGTTAGAAGTAAATGGCAGGTGTGGTCATATAGTGTATATGTCATTATAGAAGGTTCAGTGGGGAAAAGAGGAGCCAAAGAGGCTTTATTCCTTTTGTCCAATGACATCATGTCCTGTCTAAGTGAAACTTAATCATTAAACATAACAAATAGAGTTAACTGTCAGTGGCCTGGGACCGCACTTCAGTTACCCACTACCTCTAATGACAGATTAATTCAGGAAAAAACACTGAGGGACAATGTGAGTGTGTGTGTGTCTGTGTGTGTATTCAGAGGCGGGGTGAATCACTTGCAGCACACTCTATTAATATACTTCAAAAACAGCGGAAACACTTTTCAATTTTCGACCAGGAAATCTCTGTTCAAAAAAAAAAGATGGAAGCCAATCAACTCCTTATGAGGCTGCACGTGCCGGGCTTTAACTGTGAAAACATGCTCAAATAACGTACACATTTACAAAAGCACATGCGCACACATTCATCATGTGTGTGCTTGTTTGTTCACGCGCAGCACATGCAAACCTGAACACACACAAAATCACAGATCATACCACCCATTTAAATACAGACTGAAAAAGTGAAAAAATAAAAGAATAAATAAACAAAAGAAAATAGAAACCCTATGGCCTCAGGCCAGAACACCTGGATTAACATCACGCATCGTCAAGTGCTGCTCAGAGGGAACCCCGCCCCCCCAACTGCAATGAATTCAGTTACACAACAAGTTTGAAGCTATAAAGTTATATTCCCCTGTACTACTGCTGGGTGTTGAGTTAGTTCAGTACATCGAGCTGGCTGCTGCATCCTTTCTCCTCCTCCTCTTCTGTTTGCCCTGAGGGTGAAATCACCACAAAAGGCTTCCAAAAGCTGGGCTGGTGGGAGACTCCCCTTCAATATGATTTATACAGAGTAGCGAGGATACTGCTGTTTGGCATATAATCAGAGACAGAGCAAAGATTGTGTGTGTTTGTAGTTATAAAGATGCATTTTACTCATTGCTGCCTTTCATCAGTACATCCACGGTATGTAGAGAAAATGTCGGTTGTCTGGCTGGCTCATTCAGAGATGAGAATGAGAGATCCGGCAGTACACAGTCATCACGGGATAGCGACTAGCTGGAAATAGCATAGGGATCTGTATATCATGTGGCATGACACAGCAGGTTAGTGCAGTTGTGTAAGTCTCAGTATGCACACTGACAAACAGGAATCAGTAAAAAGCCCTATGGCCCCAAAGAGTGAGAGTGCCAGTGGTTTTTGAGTGACAGCCTGGTTATTTAGTAGGTGACCATTGCTTATCCTGAGACTTAGGCCTTGATCCCTTCCTCTTAGGCCTCTAAATGAACACGGATCTTCTTACACTTTGATCTACAATCACTCAGGCTCTAATTCAATCTGGATTCTGGATCAGGAAGCCAGCATATGCTGTCAGGAGTAAATAAATACTACTAGAAAGAAGACAGATGAACAAAAAAGCCTGAAATATTAAAAAGCCTGAAACATATCCATTTGGAAAGTAGCCTACTTTGATTAAATGGTAAGATGCCTAAAGACACATTTTTTTCTTTGTCTATTTCTTCCTTCTCATCCCTGCCTGGCGTCACATCACAGAGTTTTCAATATGGGGTTGTTCCATTTTTTGTGGTAAGTTCTGCTCCGTTTTATTCCTGATCACTTCCCTGCTCCATCAGATAGTGTTCAGAATCCAGCCACATGTGTGGACCCTGTTTCAAATCTTTCAGTCGTAATACACCCAAAAAAGCGTCCCTTGCTTCCTCCTCTTTTGAGCAGCACTGGGAGTGTATGCTCTGTCTTGTGTAGCATTTCTCCCTTGAGTCTTTGTGAAGATGGTTTATCTGGTTCCAGCAGAGCAAGTTCTAATAGAGAGGAAGCTGAGGGCCAAACACACTTAGGCTTTAAAAGGCTGGGGCCATGTGGAAATGGCCTATATAACCACAGGTGGCTCTTCGGAGCCGCCGTGCCTCGCCAGTAAATGACAGAACAGTGAGTTAGATGGAGGACAGCCTGTCTACTCTAAAGAGCAACTTCAGCTGAGAGCACATTATTCTCAGATAGTCATTCTTAGAAGTACAGTTAAGGTTTCAGACATAAATTGACAGATTGCAGGAAAGGTAGAAAGATCTGCCTTGTCTGGAAATTTAGCTATCATAACTAAACAACATAAGACTGTAGTCTCAGAGCTTACAATGGTGGAGTTTTAGAAAATGTCTTTAAGTGCTCCATTGTATAAACCATCTTTCTCCTATCTCTTTTGAATAACTTGTCCTAACTGAGACCCTAAACCTAGGTCTACATTTTGACTGTATTATATAACAAAGATATAACGCTAGGTGCCTCTTCTTGAAAAACATTTTCAGCAGCACAGCTGTCTTGCTACATAAGTCTGACTGCACTAAATACAATTGCTGTCACAGTCGTCTAACTTGGACACAGGCAGGGAAGTACGTGTCTGACATTTGTCCTGTGGCGCTGCGGTCAGATCCGTTGTTAGGCTTATTGTTTTCACATCACTGCAGGGAAGAGAAACTGGGGGGCTCCGGCTCTGTATAGAGCTCAGCACAAACCCTGTAGGCCAAGATCTCCCCTCTGTGGAGCGACCCCACAACATGGGAAGCGCACACACACGCGCGCATTAACTTGCACATTCAACCACGTACGCACCGACACATTTTCCCCTCATTTTCTCTGTTGCACACTCTTTTTCACACACACAATAAGCAAGCCACGACACTCAGGAAATCACCCAGAGATAGAGGAGAGGAAATTAGAAACACCCTCCCAGCATCCCGGGTGAAAACATTTGCAGCTCTGGAGCAGAAAAATCTCAGTGGAGAGATCGGCAGCAAACGGAAAACACATCCCTTTGTTTTTAAAAACCTGATACCTCTCCAAATGTAATCTTCCTGTTTCTGCACCAGACGGGACACTGTGTTTCCTAAGTGGCCAGTCAGATGAACAGAAGGTCCACAGAGCAAACCCCCCCACCCACCCCCA
>CM022486.1:25032007-25049989 GCA_011952105.1 Coreoperca whiteheadi | reverse complement strand
ATCCTATCTCTCTGGATACCCCACCCACAGTTAACCTTCTGCTCCCCCTTGTTCTGCATATCCTCCTGCATTCAGCTCCGTCCAAAAACACATTTGGAATAGTGAGTGTAATAGTAAATAGTGTAAAAATAGAGTAAATAGTGTCTCCCTGTAAATGAACATGATTAATGTGTGTATCTGAAGATGACACTCTGCAGATGTGTGTTGTGGTGCTTGGATGTACACAAATTAAGCTTTTTCTGCAACCTCAGAAAGCTGCTTGCCTCCCTGATGTCTATGAGAAAGGAATCTAAGCGTGATGCCTCTTGACAACAGATAGGCTAGGTCTCACCCACATGCCACCACAAGCAATAAGCTCGTGGCCTGGCACAGCAGCGCAGCCAGGCAAGCAGCCATCCCTGCGGCCCTGCATTCCTCTCTTCTAACACTGCTTACAGAAGCTGACAAGCGCTGGAGGTCTCCCTGGCCGAGGTGGAAATCTGCAAAAATAAACGCTTTAGGTGACATGAAGGCTTTGTTTGTTTCTGCTGGCCCGGCTGTTTGTGTTAGCGCGGTGAGTTAATTGCGACTTTGATCGCTGCGTTTATTGATCCAACAGTGGCCTTAGGAGTGGGGCTGGCCTGGCCTGTGCCCACCCCCGATCTCAAACAATCATACCACCACCACCCCAGCATGGTGAGCCACTACAGATGGGGGTGGCCACGTCAAGACAGGGCTGAAGACGCACTGGGAGAAGATGGTCAGGACAGGGAGTACTCTGATGTGATAGCTGAGGTCACGGCTGAGCTGGGCCAAGGACAGGATGGGGTTGCTTGGTTTAGGTGAGAGAGATTGCCCATTAAGTGGGAATGAGGTGAATTGGACTGCAATGGACTGGGCTGAAGCTCAGTCTATAGGAAATGAAAAGATTCATGGTACAGCTGAGAGCTTAAACAAAAGCCTTAACATACAAAGGACTAATGGTAAGTAGGTTGGACTGCAGTTTGGTCAGATGTATGAAATAGGCTTGGCTTGGTTTATCCACAGTAGTGGTGTGGCCAGACAATTTTGCTCTGGGCCAGCTGAAGTGAGTGGAGGGGGCTGTGATTATGTTATGCAGTAAGTAATACCAGGCCAAGTTGGATCAGATGGTGATGGACTGCAGATGAAAAGAGCTTTTATTGGCTAACTCTGGCAAATTTTCACCACCTTTGATTTATGCGGTGTGACCGAATCAAGTAGGCCAAACTAGGCTGTTCTGAACCACAGCTGATCTGATTTGACCTGTGTTTGGCATGGCCTTCTCCTCTGTCCCAAGACAAAGGGCGGATGCATGCTCCAACAATTTAACCAGATTCACCTCCAAACAAGCATTCCAAAACACATTCACAAGATCAGGGTGAAAACCACCATTATTTTTCCCTGACAATTTTTTAAAAACGTCCCAATCTTGAAATTGTAGCTGCTGTGAGTTTTTATCCTAATGAAAATCAGTTCCAGGTCTCTGGGACTGTGAGGTTCAAGAGGTTACAGACACAAGAGAATCCTGGTAAGCACTTTTCCAGTGCAGCCCAGTGAGAGGGTCAAATATGTGTGTGTGCGACTATGGCTGTGAAGTCATCAGTGTATTGACACAGCAGCAGATGATGGAACAGGATTCAGGCCAAACATGAGCGCGCGCACAAACACACGTACACGTGTGGGCGCGTGCGCACACACACACACACACACAGAGTGTTCTCACCCAGTAAACAGCTAATGACACATCTACGGTTACATTGTGGGGTCTTGATTTAGATCAGGCGATACCAGAGAGGATGAGTGTGTAATCAGGAGAGAATGTGCACCCTCTCTCGCTTTCCTTCATATTCCCTCCACTGCATCCCTCTCCGTTCTTCCTTCCCTCTCAATAACACGAGCATTAACCCCTCTCTCTGTTTGCATCTCACTTTTAGCCTGATCCAAAAAGAAGTCTTTTTGGCAGCATGCGGCATGGTTTGCTAGCATGCAGATTTATAAGAGCGTGCACAAAAGGTGAAATATTCAGTCAGTCAGTTTTTTGTGATAAATACAGTAAAATATATGGATTCCAATCACAGTGTGTGCATGTGAGGTTTAACTGCCAGTGTTAAAGTCAAATAAGTACGCTATGTTTGAAAAATAGTATTATTAAAATAATTAGTCAGGGCACTGGGAGTGTGTGGTAGTTTCTGTTTGAGAGGTTGATTACAGACTAATTGAATTGCTGTTTTATTACTTTCTATTTACTCTATTATTCTACTGAATGTTCAAGCTGGGCTTTTCTTTCTGATTGGGTATCTCATGGCCCTTTTCGTGGCTGGAGCTGTGGATTGAGTACATGTTCACTGAGGTTAATCATTATAAATGCAAATGTATGCACTTACCCCAGCATAGAACACCTGAAGTTGGAGTATCAACCAACATATTTTCATGTGGTGATTTAAATGAGATAGCGACCCTCCGGGTTTGTAACATGACAGTCAGGTGTGAAAAGTTGACAATTACCTCAATCCGCAAAGAAACACAGGGGCACAAAATTAAAGTTGTAATCGCAAATTCATTTGGGAATTGTGGGATCTGACAGACAGGGAGGATGAGGTGTTGAGTGTAAGGATGATAGGATGGAGGAAGGGGGGTAGAGGATGAAGTAATGTGCCTGCAGAAGGCGCTCCAGCCGGGGGTCAGATCCTGTTCATGGAAACCATCTGGCCAGCTCCATCTAAGCCACACCAAACATACAGTACACATGATCCTCCTTTCTGTCTCTGTTTCACTTTCCTCCTGCCTTCAAACTCACCTTCTGCCCATTTTTTCCTCGCTTCCTAACATCCTAACGTCTCCTTTCCATCACTTTACCTTTTCTACCCCACTGCTTTTTCTCCTCTTTTTCTCTCTCAAAAAATATCCTACTCATTAATGCATGGCAGCTGCAGGGAGCAGTGTTACTTCATTTTTCCATGGCAACGGTCTCTCTGTTTCAGCAGATCCCATTTCAGTTTTGGTAGCAACGTGCTCCTTTGCCAGCGCTGAACACATTCATGTGTTAAATAGAAGGAATTATTGCAAAATTCCTGAAATAGAATCACCATCCTGATCACTTGCAATTATTATCAGGGCCCAGAGAGAACATGGGTGTCCTTAGGGAGAACAGGGGGGAGAAGGGGAGAGGACAGGATGAAAAGGGTGTAAGGGGGAGCAGTGGGGGAGACGGGCAGGCAGGAAATAAGCGGGGGTAGAAACACAGGGGGCAGAGAAGCACACAAGAGGTAAGAACACGGATGGCAAAGTGAAGAGTTCAGGAGATGTACTGTTTGCAAAGAGTAACGTAATGAGTTGGAGCGAGAGACAGCGAAGTACAGCTGAGGGTCAGAACTCCAAGGCTGAGGGCAAGTGGCCATTTTAAGATGTGCCAGGCCACTCTGACCAGGGTGACAATTGCAGCACTGCCCTTGAGCCCTAATGTGAAGTGACTACTAAAATAACACCACCTAGACATAGCATAGCCTTGCATGACCAAGAGCCCGAGAGTTACGTCTCCAAGGAAAAACACACACTCTCCCTCACTGTGTGTACAACATGGAAGATCTGTGCTGTACTTAATGTAAAGGAGACTCCATGGCTGAGGGGATCAGTTTGGACGGTATGTCCCACTGACCTCACCATGCCTGTTGCAGTGGTGTGACACTGGCTCTTTTGCTCTTACGGAATGTCTTTTTCTCCCACATCCACATTATCTCGCTGTCTCTCAGTTCATCTTTCCTGACGAGCTAAACTCATCAACTGCTGTTTACGCATGCGGGATCCCTATTTGTCCATTCGCATAACTGTATATGTAAACTGAACCGTTTCTCTATGAGCCAGCCGGCTTGTCTGTTTCAACATTAGCTGCCTGTCCGTCTTCATCATTGACAGTTTCTTGAGGAGATTAAAGGAAGTTCCCTGATGGCTTTAAATGGATTAGGAATAATGTTTCGGCAGTTTTCATAGCAGGGTGAAAATCGCCTATCACTCCTAGCGAGGTAACAGGAGAAGAGGGTCTTACAGACTGAGATAGATAGGAATGTACTGCATTTGAAGTCATAGAGGAACCATGGCTCTGAATCATTTCTGGGGTTCGGTTGAAGCACTCAGCTACAGATAGAGCGTGACACTCATGGATTCAGATAATAATCTGCGCCCTAACCATGCATGACGGGACATCACCAGGAATCAATGCTAACTATGACTGGCATTGAAAAAGACAAGTATGGTGTAAAGAATGATTTTAGAGCAGAACGCTACAAATAGATACAGTGCCTGTTCTGCTTTTTCCAGCTGCTATTCTGGTTTTCAGACTTTGAGTGGGATATGTGTCTAAGACATTACATAAGCTATTCAAGTATAGAGTCACACTGTAATGAAATGCACAGTGCATGGGGACAGAATTGCTTACACAGATTTTCTGAGGTTATGCTGTTTCTTGAGTTAAGATAAGGGATGATGCAGCAAAGTGCATAAGATCGTGAACAACAATGTGTGATTCAAATATACTAAAATAAAAATATAGAACACGCTTTAGTGCCAGTGGTCTATGCTATTTGTGAACTGCTGACATTGGTGGAATGAATAAAAGAAAAATAGACAATAGCTGAAAATGAAAGTCTCATGTACTGTACCTTTTCCATTCTGCATTATCACTATTTTCTTACCTACTTCTATTAAAATGAGCTCACAGTCTAGCATCTGCGCAAGACCTCTACCTTCTTGCTGTTAATCTGTAGGAAAGAATTTACGTCACAGCGACAAAGCATCATGACTGCATCTACGACCAGGACCGGAGAGATTTAAAAAAAACAACAACTAAAAATTACACAATCACCAGCTATCACGTGTCCCTATTCCATTTAAACAGCCTTAAGTGGTCTCAGCAGCCGTAGAATAATAAATACTTTCGTTACTTTCGCTCCAACAATCTCATTCCCCCACCTTCGCCCTATGCTTCCTGCTCCTCTCTCTTCTGTAAAAGACGGAGAAAGCCCTGCATGCCAAATTGGGCACATGTGCAGCAAGTGTGAGCCATTAGGTATTCTGTTTACACCACACTAAAATAAATGGAGTGGTTTAAGTTTGGGGATATCCAAGGCCTGGGGTACCAGCTGTCGGGTCGTTCGGTTTGGTCCGCTTCCACTCCCATGTCAACAGGACAGACTGTTTCCTAATTACTGCTGGAGTACGTGGTGTGGTCCCAGTCGCACAGCCGAAGGGGACAGAGGAGAGTGGAGGCAATGACGGGCTCAGCAAACTATTAGAGGGTTGAGTTAACTTTTGTGGAAGTACTGTAAACAGCTCAGTGTGCTGACATGGGACCTGAGCTCTGGAGCATTATTTCAATTCACATGTGTCATGCTGCCTTTCATGTTTGACTGACATCAGTTTGTGTGGTCCTTGGAATAAGAATTAAGATTGATTAAGAATGTTTGTAGTTTACATGCACAAAGAAGCTTGCCTATATATTCCAATTAAAGACTGATTTCGGTTACCTGCACTTTAAAGTCCGTACAATAGAGCACCCCTGTTGCCATGAATAAATCTGCATATACAATAGTACACTGCTGAAAATATATGCAAACAAAAGCCAGTTACGATCCCTGTAGTGATCTGTGAGGTGATAGTCTGGTGACGTCACAATGTAACCATGACCGTGTTTGAGACTGTGTGCTCACAGAGAAAACCAATAGCAAAAGAATGCTTCCATGCTGCTTCCAGTGAAGTAAGCCAGGCATCTAAATCAGGTCTCTCATCATAAGAATATGAGCCTAACCGTAGTATTTTAGCAAAGTTCTGCTTTTTACAGCGGCCAACTAAAAATCAGGATATTAGAGTAACAAAAACACAAAATGGATACTCTGGCTAAATATGGTCAGTCTTTACACTGTCTTAGCACACTGTAGATCAGCAGTCATAAATCAACTTAGCACACAACTGAACACAAAGACGTCCATATGCCCCAATCAGTAATGCACATGAGCACTGTGTTTCGTGGACACACACACACACACACACACGTGTGCATACACCATGACGTCCTGTTCCTGCATCAAGAGGATCCCTGTCAGAGAGTTGTCAGCACGTCCTGATGTACTTCAGATGGGGCTGGTTGTGATGTGGGCTCTGCTAACTGGTCCAGTCAAGATGCAGCAAGCAGCCACACAATGGGAGCACTTAACTATCCAGTTAGACACTTAAACAGACGGGCAGGGACGTCCAGCAAGTCAGCCAGTCAACCAAGAAAGTCAGCCCGCCACAAAGGGACATGAGACGCTACGTATGCATCTGCATGTGAAACAGGCTAATGGGCTAACAGCTAACAGAAGTCTCTGGTAGCCATATGGCCACAACCACAGAGAGAGCTAAGCTGGGCTGGGCTGTGCCAAACCTCAGGACTTTACCGTAACAAAGGAGAGAAAGAGGACAACAGGACTGGTGTTTGGAAATGCTCCCAGACATGTGAGACAGCCAATCATTTCTGTATAAGGTCAAGTTAAAGAGCAATAAGTTGGCTCTTTTGCTGATTGCTTGAACCCCAAAGATAAATGTGGTAAAGATGGGCATATATTGGGAGGCTAAGACATTTAAAAGTGATTATCGATAGATATGTGGGTGCCAGATTTCAACAAATCTAATTGCAATAATGTGAATTCAATGTGTAGCTCAAAAATATGTCAGCAGGGTGGACTCTTGTTGATCCCCAGTCCTGGAGTATAAGGACATGCCGCTGGGGTGTCCCAACAGGACTAGATACAGTGAAATCTCGCATATCACTGACTGTTGAACAACGTCAAAGCCAGTGAAAACTTCCATCCAAAATCAGCCCAGTAGAAGAAATGGGTATCTTGTATACCTGCTCCAATAGACGTATAGCAAGGCAAGCCTCACCAGGGGGGGCTCCAAACTGTTTCAGGGGAGGCTCAGTGAATGGAAGTGAAAAACTATTACATTAGTTATTAAAAGGAACTAAGAAATGCCTTAGGACTGACCTTTTATATATATTTGGTGTAGTCTGAAGTTATGTCAAAACAGCAATATAGCAATTGTTGAGCGTCTATGGGATCAAATAACAATCATGATCCCATAGGCATCGAGGAATTAAGCAAAACTAAGTATGTAAACTTTTACCAAGCTTTGTCTGAGGGGTGGCCCAGAGTCTCCGACTTCAAAAAACCCCTGGTATAGAGAATAGTTTGGTACCTGTAGAGTAAGGCGTTTAACAGCATCCCAGGCATGGGCGATGAGTTCCTTCATTCTCTCCTCAGAGGTGGTCCAAGACTCCACTGCGGTGGTGTCCGGCATCACCTTCACTGGGATGGACAGGGGACGTGATTCTGGGAAAGAAAGCAAGCAATAAAAGACCAATACCAAGAATGATATTGGATTCATTCATTGTTTTAAAAAAGCTTTTCTTAAACAATCGGTCGAATTCCGGTTGTGCAGCATTTTTCTGTACTGTGTGTCTGCAGTGTTAATATGAATTAGGGTTGTTAAAACTTTTGGTCCGGTGATGAAATAACTGCTTCACCACAGAAGTAGTGTACCACCTTGTAACATATTATATAAAATCAATATATGGTAGATGAGATGTCTTGCATTCATCCTTTATTTAACTCTCTTCATAATTCACTTTTTTTTTCATTTGCTTTTTTACAATATCATGTTATATGATGTTGAAATGACACTTCATTGAGATGATGTAATGTTGGCACTCAGGTTTCGTGTCTCCTACAGTGAGACAGAGAACTATGAGAACTGAGAGAACACACACACACACACAGTCCTAGACATGACATGTCCTAGTGTGCCTGCTGTGGTCCAGACGAAGGCTGATTGTCTGTGCTGACACTCATGGCAACAGCCAAGCACACAAATCACACAGCAACAACCCCCTATTAGCCTTTGCGCTAACAGTATGAACCTGGAGGTCAAAGCACACCTTCCCTTTTCAAGAGACCGCTCTTGTTAGAGAAGAAGACAGACAGATAAAGGAGAAACAGAGGGGTGCAGAGGCAGAAACAGAGGGAATGAGGCATATAGACGGAACACGCATTCTACCAGGTTAGCCTGAGGTCTGTGGATGTTAAAGCCATCAGGGCGTCAGAGGTGATGGAAGGGAGGGGGGGGGGGCTCTCTGAAGACACATTAAGACATATTCCATGATTTAAAGGTCTGCCTTGCTCAGCAGCGCTATCCCACAGTTGTCATGAAACAGCGGTGATGTCACAGCACAAATGTGCCTCCCCAGACGCCACACTCCCAAATATCACTGAAACAGCCAGTTTGGGTTGGCATGGCAACAGGAGAGCGTTGCGGGGGCAAAGGACAAAAAGGATGGTTAGTTACCTAGGTTTGTGGTTGCTGTGGCAACCTGCCTAAAACCCGTGGGTGGGAGTGCACGTGTGCGTGTGTGTGTACGGCTGAGTGACTGAGGTCACAGGTGCATGTGTGTAAAGTTTGTGTGTGTGTGTGTGTGTGTGTGTGTGTGTGTGTGGAAGACAGGGTTGAAGGCCGAGATCATCGTGCCTGGACTCTCACAGTATTTTCTCACACTCAGCATCCAGGTGCCTCTGGCATTTAGGGACTATGAAATGGACTGTATTTGTCATCATGCCTACAATCAGTGTTGCATCATTACGTACTACCCAAAGACCCTGACCTCACTGTACGCTGCGCACATTTGACAACGCATATTTTCCAATATACCTTCTCCCTCATTCTTATTCGTCAGCTACACTGCTTCTGTGAGCCTTGTACGCAACCAATTCCAATGTTCGTATACTTTACTAAATATCCACATAGTCACAGATGGCAAAAATTGACTTTGACAGACAGATTGTGTTTCATGGACTGTCTTTCATTGAGTAATGTGCAGAGAGTGCTGCATAAACCACTGTGATATCACTGGGTTGCCAATAATGTTTTGTTGTAGAGGGTTGTGTGTGTGTTAAGAGTATTCCTGTCACACTGCATTACAGAGCTGTTTCCTGTTCAGCTCTGCAGGGGATCCATATAGACATTACAGAGCTCTGTGGCCGCTGCTCTCTGTCATGTGGCCCAGCTGTCTAGACAAATGAGACTTTACCCCAGGGACTGGGCATGCTCTGTGTGTATATAAGTGTGTGTGTATTTGTAAAGTGGGTTGTGACAATGAAGTGTATCTGTATGTATAAGGTTTTTAAGTGTGTGCATGAGTCAATGTCTGCAGTGTGGGTGAGTATTATTTTAACTCCACTGGTGGTTATCACGGGCAATACCACAGTCTCACTAATTACGTCAGTGTCCTGGTCCCCAAATCCCACCCCAATACCCGGAAAACATCCTTGCCCAACCAAACAGCACTTTACCACATCGGAAAATACAACGCAAACATGTATCCATACACACCCCCCTGACCACATGCACAACAGAAAAAAAAAACCCCACTGAAACCCAAAATGAGTTCACACCCTCACCAATCATCATTGATGAAATCTTAAAGTAAACAGAGACCACCCTTCTGAGCTCCAGAAACATCAATCCTGGTCGGACACATTTGTACCATATCCCTGCAATTTACCAAAATAATCTATTACCGGTACACACCACGAGAGTGTTAGCGTGAGGGTGGAGTGGACCCTGCATGATTAGAAGTTGGAGACTAACTGGCTGTGTGTGTGCATTTCAAAACGTTTGAAAAGGCACAATTACTAATATGCAAGCTAACGTGAAAGGCATGCAGTGTGCAACAAGTAGTAAGGACTCACATCAACCTGCGTAACAACATGCAGTGAGGATTAATCCACGTGTGCCTGTTCAACAAGCACAAACGTGAACATGCAGAAAACAATATTTTAATCTGCAGTCTCGCATTTTTACACAAGCACCGCGAGCAAGCTCCGCTAATCGGGAATTATTACAAACAAGCTAAAACGAAGCTCTCTGTTTGTGGTCCAACTGTTTATCTTTGTTTGCCACGAATCTTAAAATCTGACAAAACTCTTATAAACTTCCTGCTGGCTGAGAGATAGACCTGCAGTGAATCAATAGCAGAGAGAGGAGGGCACAGGACTGATACTCACTGATGTTTAGAAAGAATGACGAACCAAGCCATCACGCCGTATTTTGATGTCAGGAATAGGATTTATTTCCTTTTACTGACATTTCAAATTTTTTTCCAGTGAGATATTATTGAGTTTATATAGTGACTTTGCTGTTGTAAATGCAAAAATAGTAAAATAATCAATTCTAATCCTGTTCTGAATTCATTTTTTTTTTATATATATATTTTTTTTAAACAGCAATTATTTAGTAATGAAAAAGAACCGATAAGAGTATCGATAAGAATAGTTATATCAATAAAATCCTAACGACACCCATCCCTACCCACGAGGAGATGGCGGCGGGTAAAAGCAAAGTTTATTTAGATCACTCACAGTTAAGGCGCACATCTTTACGGAGGAGGGGGGGGGTTGTCATACCTTTTGCGATATGCAACAATGTTGCATCTGCAACAGACTGTGTCCTTGTTCAGATTCATTTATTTTATTTATAAAGATTAAACATGACAATTAACTTCAGTTTTTGTTGTTATTTGATAACCGCTAATAAATAAAACAATCTTTATAGCAAAAGACTTTGGGCAAGTAGATGTCGGTGAACCCTTAACATCTTGTTATGCTAGCGTTATTTGTTGGTCGAGTTACGTTTTGTTGACCTCTTTTAAGGGCTCTATAATTTTGTTAGTTTAGCTGCCCTTAGTTATTTGTTTGTTGAACCTTTTTTAGGGAAAATAAAGCCACTTCTTGAACTTTAAACTTGTGTTTCTTGTGCCTTGACTGCTTGGTCCACGACACACCCCAGAATCAAAAACACATATTTCTTCTCTTACCTGCAGTGCTGTTTATCCATCTAGATTGTTTTGGTGTGAGCTGCTGAGTTTTGAAAATATCGGCCTTTTGTTTTTTTTTGTTGTTAAATACAATGGGACTGCATGGCACTCGGCTTGTGCTGCTCAAAGTTCTGAAAAAAGAACACATTTGAAAAACTTAACAGCAATGTGGCTTTCCTTGAGGAACCGGGTCATGATTTCTGGAAAGAACTTGTTGCGAGCAGTTTCATGCAGGAACTATGGGTAGAAAGCAAATTGTTCCTACATGAAACAAATCTGTCTGCTAATACACTATACAGACCTTTTTTTTGTTTTTTTTTTAAAGGATGCACAACACCCCGACCTTTGACTACCTTCTCACCTCAAATCAATAACACCTTCAAACATTTAATCCTAGACATGTTCTAAAGGAACCCATCACTCAAGAATATTACTCAAAGGTGGTACTGGCTGCTGTTGTAATCTAAAAACTGGTTATAGCCCTACTCCTTTGGACCTCAAGGCTAACCTTTACCTGAAAAAGACCACGGAGAGGATGTTTGACTTTGGGGGTAGGCCAGACTCTTTAAGTCCTTCTGCAGAGAGAGTCTGTTAGGCCAATCAGAAAGTGTGCTAAAGTACAGCATAGGCAGTAACAATGCAAGGCCAGTCTGCATGCAACCCTCGGCTTTGTTTTAAATACCATTCCAGGGCTCTGTTTGTTAATCCTGGGGTCATTATTTGGAATGAAACTGCCATATCTTGTTATAGTGACTTGGCGCCCGCCATTTCTGCAGGGAGGGGATTGAGAGAAAGAGAGGCAGGCAGGGACAGAGAATGAGAAAGACAGAGAGAACACAAGAGGTCTAAATTCAAATGAAAGTGAAATATGACAGGAGCGCCCGAAGCTCTTAAACCTGCCCAAGCCTAACAAGTCCTGAGAGTCCTCTTAAAGTGGGGTTATTCCCCCTGTCTCGTGCCATCTCAGCCATGTCCTCATTTTCACCCTCTGTTAGGCCATTAGGCTAATAACACAATATTGGCCAAACTCTGACCATACACCCTTCCCCTCTCCTTTCCTCCTCGGTTTTGTTCTCACTCTCTCCGACCACTCCCTCTGTCTTTCTCGCTCAGTGTTCAGCTGGTGTGCGGAGCTGCCAGTCCCGTCCCCTATAAACGTTCTAGTGTTCGGATGGTGATTATTCCTCCTCTTTAACAGCTCCATCGCATCCATCCCAGCAAGTGAAAGGCCTGGGGTCTTTGAAGCCCACAGCCTGAGCATGTGTCAAGTGATCAGAGAAAACGCAGCGACCAGAGCCCCATTACAACACGTTGACTTTAAGGCGAGAAGCAAATCAGCGTTGCCTCACTTCATGATGTACAACACAGCACTGCCGCAGCAGAGTAACACTGCAGTAAAATGTGTGAGGGCGTGTGGTGTGGGGAGTGTAAATCGCACATCATACAAATGTGCGATTCACGCTCGCAATCGAAAACATCCACGACACACCCACTGCCACACAACACTAACATCCTAACAGCGCCAGTGAAACTTCCACTGCAGATTTAACAGACTTCACAACAACAATGGCCCAAAGTATCCATATGTCCTCACTGAGTGGTTGAGCAAGTCAACCATAAAACAGCCTCATTGAGGGATCTCGGCATTTCCCCATGCCGCCTGCTATCTTTCTGGTATGTTCCCTATTACAAATGGTTTACAGTGAGTTGAAGTGTTGTATATTCTTGTACAGCTGCGTGCAGAGGCAGCAATAGGGCTCTTTAATAAACCTGCCCGCCTATTTGTTTTGGATGCAAGTCTGTTTATTTAAATATTTACGTGACTCCATTTGTTAAGGCGTTATAGATGCCGCCATGAAATAGCGGTGGTGTTGCCAAGAATGGGAGTGATGGGATGGCAAGAGGACTGTGTGCATTAAGAGTTTTATCTTGCCCTTTTATTTCTACTTCTCTATACGCACTGCAACCATATACACACTGCATGATCTCTCTTTCTGCCAGCTGTGCTTGAGGACTTCCCCCCAACCAGTCAAGGTAATTGTGGAGGGGAGACTTTTCAATTCAGGCATGCGGAGACAGACTCTCTGGCGATAGGAAAAGTAAGAAGAGGATCACACACATTTCTCATCACAATCGTCATCACTTTCATCATCAATATCACGAGAGTTCAGAGTGGTGATACACAACATCGCTATCCAATCTACACACTATGCAGCTGAGATGCTTATCTATCTAAAAAAATTAAGAGAAGGGAGCTCCTGCCAGCCAAACCATGACACAGCACGTAAAGAATGAAAACAAAAAGACACGTCTTCTCCGAGTGACACCGAGACCCTTTGAAACGTCCTTTGTGAGATCACCTCAACCCAGTTTCCAGTCCCCTCTGTCATCTGAATACCACCCCCCCCCCCCCGAGCCTGCGCACTTATCCACGCTACGTCTGACGAACCACAACTCAACCCCAAGTTTCCTCGCTGCTCCTCTCACTTCACCCTCGAAAACCACAGCCAACATCCAAAGTCCAGTGAGAGCTTTGAAGGGACTCATCAGTGTGCAGAGGCCGATCTAATCTAGTCAGTGGAGACCCTTACAGCCTACAAGCATTCTTCTCAGAGGGGGGGGGGGGGCTCCTATCTCATTATTCCTCCTTTTTCTTGTTTTCTTTCCCCACTCCAACCATCATTATCTTGATAAATTATTGACTTTACCAGAAAAATTAAACTATATAAATAACTCCACAATGAAAATATTATCCCCTTCTGAAAAGCGCACAGCAGCCAATAAAAACCTGCCTGACTTCCATCAGGCTACTTGGGCTTGGATTATCGTTATGTATGACTGTGTAGTTCTGCCTGAAGTCCTCTCATCAGTTCTCTCTCTCTCTTTTCTATATGTGTATATATTAGTTTCTTTCTGTAGTTTCTTTCCCGAAAATATTTAAATTCACGTCTTTCCAGAATGTCTTTCATCCATGAAACCTAGACTTTCTTTCCTGTTCCCAACCTCCCTTTTTTTTTTTTTCGCTGATGCACTACAGTTGAGATCACCAAAAATCCATCAGTACGGGAACGTTTTTGTGGAGGTCCACAGCCCTGGTCACCACCATATTTTGTCGTCTTCTACCTTGCAGACTTGCAGCACGAACAATGCAAATGTTTCCATTTCTCGGTTTCTGGTCTTCCCAGTAAACAGAAAAATTACATCTAATCCCATCATCCAGACCACTAGCAGACAGGAACTAAAACAACAGTTCTCGTTCCAGCCTTTAAGAAGCGCAGCCAGATCGCAGGATAGGTTTCTCAGCAAAAGATGTATGTTCTCAGAGTGCCAACAGCTAATTTTAGGAATGAAAAGGGAAAGCCAGTGAGATCATTACTCTGGTAGATGTTAGAGAACAATGAGAAGCTCGGGACTTGGGAGGCTCTCGATCAGAAACACAGGGCCGGCCGCCAACGAGAACATTCATTAGGGACAAATAAAGAAAATACTTAGAGGCTAGTTTTATGTGAACCAATTTGTGGCGTAATTGTGTGGGCAGACAGAAATCAACCTCAAACTGAGAAGAAACAACTTGTTTTCAAAGTCGTCGTTCCATGGCCTTTCTTGTAAAGGATAATCACACAAAAACAACTGTTAACACCTCTGCGATGATGTTACCAAGAAACATTCGAACAAACGCGCGGTGCGAGTTAAATGACCAGTCTTGTGTTTAGCTTTGAATAATGAAGACAAAAACCTCAGCCTCTATAGTCCATCCACCACGACATTTAATTGGACCATATACATCGACCAGTAACAAAAAGCCGGATGGAATGAACAGAAATATTAGCTCTCTTATAAGCCAACCAGAGCCATACAATTATGACAAGGGCGAAGTTTGAAGAAACAACCTTCAGCGCAAAACCACCTAGACAAAGGAAAAAAAAACAAAGAATGTAGTTGTACAGTATGTGTACATAGTAAATGACACTATCAAAGACAAACCAATTCTAAAGAGAAATAGGATTCCTTATGTGAGCAGACCTGTGTGTGTTTAGTAACATGAAAATATCTAGAATATCTTTTCCCATGTGTTGTGTCAAAGTCTCTGTCATCCACCGGAACTGGCTTTGGGCCAATACACCCAATGAAAGTCAGCGGTGTCCTGTAACATGCACCCTGTATATTTAACATATGCAATGACCAAAACCAGAAAGGAGGAGAGACAGAGTGAAATATTTCGGTTGCCAAATGGAGTTGAGTGGATATGGGTTCTGAGATTCAAGCTGGGCAGCCCCACAGCCCCAGTATGATATCACCTTGCCCTCAGTGCTTTCTGGGGAAATGATCTGCAGTGAACTGGTTCCGTGTGTCTCTGTACATTTGCCTACACATTAACAGGCACCTTACAAAAGCCTGCAGGAAAGTCCCCCTTGATTACTACGAAACTGTAGCTAGGCTGAATGTGGTAACAAAACAACATAACACTCTCTTTACATCATAAAAGTGCCAGGCATGCGTTCAAAATGGCCAATTGGAAGCAGGGACATCTAGCTTGTGCAATTGTTCTGAGGAGGCTTTGAACTGCTAAAAACTCTGAAAATGATTTTCTTCCAGTGGATTATGATTTTACAGTAATTCCCTGAGGTGATTTCTGTGGGGAAATCAATAGCGCCAGTGGAAAACTATGATAATCAATAGGCACAGAAAAGGTCTGCTCTGGCCAATTTAAATCAGGCGGAACAAAACACCGCTCTATATCAATATTCCATATATCGAGCACATAGGGTCATTTAATCTGATAATAGTATTTCAAACAACCCCACTCTGGACATGTAAACTGTTAACTTATATTTTGGAATTGACCACTTTAATGCATGGTTAGAGTGCACCATTGTGGGCTTCAGAGTGTCTCAGCGGGGCCAGAGGCCAGAACAGTATGTATCCTGGAGCAGAAAGTCTTACTAGAGTGGACTCAGGGAGGAATCAGTTGAAGCAGCACTGTACCACTGATACCGTTTCTAAAAGGAGCCTTTCGAAGAATGGACATTGTTTTGGGGTTTTTTCAGCGTGTCTAAGGGACTAACAGCAGTTGAGCGGTACAGTACTATTGTTATGGGATGAACAGTAGAAACTTAAAAAGACGTCATTTGCAGCATGTTGAACATCAATAGCTCTTCACAAAGTGACTCGAGGGGAAACCTTAAAGGGAGTGTCCAGGATTTCCAGCAGCCTACATGCGTTATGAGCATTCAGGGGCTAAATATTTAAGTTGCACACTTATGGTAAAATAACTTGCAACACAACACCAGTGTTATGGATTCAATAAGAACCTCATGACGTCGTCTCTTGAAGGTCAGCTGAGTAGCAGCACCAGTGGCAGTCCAGTTGGCTGGCTGCCCCTGTTAAGCCCGAGCCAGTTTCATGCGTTTATTCCCCATGTGTCCCCTGCGAATGGCAGTTTCGAACACGTGTTGACTCCAACTGGCAAACAACCTGCACATCTCTCCTCTGTTTACCTAAATAGATGACTGAAGACTGAAAAATAAAACGTTTGCTGCAGTGATTACAAACCCCCTTAGAGTCCCCTGAGAAATTATATGCCGGCAAAAAACCCGCAACTAAAATCGACCGTGTCACATATCTGGACATTTATTTGGAGTCACGTTAAAACAAGCACATTAGAGCTATCGAGGAAAATGCCAAATGATAATTCAGCAAAAAGAAGGGGGGGAAAAAAAAGAACGTCTTTCTGTGTACCCGCTCCAAAAGGGAAAAATGAGCCGGGCCATTTTAAATTCATTTCGTACAAAAACACAATTTATTTCTCAGGGCAATTATTAATTTTTCCTGAAAGCCTTGCTCCATCACAGCTGATGAGATTAATGTCCATCAAGACACAATGGCCTTTTCTCAACTACATTCATATCAGCTTTACCCTTCAGTAAATCATTATGGCTTATTGATTCAACCTAAGCTAAACAGCTGGATCGGATGTCCTGGGGTAAACATGCAGCAATTACAAATAGATTCGGAAAAATCCATCATATGATGCGCTGCAGCTAAATGGCTTTAGAGATTAAATGCATCCTGCTGACAAGAAAAGCAGGAGACAGTTTTATGTCCAGCTAACAGTCAACAAAGTATAAACACCACAGGCAAGCATGATAAACTAATAACTAAATTGGAATGAAGGGCTGACCCTGGCCAGTGTTTTTTAACATTTTTTAACAGCTAGACCAGAGTGAGCTCCCATCGTCTCCCTCCTGTTTAAACATCCAGCTCCTTATTCACAGTGTGCTCCACACATGGTAAAGCAATTAATAAATCATCTTTAGAGAGGCCTAATTCTAATCATAACATGTTAAATGTCAGCAGCTCTTCTCATGAGGTGACCGGGGGGGGGGGGGTTTACAAGGGAAAATCCACCCTAACATCAGAATCCACATATGTTACTTCCATGACCGTGAGCCTTTTAGGAGTCCTGGCTAACCACGGTTCTAAAGTGTCTCACTTTAGTTAAACTGTACACAGTGATGGGGTTAGCATATGTGAATTCCATTTTTGGGGTGGATTTTTACCTGAGCTGCCTCAGCAAATAGCCCTTTCCACAAACTTCTGCGTTAAACAACCCAAAGGGAAGCTAAATATCAGGATAGATCAGTCTTCATGTCAAGTTTGTGTATCAAGTATCCACCCCATCATGGCCAGCCAACCCCGGGGAATATGAAGAATTAACATTCCATTTATCATCCTCCAATTAATCACAGGAACAATGGATTATTAAGAGAAATGAGGTGGAACACAGTTTCAATTTATGAACCTCAAACTGTGTATCAAGTATCCCCACAATCCAACAACCCATGAAAATGTGGGAGAGTTCACATTCTTCAGTCATGGCCCAAAACATAAAGTCATCTTTGCATACAGAGAAACAAAGTAGTTAATTTCAGGAAGGATGCATTATTATGTAACAAGGACAAGGTGAACGGGAGTTGGGGGGGGGGGGGGGGGGGGAAAGGGCCCCTGCGGTGGTGAAAGCCTTTTTTTTTATACCAACATAGGTGTTTAAAAGGGAAAGCCCCGGGCCCCCCCCATTTTTTGTC
>CM022486.1:24998139-25026745 GCA_011952105.1 Coreoperca whiteheadi | reverse complement strand
GGGGGGGGGGGGGGGGGGGGGGGGGGGGGGGGGGGGGGGGGGGGGGGGGGGGGGGGGTGGAGACATTTACATTCGCTTTCAGGCTCTTATCCGGAGCAACTAAGATTTAATGTGCAACAGTCAAATACGTTGCCGGTACTTTATTAATACAAATTACAAGTCAATCATGTTAAACATCGAAAGTAAAACATGTTAAAATGTTGACACAAAGGGCCAGGAGGAGCAATGAACAGATTCTGTCTGATTACATGACGGCGGATCAGGTACCTGTTGCCGACTGCTCGCTCTGTGAGGTTGGTACAACAGCCATGTGCAGAAGACTGGGTCCACGTTGACAGCTATGCCCTGGACACTGACCAGCAGGACTGCACCTGGACAACACAAAAACAAATCAAAGCCATGATAAATGAGCATATTTTCCAAAAAACAGAACTAACAGGAAAGGATATACTGTACATCTGTATTGCCTTTACAAAATCTAAATTACTGCTCGCAAACACAGAGCAGTTGTTCAACAGCACCCAAGCAGTGGTTTGACAATAGTAAAAGTCAGTGATCAATACAATTCAATAGGACCCAGATCAAGAGATGCACAGAATGCTTGATTAAAGTGGAAGCTATGTGACCTCACATAGACAAAAATGTTGGGAGTCTCATGCTGCAATTATTTCTGCAAAGTAGGAGGTACATCGATACAAATCACTGAAATCAATGTAAGGTAATAACCAACGAGTCAAAGCGACTTAGGGCAAATCTGCTCAGATTGGGTGTCAGGTTCTTCCATTCCCGCACACTTTACACGGTGTCCTAATGACCTGCTGGTGGGTATCGAGGCTGCTTGTTGGAGCACAGCAAGGAGCACAGTTTGTTTCGATTGCCCCGTTCAAAGTGGTATCACACTAAGCCAAGAATAACATTTTCTTTTGATAAATTTCTATGAAACTCGAGACTTTCTCTGGGTTTTGGTTTACTCTTAAATAATAATCTTTACCAACAATAAGCGGGCCCTGAGGTAATGCATTAGGATCCTATCAATAATGATTCCCATGCCGGCAGGATTAGCGCAGGGTCTCTGGCGTGCCGTGGAATGTCCCAGCATGACGATAGGAGGATGTTTCAGCTCTAGAAGGACTTTCAGCAGTTTAATGGAGCTTTGGACAAGACCCCGGTCTTCTGTTTCAGGCCCTGAGGCAAAGCCGTGTGTGTGTAAGTGTGAACGTGTAAATGTGTGTGCGCATTTCACCTCCAACAAAGCCTGATTGCTTGTTGCTTTGCCTAACATTTTAGTGTCTCTAAGGCATGGACAAAGCACAATTATAAACTCTCCCCTCGACACGCACACACACTCTCAGAGACACACACACACATATTTGTGTTGCACCAGCTCTTTATCTTGGCAGGAACTACTCCCTCCTCCATTATTCCCTGTGAACAATGCAAATAAAACGGCTCTAATTTGCTCCACTTTTACAACGTTCAGTGATTTGTGGCCTGTGAGCCTGTGTGTGTGTGTGTGTGTGTGTGTTTGCAGTGTGACGTAAATGTGTATGCCTGAAAGCATGAGCGATGTGAAATGCGTGTGTGTGTCAGTACCGTGTATGTAATGTGTGAAGTCTGCGGTCTGTGTGTGCATCTACAGTACGATGTTGTATGTATCAGTAATGTCTGATCATTACTCACCAGGTGTACTTTAATCCCGAGCTATGCTTTTATTGCTGGCACATAATCCTTTCTGGGCAAATGGGAAACTTTCTCATTTGATCCAGTCAAACTGACTCACATTTCTTCTTCTATTGCTTCATCTATCTTTATTTTCTATTCTATTTCTATTCTGCCTGTTCAGTATTTCCCGATCAACCTACACCTCCAAACTTCCTTGTCTCCCTAACAACAGCCTTCCTGGCATTTGTTCAATTCCATTCTCGAACCCTGCCATAGCTAATTCTTCAGTTGCACCTTCATCTCTATATTTCTCCATTACAATCTGTCTCCTCTCCTTCCGAATGCCTCTGTCACGTCCCCTTCTTCCATCCTTCCATGTCCCCCCTTTATCCTTTTTCCCCCCTCTTTACCCTTCCTTCTGACACCATACCTCCACCCTTCCTCATCATCCTACATCCACCTCCCTAGCCCTCCTCCTGACGAGGAATCATAACCTCAGCCCTGTGTCGTGAACTCCTATACCACAGTGCGGCTGCTTAATAGGCTTTGGCTGTGGCTGTAGTGCTGGGGCCCGACTTCAAGTGGTTTCATCATAGTCCAGAACAGCATGAGCAGTATAGGACCCAAAAGGCTGGGAATGTGTAGATGTATTTAATAAATTGACTCTAAATTGTGGTCTACAGGATGCACTGAGCCCCGACAAAGCACATTCAGCAGAAATGAGTCATAGCGCAATAAATCATATAACCTAGTAGATGGATTGTTTATTTAACAGTTATTACAGAGATGAATGAGCAAATAAAAAGATATAAAATGCCTAATTGCAGATAACGCTCAACCAGAGCAGCTTAGCTGTGGTCTTTGCACAGCATCACTATTAAAGCCAATACAGCCTTGAGGCACACTATACTGTCACCAGCGGTTTTCAACCTGGACCTCAGGTGGAATGGTCACAAAGAATATATTAAGGGGTCACTTTGGGGGAGGCTCCCAATTTCAGCTTTTATGAAAAGTTGTGTGGATGCACTGCAGTGCCAGAGCCAGTGCAGGAAGCCTTTTCACTGCCATGAACAAATACAATACAATACAATACAAATACACAGTTAAGTTTCACTTATAACAAAATTGTCTCACCTTTAGATAAACAGGGCTGACTTGTTGAGAGTATTAAAGTTTAGCATGTTGGTTGCTTAAATAACTAAGTAAGCTGAAGTAAATGGCAGTTTATCAGCGGTGTTTAAAGTCTCGGGCCAGCGGCTGTCATTTTATTGTTTGGCTTCGGCCAATGACAGCCATGGCCACATCACAACACCACTCAAAAAGCTCTCTCTCAATTCACTTGGGCTTTATTGGCATAGGAAATAGATGTTAACATTGCCAAAGCACGTGTACAATAAAAACATACATAAATATATACAGATAAGATAATAATAATAATCATCTCGCTCTCTCTCTGCCAGTTTGACAGTGACACAGAAACAAAATATGTGTTGACCTGGCTTTTGAGGCTTTGAAGACCAAGGCTTTACCATCCACACTGTTTTCTAGTTTCATCACTGTGTTGACATAACTGCAGGAGCGTGGCACCTCCTTTGAAGCATGCAGCACCATGAAACGGCCTCGCATGCTTAGAGGGCGACCTCGGCAGCAGGCTAACTGTTGTTTTTCTCTGCTCTAACAGGGTGGCATATGGGTAATTACAGAAAGTGATGACAAAGATAACAAAGGTGTTTTTCTTACTTCCTAAATGATTCCTCAAGAAAACACCAGAAAACTGCTCAGTGGCCTGGACTCTGAAAATATACACAACCGCATGTATGTATGTGCAGGCATCTGTGAAGACACACTTACCTTGACTCACCCACAGTGGACCTATTAATGTCAGTGGTGTTTTTTCTTCTTCAGTGGCTTAAGACCAGTAGAGTTAAAAGGGCACGGGGCTGCTGGTGTTGTTTTACGGCTGTCTGACATCAGTCTCGCAGCCTGCGGCTACAGTAGAGCATTAGACCAGACTGAGAAAAGGCCTATAACCTTTAAGCCCTGTCTAGGTTCTTCTGTCAGTCTCCTTCTTTTTTAGGCCAACAACCCAAGTAATCGGTCAGCCACACATCTTTTTGCCTTCATATTGTCTTTTTATCAGGTTATGTAGTTTATACATTGACATTTTGAATGCAAAACCTGGTTTTGTTAAGTCACTGCAAGCATGAAATTCAATAAACTGGGAGCGGTTAGGTCAGTGCAAGTTCAAAACCAAGTCCCACAGTGGAGACCAAAGCCCTGATTGGGGTTACAGAGGGCACAACCCAACTACAGGGCCATGACCCAACCACAAGAGTTACAGACAGGCAAAGAGCAGTGGAAGGGGCTCACCATCCACCCCCCAGGTAGACAGAGGGGGGAGGATTCATGTTCAAGCCAGCTAATCGCCCCCTCAGAATCGCTTCATTGTTGGACGTGAGGCAGCGCTGGGACCCTGCGTCCAGCTTCTCCAACAGAAAATAAATAAATATAGCCCAGCCCGCGTCAGCCAGATGACTTCTGACAGGTTTGGTTAATTTCGAAGCCAAGTAGCAAAACAAAACATTACGCCAGCGTGCGGGGCCTACGCTGCCTTTAATTGCTTTTCCGATGAGCTCATGACTCGAAGGTGTCCTGGAGCGAGCTATGCAGCCCGACAGGTGTTCTACTGGTGTGTGTGTCGGTGTGTGTGTGAGTGAGACAGAGAGAGAGAGAGAGAGAGAGCTGGAGCTGTTGACACCACTGAAAAGGGACTCAGCTGTGTGTGGGTGGGTGCAAGGAACAGTGTGTGCGAGTGTGTATGTAACAACAGCCCACTCTCTCTGACACACATTCACTGTACTGCTGTTCCCCTGCCGTGCCGTGACCCAGCGGCCCGAGGGGCAATGCTGCCGCAGGAGCCCAGGGGCTCAGGAAGGACACAGGCAGGTTTGACTAGAAACAGATCCTGGCCTACGGAAAGCCTGCTCTCACTCTGGGCCCATACAACTCTCTGAACTGGATGCTGGTATATACGTGCGTCTGTGTATGTGTGTGTGTGGTTTTTAAGAGAATATAAGCATATATGCGTAAGTGTGTGTGTGTGCCTTTCAACATGGCCCAACTGCGGTAGCCTGCAGCTGACAGGCTAGACCCACCTCGTAAAGGTTGACTATGGCTGTGGGTACAGTAACAGTAATAGGCAGGGAAAAAACCTGATTCCGCCAGCAAGGGAGTGAGTGAAAGGCAGACACAGAGAAAGATGGAGCGACAGAAGCAAAGAAACACCTAAAAATATACTGAAAGACAGAGAGAGAGAGAGGAAAAAAAAACAGAGAAAGCCAAAGATAGACAGAGTAGACCGAGATACAGTGCATAAACAGTCTTTTGTAAGAAGCAATTTTCCTAATCTACATGATAAGTGAGTAGGCCTCAGATTTTGGCCATGGATCTGTATGATTTATGGGATGACTACAGTAAGTCACCATACATGCAAAGTCCTGTGAATCAGATATATCTGGATAAGCAGTAAAAGCACGTGTGTGTGTGTGTGTGTGTGTCTAAATTACATGCATGAATGAAAGGTCCATGTACATACACATGCATCCACTACATAATTCAAAACCGTGTATGTACGTGCATGTACTGTAAACACACTAATATAAAGCGTGTGTGTGTGTACACCGTACAGAATGCGTGCATGTCATCACGCACACTGATGGCACTGAGCTGCATCTCATCCACAGAGAGAGAGATCTATCCCCTTTCACATCAGGGCCGAGGTTCTTTCTTTCTTTCCCATCTGCTGGGTCTGGTGACTCATGGTTGTTAGCTGTGGACTTAACACATTTCTCAGGCTAATGTTCAAATCCAGACAAGAACACTGACCATGCTGCAGTGCTGTTGCCTGGAGAGCTTTCGGTGGTGCTTGACTCAACAGTAGCAACACATTCCCTGTGTATGTATGGGTGTGCATGTCACTATGCTAATGTTATATTTGAAGATAGATAGAATAAAAAAAAATTGATATTTCATAGTTGATTGACTTCAATAATACTAAAAGATATACCTCAGGCTGAGTAAGATCTGAATTAAGCCAATTTTTTAAATCATTTGAACAAGTGCCTCTGAAGCGTGATCCAACACTGATCATTTTTGTCTATAATGTGAACTAATTGTACAGATGTGTCCTAAATTGTATAAAACAGAACACACTCCATATTTGACCATGGAAAAATGTACTTTTTCTCATCATGAGTGCATATGTATTGTAGACCAGTAGTGAGGGCAGATGAGGGGTTTGAAGCAGCAGAACAGCAGCTCTGTCGAGCTCCATATGTTGATAAGAGGCTCCATAGCCATACATATCCCTCTTCGAGTTGATTCCTCACCTTCATAAATCCACATAAACTCTGATGGTGTTGAAAAGACAACCAGACACTGCACACTTGGTGCGTGTGTGTGTCCCTGCTGAAACCCAAGCAGCCCTGATTTTTCACAATTCCAGCTGTTATCTCTCTTCCTATCCTCTCTCTCCTACACAATTTCTCTGATATGCCCGCAAAAATACACTCTCTTTCTGTCTCCCTCGCTTCAAATCACACCGAAGGAAAATGCTTTAAGTCACGAGTCACGACCAAATGTGACCTGGCCATTGTCAGCAAGATAGCTAGCCTTCTTAATGAGAGACAAAACAGACTTGGTCCTGATTGCATTAATGTATCATTACCGTATCCATCATGGACATACAGTGCACTGTGTGAACTCTAAATGAGCCCCAGTGTAATGTAAGAGGAACAGGAGAGACACTTCTGAGCTCATTAAAATAAACAGACTTCTGCTTCTGCTGCCGCTTTCCCACAGACAGTTTCAGTTTTGCATAGTTACCTTGAAAACTCCTTATCGCTGCTATCATTCAGCTGGCTCATGGGCTTTCTCTACAGTTCAAGCTGAGTTCTCTCAGTTTGTCATTAGGAGAGGGGGAGAGTCAGGCAATTTAACGTCTGTCATTAGACGGGGTTCCTTCCAAGTATTTTTTATATGGCTTGCACAGTAACAAACAGAAAAGCTTAATGCAAATGGAAAAATCTGATGTTTACTTGATGTTGCAATAATGTGTCTTATACTTGAGACGCTAAAACAAAGTCAATAAAAGGTGTTATGCAATTAAAAAGCAGAAAAACACGTTGCCAAATAAATTATTGCGTTGGTCTATATTCATACAAATATTAACAATTTGAAGAAGAAATTAAGCGGTTTGTATGCAAAAATATTAATTTACTGAAGTTTCAGATGCACACAAAATCAAAGTGAACAGAGAGCAGAAAAGGATGTAATATACTGTAGCATGCAGATGGGCAGGAAACCTCAAACATGATGTCTGAGAAAGCACAATCAGCTGGAAATGTACTGCCTGCCTATCTGCACGTTACTTTACATGCATACAGTACATAAATCTGGCATATGACAAAATAAGTAAACTACATATAGAGCGTATGGAAGTAACTAACGAGTGAGCCATCTCGCATCCTTCTCATCTCTGTTGAGAGTTGCACATGCGCGGTACCGACTGGACAGGCTGTTTACAGATGTAAACAAATCAACGTTTTCTCAAGGGAGTTCCGACCACGCTTAGTAGCTTTTCAAAACATCTGGCTATTGGCAGTCACAAGTATGGCGGTGCTCTACTGAAAATATGTCTCTGTCAACCCTGAAAAATAAAATTGTAAATGAAAACCGTCAGTTTAACCCTGGCTGAACAGGCAAGTAAGTTTATTTTACTGCCATCTCCAAACGCCAAACCAATGTGTTTAATTTGCAATGAGTGCATTGCTAGTTCAAAAGGTTTTAACTAGGCTGCTGAAAATGTCTGGCCCATCTACATTCCCTGGTTTTAAAATCTGGCCCAATTGAATTTGTAATTGAATAGCCCTGCTCTACAGTCATTCTTATGTTGACTTTTTGTGTACTTCTGTTTATTTGATCGCATTAAAAGTTTGAAATATTTCACTCTTTGCAAGCAAGGAGCTTCCATTCTTCTTTACTTTGTTTTTCTGTATGGGTCACTTTGGAAACTCCAGCTGAATTTGATGTGGATTTCAAAAACCTTAGCCAATATTATTGCACAACATTTCAAAAGTGCCTTTGGAAGTTTGTTTGTTAAACATCAATCCATTATGACCCACACAAATGACATATTGGTTATTACTTCCGTGTACAAGGGATGTGATGTTATCGTTTTCATCATTAGACATCATAGAATATGGCTAACATTTGATAGTAGACAAAAACATTGACATTAACAAATGAAACATCAGTAAAAAAAAAATGGATTAGCTGTAACTAATCCATTCATCTCTTTTTTATGTTATTTCTGATGTTTTATGTTTCAGAAGCCTACTGTATATGCTGTATTTGGTTGAACCCAGCTGTTGGAAGTACATTTGATTCGCATATTTTTTTGCTTGACATTTGAACAACGCTAACGTGGCTCTTTTCATTTCCTCCCCTACCTTGGTTTTACTTATATCCCTTGTTGATTGTGTTTTCCCATCTATTTTGTTTTATAACTTCTCCTGTCGTCTGCAGTTGCCTCGCCTACTTTCTGTCTCCATCCACAAACTGACCAGCATCATGTAGCTGTCTTTTGCAATAAACATCCAGATGGTGGGAGCCCACCACATCTTCTCCAGGCATCCTCTTCAGCTCTCTCCACCGCTTTCAGCTTTCTGTGTTCCAGTCAGGTTTTTGACCACACCACAGCACTGAGACTGCTCTTGTTACAGTCTTCAATGACATCCACTTAAACACAGACAGTGGCAGGATTTCAGTCTTGGCATTATTGGATCTCAGTGCTACATTCGACACGGTCGTACACAAAATATTACTAGACGAAAGGGAAAACTGGTTTGAATCCAACTTAACGGACAGGGACCACATGTCTCCATGACTTACATGTGAAGTTCCCCAAGGCTCCATTCTGGGGCCTCGTCTGTGTAAAATCTACATGCTCCCACCACCCAGATTATGGAAAACAACAAAACATGTTACCACAATTATGCAGATGACACAAATGTACATAACAATGTCACCAGGGGACTATGGTCCAATACAAGCGCTGAGTAAGTGCTCTGAACAAATCAGTGATTGGATGCGTCAGAATTTTCTTCAATTAAACACCGATAAAACTGAAATAATTGTTTTTGGAACCAAGGAGCAGCGTTTAAAAGTCAGCGCTCAGCTTCAATCGCTAATGCTAAAACCCGCAAACCAAGCCAGAAATCTTGGCGTAGTCACGGACTCAGACCTGAATTTCAACAGCCACATTAATTAAGACAATTACGAAGTCAGCCTACTACCACCTTAAGAATGTATCCAGAATTAAAGAACTTGTGTCTCAGCAGGATTTGGAAAAAGGTGCCCAAGCATCAGCATATCTTCAGTAGACTATACTGTAACGGTGTCTTTACAGGGCTCCCTAAAAAAATTTAAATAAAAAAATCGATCAGCTGCAGCTGATTCAGAACGCTGCTGCTAGAGTCCTCACTAAGACCAAGAAAGTGGATCACATCCCTCCAGTTCTGGCTTCCTGTCTGTCAAATAATTGATTTTAAAATACTCCTCTTGGTTTATAAAGCACTGAATGGTTTAGGGCCAAAGTACATTTCTGATCTTCTGCTACGTAATGAACCATCCAGACCTCTCAGGTCGTCTGGGACAGGTCTGCTTTCTGTCCCCAGAGTCAAAACTAAACATGGAGAAGCAGCGTTCAGTTTTTATGCACCATATATCTGGAATATGCTCCCAGAAAACTGCAGGTCTGCTCTCGGTTCTTTTAAACCAAGGCTGAAGACTTTTCTGTTTGCTGCTGCCTTTTATTAAATCAAATAATGATACATTTCTTACACTGCACCGTAACTGTTACTGTCCTGTTTTATCTTGTTTTTATTCAACTCTTGAAATGTCTTTTAATATTGCCTTATGTTGCTTTTATGTTGTATGTAAAGCACTTTGAATTGCCTTCTTGTTGAACTGTGCTATACAAATAAACTTGCCTTGCCTTCTGGAGAGCACGCGGGACAATTTAGGACAAGATCCTGTCTACAATTACCTTCACGTCTCTCCACCTCTCTGCAGAACCTCTGTTCCCGCAGTCTTTCAGTTTGGCCTTTTGTCAGTTCAGTAGAGTTAGTAATGATCTCAGTGACAGATCAAAGTCCTCTGGCTGGTGATTTGGGGTCACTCAGGAAGCTGGGAATGTTGCACTGAAAAATTTGACGTTTGCACGGCAATATGCAATGGATCCTATCCTTTGGTCTGCCTGTCTATGTACTGTATGTGTCTGTCTACCGGTCTGGCTGTCATCCAGTCAACTGGTCTGAGTTTCTCTGTCAAGCAATTTGTCTGTTTGGTCCATGACTGAAGTCAAGTTCATTTTAAATACTCTTTCCATTTTGGCAACATCTTAGGTGATAAGCGGTCACTGATGAGGCATTTTTGCACTGTGCTCCTCAGAGATCAATAAAAGAGCACAGCCAGCATTTAAATGTTTTTTTCCTTGGATGTTCAGTTCATTACTGTTCATGTTAGCTACCGGGTTCTTATATTTATTCCAAAGAAAATGTTGTTACGGCTGCCAGAAATGGGGGGGGAAACATAATTTCCTGTACACCAGAGGATTTCTTACTTGGAAAACCTACACAACAGCAAGTGTTGAGAAAAGTTCTTGTAAAAACCTCCAGGATCCATAGAGGGAATTTGTATTTTCTCATAACAAGTGAGAGTGTGTCAAAATCAATTCAAATAAAATGAATGATTATGGTTTAAACAAACCAGCGTTTTCACAGAGGGAACATAGCAGCATGTTTGCCAGTGGATCAGTGCTTCACTCTTCTAGTGCAGTTGGTCTGTGCAAGTATTACAGTTTATATACTTATACACACACATACACGATTGTGTGATTTTGCACCTTCTCTGCAAACTGGCAGCAGAATAAATACATGTGTTGGTTATGGAGAAAGACACAGAAACACGGGGAGTGGGGAAATGCGTAAACAAAATAGCTAATATCTCTTAACCCCTTCTCCTTTTACTTATCTCTCTTTTTCTCAGTTTCAGTCTCTGTGGGTCCCTCTCAATTCCCGCTCCGACTATCCACCTCATCATCTTCTTGCTTGCCACACTAGATTGAAGATTACTCCTCTTAAAGATATAGCCTTAAGTGGTTGCACATTTGAACCATTTAGCAATTTGGTTTAATGGTTTCAGGATGAGCTATTGTAGCTGCAATGCAGGGACATAGGGGTAGAAGGGGTGTAAGGTACGATGAAACACTAGTTCCGATTGGCTGGATTTCCTTATCCAGGAAGGGGGTCACTGCGGTGTCAACGCTACAAGGGATGGGCTCAGAGATAGGATGATTGCAACTAAACAATTAGAATTTAGCAGATGGAGAAACATTTTCCAAGACATGTTAGCAAAGGAACGAGGAAGACTGTTTACGATTCAGAAAAGGTCTTAGAGTGTTAGAGTAAGGTCATGGTTGGACTGATATAGTGGGCCTTCTTTGGTGGATTAGGACCGACAGGGAGAGATTAATGCTCTCTCACTGGTGTGTCAATTAGCCCCCAAGCCCTAAACTTTGTGTTAGAAATTCCATGAGTCTTGATGACAGATCACGAAGTTCTTGTAGTTTTATGTGTGTGTGCACGTGTGCTTGTGTACTGAAGCTTCAGAGGGAGAGCTCCTTTGCCTCTTTGGCCTGTAATTAGTCACTGCTGAATGAAGCCATGGCTTGAACACTCCTCGCTGACAGCAGAGTAAAGGCAGAGATTGCATCTTGTTTTTGGAGGATGTCACTTATGTCTGCACACACACTGATGATAAGGAAGAGGTGTTTATACCCATCGGAGCTGTACTCAATACAGTCAGACATCACACATGCAGATATGTACTTGTGCACGCACACACAAATAAAGAATGCTTGGGCCACCTGCAACACAGGACGTCCAAACCACTATCAGCTGTCCTACATTAACAAACCATGGCACAAAAGCAGTGATGAGTCAGCTATTCTAAACACACTTGAAATGCTCCCCAGGCTGACTTATTACAGACCAACAAGATAGATATGAAGGCGATGGGGGGGGACGATAGGGACATGGGAGGGGAAGCGACAAGGAAAGGAAATGATGGGAGGAAAGAGGTGGGTTAAGAGAAAGGAGAGAGGGAGGGAAGGCAGGAGAGATATATGGTGATGGGGAGGAAGAGCAGAAGAGAAGGAGAGAGGAAGGACAAGTCTTTGAAGGTAGAATAGCAGCAGCAGCTGCTGCCAGAGAGGCTGTACTTATCCTTCAACCTCTAATCTGAGAGTTATCATGAGGACACAGTCTACATCTAGAGGGACAAAGAACTCCTCTTGGTCCAGTTATTTCCCTTTTGCTGTATGATTCGTAAAACTAAACTAATAATGCTTGAAAGCACACAGACTCTCGTGGAAATGTCCATACGAGGACATGGACACACTATGCTGATGGACACACATGCGGCTGTCAGGCAGAACTAAGAACAGCATAACACTGGACTTATTCTGTAGACTGCTGTTCATCTCGTAACACCACTGCACCATTCCTTATTCATGCAATGCTGAGACACCGCAGACGGTGAGAGCAGCAAAGGCCAGCTCGCCAACAATCCATCTCCCTTCCTTTCGGAGGTCTGTCGGCTGATGAAAAAAGGGGGAGAGGACATATTTGGCCATGACAAATCCCAAGGTGATCCAAAGGAGCACAACATGAATGTCTCCGTGGAAATCTTAAACTTGATGTTTTCGGTCTAGACTCACAAAATTCACAAAGGATCGAGCCTTGAGAATTAGTGGCCCACGCCATTTAAAGGAATGCAATGGGAGAGTAGGAAAGTTGAAGCTGTTCTAACCATCTGACCCAGAGTGTAGCCTATCATAAATTAACCCTTAATGTTATCCTCAAAACACACTCTTTCAACAGGACTTTTACTATGGGAGATGATTATGTAGTTACAGTGATAAGGAATTGGCATAGTCCAACAGTTCGGATACTGGCAATAACAGCTAGAGCGTGAAATCTCCATCTCTGAACCACAACAACAAACTATTTAGTGGAATTGCCTATAACCGCCACACAGTGGAAGAATGTGGACCAACACGTCTGCTCTTTGGTTAAAATCCACACCACACATTTACTCATCAGATCAAGACCTGCCGAGAAAATAGCTTGTGATATCAGAAACCGTGTTACTGCACGAGCCTCCAGACTCACGATTATCACAACTTCATAAGGCAAACCTCGTGGCCTTACATGAATTATATGCTCATTTTCAGATATGCATGCAAGCCTGATAAGCTGATAAAACCTTACCCCCCCGACGTCAGCCAGCCCATGGAACCAGGGCCTGCATTTATCATGGTGTCATGGCTTCTATTCACACAGCATCTTAAAAGCAGACGTGCTCCCTTATTTAACCCTTATTTATGCAAGCTGACTAGGCCCACATATGTTGCTTTTTGCAGCAGTTACGTTGGCAGCAGTAACAGGGGTAAGGGGGCTGATGTGTGACACGCTCACATTTCAAGTTCTGGTGAAGGTAGTGCATCTATGAGACCTAAGACAGGTGATCTAAGATGGGTATTCTACTATTATTAGAAGCTTTATGAACATGGTGGCTAAACTTTTAATTATGAGCCAGAGGAGGCTGGTGGAAACTAATCTTTAGTGGCTATTAGTGTCGGGAAATAGTCCTTTCATCTGTAGGCCTTGTATATGCTGTGAGGGGAGGAGAGTGGTGCTCGGACTGCCTGTGTTTACTGCCTGTTTATCTAAGTGGGCATGTGGGGAGCTGAAGGGCCACGGCAGGTCAAACCACACACAGCGAGAGGAGTCCAGGACCCCCGGAGGACCACTAAAAGTGATGAGATTTTACAACTACTGCTTGGTCTATGACTACTGCTGCTCCTGCACAAGCACACACACACACACACACACACGTCTGTAGTAACAGACTGACATACACACACCCCTGACTCAGAGTGATGAGAGTTTCTTACTACTGTGTTGAGACTAAGTGTTGGGGGTTCCTGTGGACCTTTAGGCCCCCAAGGCAAAAAGAGGGAACACAAAGCTTGCAGAGGGCCAAGCATGTATACACTAGATGTATACACTAGATTGTTACTTTAAATCTGCTGTATTTACATTACACATTGGGATTGAAATACACTAATAAGATCCCAATACATTAAGCGTGTAGGCCGACCTACATTCACTCAATCATGTTATAGACAAACTCCTACGGAAATAATCAAAATGTTGAGTGAGAACACTTGCTTGCAGTGTGTTAAAGATGAATTTCAGAAAGCAGTAATCACAAGCATCAGACTACTAAGTGAATTCAGTGCTTTTATACCTGTGTTGCACAGTAAGCAAATACATGAGAGAACTTTGCTTCATAGCATATGGTTATACAGCTACCACCTGTGTGATCTTGATCTTTAGTAGCAGTGCCTGCACAGAGGACTGCTTTGTGCCTACCGAGAGAGAGAATAGGGAATACTGAGAAAGCCACTAGCAACCAGCGAATCAAAGGCAAGCAGTCTGGTTTGTTTTCTCGCGGTACAGGGCCTGAGTGAAAAAAACGACTAAATAAAATAAACCTTTAATTTGACTGAAATTGGAGGCAACAAGCGCTGCTGTAAGAAAAGGCTGTGAAGTGTGATTTCTTGCGGTTTGGGTTAATCCTGATTGAGGAGCCCCTGAGTTGAAATGTCAGCAATATGAGACTAAAACAAAAATAATTACATCCAGGGTTAATGAACACAACTGCCTGAGGCACAGGGAACTAGAGAAGAAAGGGAGGGGGAGCGAGAGAGGGAGTGAGAAGGTAAATATATATATATATATATATATATTTTACACACACACACAGAAAGAGAATTCTAAAGAAAGTACCCCAAAGAACAAGTTGAGGAGCAATTTGCCCTCATTTCTCAAACAGAAAGGGTCAAAATCATAGACCCGTATGTCTTCATCCAAGCAGCTAAACCAATAAGTCCCATAGAATAATAAATTGAAAGTGGCAGGCTGGCATTCTGATACAGGACATCTATCTGGCATTTGCTATGTCCTGGGTACTATTCTCCTCAAGGCTAATGACTTGTCTGGCTGAAGGATGAAACATTAAGCATAGCAACACCATACCTCCCTTTTAACTACCGCCACGTCCCTCAGGTTTATGCCATCTCTCTCCAACCTGCTTTCATCTTTGCGGTTATGTCTACACCCACTATCTCAGTTGCGCAGGGAGCTGCCCATTACAATAACACTGGTCACTGGTGCTAGGAGGCACCTGCAACGCTGCACTAATGCGTGTGTTGTTTACAAAAAGCTTTTTAAAGCTAATTCAATTTCTTATGTAAGCTTTTTTCCCTCTAAAACTATGTTTTTCTTGTGAATGTCTGCTGTATTTTACAGTATAAGTAAAGTATATTACTATAACTTTGTAAGTAGATGTTTGGTAAAGGTTCCATTTAAAGAACAATAACTGCGTGTCAGTATTGGTGGAATCTTTTAGGGCATCTGTAAGAACAAACAGAATTACCCTCAACACCATCTGCAATCACAATACAAGATGGTTCAGCTCAATGCATGATATATATGTACTGTGGCCCTATGACATATTAGTAATGCATGTCCAATTTTTAAAATAAAACGTAATTTCTGAATTGCACAGAAATGTAGCTCAAGTATCAGTTATGAAGTACTTTTCATTTTTTTTTACGGTTTGTTTATCCAGTCAAGTTTGTGTGTGTGTGTGTGTTAATACTTCAGGACACTCCACCTCAGCACGAATCACCCTCTGTGCTCTTAAAACTGGCTGCCCTGAGCACAGCTGCTGGAGGGGGATGCGTCCAGGCAGAGAGCCCCACAGAAACAACAACAACCCACATCAAAGGAGTTCCATTGGTGGAACATGATTATCAACCTTTATCCTATGAGACTCCCTCCACCCAAGCATCACTCACTGGCATGGGGAAGGAAGGGAGAAGAGAGGATGATTTCCTAAATACAAGCGGACCACAAACTGATGCCTTGCTCATGTCTTCCTTTTGTTTGTCTTTCTTCTTTTGAACATTTACATTTTTCTGTTTAACTCTACTTCCTTAAAGCCTTATACTGTAGATCACCCAAGAACACTCAGACACAGAGACAGCCACCACAACCATTTCATCCCATTCAATCACTTATCTATTCATCAGGTCCTACTAGTCACATTACAACTTCTCTGGGCTGGGTGCAGCCAGTCATCCCTTTCAGCTCCAAAGGAGCTGAGTAATAAAGACCAGACAATGGGCTAAAATGAACGGATCTCTCATTCCAAGCCCATGGGTTGGTCATCAAGGGTCCGCAGTGCATTACCTAACTTTAAAGGATTGTGTTCAGCTTGTGTTTTGGTTGCAGTGAGGTCAGGACCCTGAAACAATGTTGGATCAGACAGGAGATTCTTGCAAAATAGAGAGTTCTGCCACAGCAAAGTCTCCAAGACATGGACCTGACCTGCGTGCTGTCACGTACCTGGCTTAAAGGTTCCCTGAGGGGTTTTAAACCTCTAGAATATGGAGCGGTTTCTCAAGAGTGGGTTCCCGTTTTCTTGCATGCGCACGAGGACGCACGTGCACACTTCACGCATGCATGTCATGCAATACACAGCATGCAATACATTTCATTGGTGTCACACTATTCCATTGATCAACAGGTGGCGGCAACACACCGTGATAAGCTGAAATGTGCCTGCAAGGCTGCAAGTGAGTAAATATTAATGTAAACAAGGCTAGATTTAGAATACTTAAAGCTAGGGTAGGTTCCAGTATGCATTTCAGAAGGATTTTTATTTGTTGAAATTCTGTTTACACCCGACAGCAATCAATAAATCAAATTGTAATAAGCCTGTAATAAGCCAATCCAATCATTTCATTTGGCCTAAATGGAATGATTGGATGGCCGACCTGCCTACCTGCGTGGACTCTGCCCGGCTTTGGAGGGAGGCCTGAAGTCAGGGGGTGAGATTTCTTCGGTTGAAGACTTTCTAAATCCAGCTGTCTCTTGCTAGTTTGTCCAACGGTAAACTAGCTTTAAAAAGTCGGCTTGTGAATGTAACCACAACCTTTTTTTTTGTTTACAAGAAGACTCCGGAGGGCCCCGTTAAGCTTCATGACAAAAAGAATGAGGAACACACACTAACACGCACAGTCTACAATCATAATTTGCATGTGGATGACAAAATACACAACACCAGCTCCAGTGTTTAAGCAATTTCTGTTTCTTCATGTCTCCCAGCAGTCGGTGAAAGTTATTCACTTACTGTATATCTTAAAGTCACATTTCTAGAAGTCATTCTAGATAGTGTGTTTTAGACGTGCTTCAAGTTAACAAAACATTTTTACTAGTAGTCATATTAAATGGCACATCATTTTCCTGCAGCTGCTAACAGCCAGAAGGAAACAAGCTTGGCAGACACGGACCACATCTACTTCACGAATCTTGTGCAAGAGCAAAAATAAACTTATGCTTGCAAATACACATGAGGTACACAAACACACACACACACACACACACACACACTAGATTGTAGTGGAATAAAAGTGTGCAGTCAATGCTGTGGATAATGGGCCTGACGTCAGGCGGACCTATAAACCCAGCTCAGGTGTGGGTTTATTTTTCTTGGACCTATCAGATAAGTCATGAAATAAGAATCTCACTGACAGACTCACGGCTAAACAATAAATCCCTACTCACACTTTCAAAAAATGTAGAAAGTAGAATTGCTGTTCAAATAAACCCTGGCATCTCCTCAGGCACGCAGGCTATCGTGCCATCTGACACATCTCCCAGTCTAACTACTACCACTGGTGTAACACCCACCACTGGAGCCATACAGTGCATGTCAGGGCCGTCGTATCGTCAGTCGGCCCCTATGCAGCGGGGCAGAGAACATCTGGAAAGGGCACGAGAGGTGCTCATTCATTGTGGATTTAATTAAAAAAAATTATCCTAAGACACATTTTTATGTTTTACTCACTCGCTGTTGAGTCATAACCAACTGACATTATGAGGGTAGGAGTCCACATTACAAAACTGATTACTTTATGTGTCTTTGGGTAAAATGAGCTAAACATGTTAAAAATGCTTCATTACAGTATAGTGCAGCTGCATACACCCATTTATAATGCAAGTTCTGGCTCTGACATGCATTTTGGGTGGACCTATACTGTAAGCGCATGTGGGTTCCACGTATGTCCACAGATAAAACTGACCATGCAAAAGACTGGGTGTCACTTTGTCAGTCAGATACTGAGAACATGGCACTCAAAACGGCTGCATAATGACCTGGTAACACAGAGATAAATTAATGTCACCAGCATTGCTTTCAGTGGAGATCTTCAGGCTCTCCTTTCCCACCTTCCCGCTTCAGATAATTGTCAAATCCTAATTGTACTTACTAGCTTGAACACAAACTGTAAGCTGCGGCCACCTCCAGGTCTACTGTTAACTTCTGGCCTTTTCACATTTAGGATGCATTCATACTGAGGCTTTCCTCTGGTCCTGACCGCTCCCTGGCCCTCTCAGGTTTCCTCTCATCCCAACCCACCATAAAGTTAAGGGAGTGAGGACATAATCTGTGTGCTCACCCTACGACGACCTACCTCAAATGCTTTACTACGTCTGATTACATCTATTGCCGTGAACCACAGAGGAGCTCCCAGGAAAGGTCCCCATGGGCCCCATGATACCTCAGAACGATCTGCTGTGGTTGGAATGCATCCTACCTAATACACCATGTATTATGAGGTTGTCTGGGCAGCAACAGTGCAGTCTCAGGGCGTGCTGGAGAAATTACCTGTCTCACCTGCCCTGCAGTGCTTGAGGACCCCCTGGGAAGACCCGGAGGAAGGCGTTGGGGGAGAAAAAAGGATGTCTAGGCTTTGCCCTGATATCACCACGACCCCGACTTTGATAGGGGGCAAAACAACTGATCAGTGGAACAGATTAGCTATGAAAATGTTTTTCGTATATATACCGCTGTTAATTTAAAAAAACAAAACAAAACATGACAGTATTACATTATATAAGCTGACTTCTAATATCTTGTTTCTAAGGGGGCAAATGACGAACACAAATCTTGGAAGGCCCTAAGGATGAAAAGGTCAGGAGGAAGAATCAAAGAATTTACCGGACATTAGAAAACATCATTGCTTAAATTAGGTGGAGACTGAGAAAACAGTCCGGAATTCAAAAAGTTCAACGTAAGCACCAGACTTTCATGTCACGTCTGGTTCAGAGGATAATAAAATACTACTGCAATTTCAAGACACTCACTTTGAACTCCGTACTGTGATCTCAAGTTGTGATAATTTCACAGTGTAATACTTATGGTCTTTGTAAATAAAATAATTTTGAGGACACGCTATCATAAACATCAGCCAAAGACCACATCTGATGACCGAGAACCACAATAAAATATCGCTTAATGTGGCCATAGTGACAACATTTATTGGAAAAGAAAGAATCTTTTAATCTTTTATCTCTTATGAGCAATACCAATTTAATTAAATAAAGTTACAAAAAAAATGAGCCATTGTTCACCAGGAACAAAATAGATCAAATTTTAGAACAAAAAAGGCACGGTTGAAAAAACACAGCCTTGTTTTATTCAATCTAATATTTTAAGAGACGTATTTCGGGGAAGCAGATCTGAATCAGAGTTCATGAAGTTACACCTGAATTTAGACTTTACTCCTTCTCCCCTACATATTTGTCAGTAATTGCTAATATATATCATTAGATTATATGAAATGTCTACTATAAAGCATCTGTACTGTCGACCAAGTTTAGCTAAACATTGGCAGTCTGTAGCGGAGTCATTTCCTTAGATGCCGTGTTCTAGTTAAAGCAGCTATTATGCACTTTGCAGGAACACAATGTGGTAAGAGGGTAATGAGGTAATGGAAGGCTATATCATTTGTTGCTGCGACTAACAATTTTGTATATTTTTTAAAATAACTAATCCATAAATCAAAACAAAATTAAAAATCATCACAGAGTGCCTATCGTATTGCAGGGGTAATAAACAACAGACCACTGATGGGGTGGGTTGATGCAGTATGGCCATTATCTATTATCAGACCGGATCTGTCACCATCAGTCCCCCTCACACTCCATCAGCCTTTCACAGTTCAACTCCGGAAAGTTTGGCACAATCATAAACAAATACGGTATTGCCAAAAGCTCATACAAAGCACTGACAGAAATATAGTATCGAGTAAGAAAAATAATTAGGCGTATTAAGAATAAAATAACACTGTCAATATTAAAGACTTTCTTATCTCTCTCTCTCTCTGTATCTATGTCTATTTCTCCACATCATTCCTTCTTTCTTTCCAGCATGTCAGAAACACAGGCACATCTGTGCCCCCCCTCTCCGCCACCAGAGCCGAGGTTTATTTGACTAGAAAATTACCCTCCTCGTGTTTAACATATCTGCAATATTGTCATCACCAAATATTTATTTGTAAAAGGAGAGGAACTCTGAATGGCCACATTCCTTCTGCTTCACAGCAGTTACACAACTTTTTGCAAGAGCGCACACGCACACACACACACACACACACACACACAGCCAAGGCTAGATGTGTTTATGAGAGAATTTCACACAACCATCTTGCATATTTATAAAGCGCCTGTGTGTACTCGCCTGGGTGAAAGTCAGCCGCGCTTGGAAAGTGACTGTGGGTACTTGCATGATCACGGCTATTTCCTAAAAATAAATTGCCCCTTCCCCCTCCTCCTGTGTAAACTGCTGAGCTCCCTCCAAATGACTCGTCTTTATCATTTCCTCAGAGGAAAACTGCTCCGTTTGTTTCTTTCCCAATAACAGTGATTTGCTCTCATCATCAAAACATGATTCTTTTTTTTTTTTTGTGTGTTGCTGCACTAAGATCTAGGAATCATTCATTAATAAGCTGATTTAAAAGGACACCCTTAAATCCATGTAAAATTACCTACGTGATCGTAAGTCTTTATCAAACTCCTGAACTACTGACCACCTTTGCAAGGTCATACAGACATGTATGTGTCATCCAAACTCAGCCCCATTAAATAACTTTTAGATTAAAACACCAGCGATTACTTAGAATATTTCCTTTACTCTGTTTAATCAGGCTTGAACAGTCAATTCCAAAATAACTTACTTGATATAGTCGTTGTGCCCAGGGGGGTGGTCTACCATCAACTTGACAGTGTGTGAGTGTGTGTGTGTGTGTGTGGGGGGGGGGGGGGAATCAACATAAACAGCACACCACAAGGGGGCAGTGATGTAACAAGGACCTGGAAAAGGTCAGAGAGGCTTCCTCATTAAGCTCTGATAGAGGAGCGAGAACAGAACAGGGAATATGGGGGGTGGAGGCTGAAGGAGAGCCTGGGGAGGGGAGTTTACGTGGAGGAGAGAGGGAGAGAGAAAAAAAGATAAGGCAGGAGGGAAATCAAAGTGTCAAAGAAGGGAAGAAGAAGGGGGGGAAGTAGAACGAGAGATGTCTGAAAAGAATTTAGAATGGTTATGGCATACATGCAACTGTAGAGAGGAAATAACACTAAAGATTAAGGCCACTGAGTGTCAAACAAAACCAAGCTGCTTAAACAAGAGGAGTCCATTTAAAGACCACCCATCTAACTCTCACCTGTAAGCTAAATGTTTAGGATGAATTGGTAAACAGAATCAAAATGTGACTGACTGACAAATAACAGCGCTGTGACCATTCCACTTTATGAATATAGCACAACGTCCTAGCAAACCAAACCAAATAAAATCTTCATTTCAATAGTGTACTAAAAATATTAAAGCCTGTCTGCCAGCGCTGTTCTTTGAAACACAGATGTCCACACATACAAACAAGGATTATCAACCTCCCAGAGAGCCAACCCAGTAAAAAACCACAGAGGGAGGCGCCCTGGTGTCTCTGTAGTGACCCATTCCTTGAACAGGCCTGGAGATGTTGCTGCCACAGCAAGCTGCTGGGTCATGCACTGCAGAAGGACAGGTCTGTACTATTGCTCTCCATACCACAAGTTTATACGACCTCCTGGACAGTCCCACTGCTCAGCAACCACAACGGTCACATTTGTGGCCAATCACACAGTGTGTGTAGGTTTGTTTGGTTTGTGGCCCTTTTACCTTTTAATCTATGTACTTGCACCACTGTAAGCCTCAACTGTCTGGCTACTACATAAAAAGGCAGCAAATAGCAGCACTGAATCTGAATATTTCTGGGAGACACTAATGGAAACATTGTTAATGGGTAACTTAAAATCTTAAGTCACATTCCACAACAAATATATCTTTGTTACACTTGTTTATTGCCTGCATGCTTTTCTTTCAAACATTCTGCCCTGGATCATACCATTTCTGCCACAAGCACTGTCCAATTCCCAGTGTCTAAGTGTGTGATATTTTGCCAGCCCAGATGGCTAAGCCTTGGCCTGTTTGGTTGCCTTAATACCGCATATTGAACTCCCCAATGCTTTACATGTCTCTCTGCCTCATGCTGTTTTTCTCTCCGTCTGTCTGTCTTAATGGCAGCCTGCGAGGGCAAACCACAAAGATGAAAAGCCCAGTGACCAGTGCAACACATGTGGCAAAGCAGAGATACACACTCATAAAACCCAAGTATTACTATAGTACTTGCTACAAAACTCCGACCAACATCGGCGCACGCTCACCCCACCCAATGCTGCGTCATCCTGACAAAACGTGCAATGAACAATTCCGTTTAGGCCAAACATGCAAACACAAGAGAAGCTCGGAGCAAATCCTGAGTCTCAGAAGCCAAAGACTGCTGTATTTATCTGTAAACGTAAAAAAAAAAAACAAAAACAAAAGTGAACTATACAACAACTGTAACATTAGAAAGATTAATAATTTAGTTCCTTCAAAAAAAAAAAAAAGAAGCCAAACCAATCAAATCACTCCTATCGCCCTTTAATCCTTCTCTGTATGTCTTCCCCCAATCCTCATACATCTAACTGGGTTTTCTGTAACATTTTTGTGTGCTCACTTCAAAAGCTGCGAGTAATTACTCACATGCATTAAAGTGGAGACCACAAACAGCCATGATGCCGCACTCTTTTCAAGTTCCAAATGGTGTTTATTAAGCCTCTGTTTCAAGACCAAATTTTTAGTGTCCATAAAGTGTAGCATTTTAACTCAGTGGCCGCTTTGCAGCAGTGCTTTTCACATGAATCATATTTTGTGTCCAGCGTATTTAACTTTGTGTCCAGACTCTTACGTGTGGAATGATTCTCAATGTAGCATATCACAGGTATGTCGCAATTTATTCTGTGTGCATGTTTAAAGGAGTCAGGATGAGTTCTTTATCGAGCAGCCCCAAATCAATATCATACAGTGATCAAATCAGAAAAGTTTTTGTTGAGACTACTACTTAATTTGTTGGGATGTTAACTCAATTGTACATACTGAGGATGAATGTTGTGGTGCTGTTCTGTTGGACTGCATTACATTGAAAGGGGTTATATTATTATTATTATATATTTTGTCATTTATTTACATATATGAGAACATCTTCAAATATTAAGTACTAGAGGTGAGCCAGTGGGAATCTGTGACCCATTATCAAGAGTGTCAACCAGCCAACGCGGTGAGACGATCTTACCATTGTTTGTCTGTCTGACAACCGTCTCCAGCACCCTGCTGCTCTATGCTGTTCTTTCCCTCCCTCGGCACGGGTGACCCCATGTTCACACCTGGGATGAGGGCAGGGGGTTCAACAATTCCCTCTAAAATATCCCTCGACATCCCTGATACTACAGTAGCTCTCTGTCAGGCTGCTCTGCGCCCACACGTTCACCCTACCACCTGCTGTGTGGGCACCAGCTGAGTGGATCTGTTGGATGTCATGATAAGGCATCATCCTTTCAACAAGGTCTGCTCAGCTCGGATCCCTGGATTACACTAGATTACACTGGATTTAGGCAGGCAGAACAGGTCATGGTAACCCTTAATTCTAAAATAATAGAACAATACATGTGTTGACCATACAAACATCATTTTGTATGCTAAATCTGCAGAAAAACCCATTTGCCTCTCTTGTACAGGGTGTACCTCTGGCTCCGGGCTCTGGGGCCTCTCTAGCTTCCCCGTGGCAACAGAGGAAGCTCTTGTGAAGGTTTCTGATAGCAGAGAAGGACTGGTGGCTGATAAGAGAGGTGTGAACAGCAGTTTAAGCTTGTCACAGCAGGGGGCTAGGATGACAGACCATTAGAGGTTAGAGGGTTACAAGGCTAGAGGCCTGGACGTCAGAACTGGCCAGTGTTAGATCGAGCTGTCATCACAAATGTCTCTCTTGTATATGGGAATATGGCTACCTATGTGCATGTACATACTCACTAATGTGTGATTCTTTTTATTACTATATCTCTCCTGAGGTTCTTTTTAAACCCTGTCATCGACTCATCGTAATGCATCGTGGCCTCCTTTTATTTATTTGACTGCTGAGAGCTGTTGTGTCATGTTTTCTTTTTTCTTCTGCTATATTTGAGACATTGCTAAAATCCTCAAAAATAAAGTAAAAAAAACAACTTTTTTTTGCTTAGTTTTGGGATTTGTTGAGAACCATGATTCACAATGATTTGTGAAGCACAAATAATTGACTGTGTGTTGATACCTTGATGAAGTGTTTTTGCAGACATAGGTGTGGTAAGCAAGGTAAGGTGATAAAGTAAGCATAACTAGGTGGCGGGTCGACAGGGCTCTAAGAAGCTGAGGTTCAGCACTAGTTATGGGGATGGACCATGGGTATGTGCTGCAGGGTTTCTAAGATTACAATTTAAATTTGCTGTTCGTTAAATATTGAAATTGAAATAAATATTTGCCTGGAACTGGCCCATCTTGGAATATACTGTGTCAATGTGAGTTGCTTTGGGTCTAGGTCCACACCATTTGAAGTATTGCAAGGACTTGATGCAGCACTGCATGAAACTCTACAGTTATATTGAGTCATAAATCCACCATGTGATTTGGTGATAAGGTCCCTTTGCTGAGCCCCCCCCCCCCGTCTGCTTCTTATCACACTGTCACACTACCCCTCCCCTCCACCATCCCACCTTACACCCCCTCTACACGTTGTGGAAAAGCACGATGGTATGACCTTTGACGCCTTAATCAACAGGCATTAAAGAGCCTCTTAAACAAAACCGACGGACTGGGCAGATTGGACTGACACGGCGACTGACTGACTGGCCCAGAGGCTAACAGGGATCCAGAAGCAACGGCGCTGAAATGCCGTCGCCAACACATTGGAGGTGCCAGAGGTGGTGGGAGAGTGCTGGCCATCACAGGGCTTACAGATTAGCCGGGCTTATTAGTTCAGTATAGGGACCTTACGCCCTTTCAGGATTGTCACACGTCGCTGTGCTGCCTTGCCCATTTAGGCCCTGGGTCATAGAGGCAGAGTGTCTCTCTGTTAAACACAGAGGTGAAAGGGTGAGAGTGATGTTGGAGAATTTAACAAGAACAACAACAAAAAAAAGGCACACAAACCAGGACACCCACTTGCGTCAGAAAACACACACAGACACACATGCGCCAAAGCACAATGGTTTTGTGCAGACTGTTCCGCTCCAAGAGTTTCACCACAACAAAACTCAGCATTAGCACATGTCTAGATAGATAAAAGACTTTTCCTTTTGAATTTTAATGATTTGTAACAAGCGGTAAAGTGACGGCATTTGAAAAATATGCAAAGTGCACCAAGAGGACAATGGTGCAGTCACAAAACATGGCGATTAATCAGAGAGAAAATGAGAATTAGATCAACGTGTTGATATAGCTAGGATAAAGGAGCAAAGGCCTATAACTTATACTTAAAGAGGGTAATATTTCTAACTCATGCTCCAGTGCAATAGTGACCAGGGTAGGGGTCAGCTAACGGTTAGCCAGCCAAATGGCTTTCCAACAAATCCACTAGAGGTGGTGTTTCCCTTAAAATTTTCAAACTGTACTTTTGACAAAAATATTTGTTGGTGCAAATCAATGTATGAATAGATAAAACACAACATGGCCAGACACCAAGTTGTGTCACAACAAACTTCAGTTTTTAAGTTAGAAAACAAACAAAAAATGAATGGCGTTCTCTCATGACAGAAGGTGTTGAGGCCAGAACCCAGGAAAAGCTTCTCAAGGTGTCACAGACGCTTTTTGGTAAGGATGAGGAGGACTGGCAACGCGGCCAACTCACTGTGGAGTACATAATGGCTTAATGCTGGACTGAAGTGAACCAAAATTATGACTTGTTTTATCATAGTGATGGAGAATTTGTGTCTATGTTGCATAAAATCTAGTATCCGTATTTCATAGATGTTATTTACTGAGCAAGTGCACAGTCATATGCAATTTTCTGTATGAGGTAACAGACCCCTGTGTATTCTGGCCTACTGCATGCAGAGTACCACACATGTAGACAAGTCATCTATCTCCCTGTGCGGAGAAGCAGACTGGATTTAGTGTCTGCACCTGGCCAGAGATCTTCTGCCTGTCCAGAAAACCAGGCCTCACAGTGACACTTTAAAACAGAGCAGACTCATTCAGCAGTCAATCAGCAGTCTTCGCTTCCTCCCCTCACGCCATCCGTCACAACCTCTCCCCATCTCTGCTCGAACACACTCAGCCATTATCATTCTAGGTCTCTTCATTGTTACATATGACTAATGTGTCAACATCCCACGACACTGTGGATTCACGAGATTTCCATAAACTGCTCATAAAAGTCTCAAGGCAGATGAAAGTCGGTCGTAAACGAAGGTTACATCTTTAATTTCATGAAAAGGTACACAGTGTGAAACAAGTAAGTCAATCCTCACATCAGCTTTACTTGATTACAGATACCACATCCAGATAACCTGTGCTGCGCTGTGATGCTTAGTTAGTAGTTAGAGATTCCCTGCATGTATAAGTGGATTGCGCAATACGTCCCAATCCTCCTCTAAGTCCTCAATGGCAAAAAAGCACAGAACACTCACACAAACACATAACACCCCTCAAAACCTCCTCTCCTTTGGGACAGGCTAGATGCCGTAATGACCTCTTAACTATTTCCGTGCTGCAAGGGGTTGACAGAGGGTGAAGTTGAGGCTTCATCCTGCGGCGGTGTGTGCTTTAGGAGTCATGAATGCATGTTAGTGGGGTAAAAGCTTGTTGTATGCATTGGTGTGCATTTTAAAATGCGTGTGCCTAAGCTTAATCTCTACACATTCTCGTGCAAGACGTAGTAGGCTGTATGGTCTAAAAGCCTTTAACTTATACAGACAGGAGCCTCTGGCTGCTACTGACCAACGGGAGCACAGCAGAAACTCTTACCATCTGTAGAAGTTTTACAGTTCAACACATGGGTACAAAATACCTACGCACTTCCCATTCATCATGCATATAAGCACACACACAGTCAGACAACAGCAGGGAGTTTTAAGTGCACCCCACTGCTTTCATCTCGCCTTCAAATCAGATAAATTAGCTGCCTGCTGGTTAGTGGCCAGTGTGCCTCCTAATTCAGGCCTCTTTCTCCCCCCGCAGGAAAGAAAGTGCTAGAAACCGTATCAGGAACATCTTGATACCAGAACCTGCTCTGCCCATACTTCACATAAGGCTAAAATACATTCACACGGACAAATGTGATATCCAAACACTTGCACCCGTTTGGACACGTACATCAACCCACTTGGTGCAAGTGTATACACATTCATACTGTATGAGGCCTGTGTCAGAGGCTTTGACTGCCTTTCCTTAATGGTGCTGACAGGAGGCTCTGAGGTCTGAGGCCCCCGGAGCAAAGTCTGCACGTTGTTTGTGAAACTCAGCCTCACAGAAGCAAGGATGTAACCCCTAGGCTAGGTGTCAGACCTCCATCCCAGGCCAGACAGGCTGTGCAGTCTGAAAGCCGATTAAGCTAATACACACTGTGGGTATGACACACATTAGCCGCAGCTTTCAAAACAGCAGATCATATTTCGCGGTAAAATGTTTTCCTTATTAATTTCGGTAATGAGTGTGTTGCCAGGTCGGTCCATCTCCCTCCCTCCCTCCCTCTCTCTCTCTCTCTCTCTCTCTGATCTCACGGAGATCGAGATGTCAAAAAGTGTGTTCATGAATCATGACATAATGACAACCTTTTGGTTTTGGGCAGAGCTCTTTTCTGGCAACATTATTTCTCTTCCTGAGAAAATAAAAGAAATCCCAGGGAAGCAAAGGGCGTCAGTAACCCCAGAATGCTGATGCTGCCGATAAGGCCAGAGTGACTGATAATTTGAAACATAGGTTAGAGTGAAGGCACAAGGTTAGAGAAAGGTAAACAGAGGTGGAGAAGCTATAAATTAGCAAGCTTCATTTTGTGTGAAATGGACTGTCTTCAGCACACAAGTGAGGAAAATAAGGTTATGAAGGCACATGTTTGGGCCTCTCTCTAAGCTATGTGATGTGAGAGGGGAAGAAAAACAACAAGAGAAAAAGAGGCACAGAGAACTAAAATTAAAAAAAGGGGTGCTCATGCTCAGAGTCAGAGAATGACAAGTGGCCATAAAAGTTTAGTTGAGTTGAAGATGACCAGTCACAAGGCCTTGTATGGCCTTTAGAAACACTCCGGCTCAGGTTACCAGGAGAGGCTGAGGGGGCCAAGGGAGCAGGATGCTCTTCTCACCCAAGACACCATAACTCTCTCTGGGCCAGAGCCTCTGTCACTAGGGCCTGCCCTGGATGGAACTCCCAATCACCTTCCAAATCTGTTCCCATCGACAGCCTCCATTAACATTCCTGCCCAACCTGGCAGGAGAGTGAATGAAGGTTAAGTGGGGTGAGGAGT